>JANRMT010062791.1:249935899-250007193 GCA_026402145.1 Polypterus bichir lapradei
ATAGATAGATAGATAGATAGATAGATAGATAGATAGATAGATAGATACTGTCAGTGGAGCAGGACAGTGACAAAAGTCTGTCACTAAAGCTACTCCTCTGCCTGGAGATGACACTGTTCAGTGGATGCAGTGGATTATTCATGATTGACAGGAGTTTGCTTAATGCCCGTCTCTCTGCCACAGATGTTAAACTGTCCAACTTTACTCCTACAATAGAGCCTGCCTTCTTAACAAGTTTGTCCAGGCGTGAGGCGTCTTTCATCTTTATGCTGCCACCCCAGCACACCACCGCGTAGAAGAGGGCACTCGCCACAACCGTCTGGTAGAACATCTGCAGCATCTTACTGCAGATGTTGAAGGATGCCAACCTTCTCAGAAAGTATAGTCTGCTCTGACCTTTCTTACATAGAGCATCAGTATTGGCAGTCCAGTCCAATTTGTCATCATAATGTCATCATAGTGGTGGTTTAAAAGTTGGCACCATATGTTTTCTGATTATATGAGAATGGGTAAAAAATTTTAGCGATTTTGTGGTAAGAGTTCTATCTCTGATTTGTTTTTCGCAATACTGACTTTGTGATTTGAAATTTTAATGTCATCTTAGGGTTTTTATTATTGGCTTTGGTGAAAAGTTATAATTGATTTCTAGTCACAATATGGTTACATCTAATCTTCATGTCTCATTCCTTATAAATAGCCTTTTCCTCCATCATAGGCAGAATAGTTATAGATTAGATGCCTTTGTTATGTGTTTTATGTATTATGTATGTCATTGTATTGGTCAAGGATAATGTTAGTCACATTTTGAAATATCAGAATCAGAAGTCACTTTATTGGTGCAATCATAATTGGTCTTAGTCATATTGATGTGATATACAAGGACAAAACAAAACATAAATAGATAAAATATAGTGCAGCGTACAAAGTGAACCAGAAAATATAAAGAGACAAAATATAATAAAATATGATAATATACGAAAGAAAAAAGTCCAAGGTGTGCAGTTATACATAGATATTGAGTGAAAGCTCAGACGTAGTTAGTCAAAATAACTGCACACAGAAAAAATTGTTTAGGCAACGTTTTGTTTTAGCTTTCACTGCACAAAGGCGTTTGCTGGAGGGAAGTCTTAAGAATAGATGGTGCCCACAGTGGATCGAATCAGCAATGGTCTTTGCAGAAGGCTTTTTTTTTACCCTAGAAACATATAGGACTTCAATGGCTGCTCTGTTTAAGCCTAAGATCTTTCCACAGGTTCTGATGATGGGCTGTAGATTGGCCTTAGCCTGAGCAGAGGCAGCACCAAACCAGAGAGTTACAGTTGAGGTCAGAATGGACCTGAAGTTGCCTCTCTAGAACTGGACCAATTTAATAATTAACAAAATAGTTGCAGCTCTAAAATTAAGAAATACCATTGAATAAAAAGTAAAATATATATACATATGCTCAGTCTATATGTGAACATGGCCCCGATGGACAGTTTTAACCATTCAAAAAAACACAAGTCTTTTCAAAATGTCAACAAAGAAAACAGCTGTGTTCCTGACTCTTGCCACACTGTACTCTGAAAGTACAAAGCAAAGTAATAAAAGGTGAGATGCGGATGGCTGAGGTGTGGACAATACAGTCTGTATATTTTACAGAGAGAATGAGAGGTGCGTAGTCTGTGTAATTTACCATTGCAAGAATTTATTTCGGTAAAAGTTTACTAAGATGCTTTTGAAATTGTCTTTTAATTGTATGTGTGTTGTTATATAATATTTAGACTTTTGAAATCTAAAATATGAAAATGTAAAATTGAGCATGAGAATGGCAATACCCATTGTACAGTATATTGTGATTGATACACCAAGAAAGTTTATAGCAATATCAGAAAATCACCTCACACAATAGAAGGTAGCGAACGAAAATGTTTAACATGACAGAAATTCTTCTAATTGTACGACAGCCCAATCATGAGATAAAAATGTACATCGCAACCTCTCTCATACTGCACATGAAATGTTGGCTGATGAAGCTGAAATTTGAGGCAACTAAGAAAATCAGTGCGCAGATGCACATTGGGTTTAAAATCATGCCAAAATTGTACACTGTGCGTAGTATACTACGCTACTAAAATTCAACTTTTGCAGCCGGGAAGACAATATACGGGTGGCTGCCCCAAATTTATGATGTCTGTATCACATTATTATCACTACATATATATATATATATATATATATATATATATATTAACAATATATGATTGGAACAGATCATTTTACTTTGATTACTTTTTTAGTTACTTTTTTTTATTCTTGTTCAATTTTTGATTACAATTAACAAGATGGTTTCTAGCTTACTTTTTAAATACTTTAAAAAGCATTCCTATTTATTATAGTAAAATACATACATTATACATTATACTGTACATCAGAGATAGGAATGTTACATAATAAACTTTAGCAGGGAATGTAGCCCATTGAAGAGGAGAATTATCCTTGTGGTTTTACATGCTTTGTCAAAGCCAACTGATGTGGATCAGCAAGTTTACTTAATTTTTAAAATTTACATCCAACAATTTTAAATGCCAAAAGCTTTCTGTTTTTTTGGATCTTGAGCCTCACCAGCTTATTTTGTCTATCAAATCAGTTGATTCTTGGTCCCTGCTACTGCTAGTGGGCCAAGGTGGCTTGTCTTCATGACAAGTCAAAGGTTGATTTTTTTTTTATCATTACCAATTCACAAAGAACCATCCCTGGAATTGACAATTGCTCACAACATAAGAACATAAGAAATCTGACAAACGAGAGGACACCATTCAGTCTATTAAACCCATTTGTTTTGCTTATAGCTATGTTGTCCCAATATCTCATCCAGATTTTTCTTAAAGGTTGCCAAGGTTTCCGCTTCAACTCCATGTCTCAGTAGTTTGTTCTAGAGTCTCACAACTCTTTGCATAAAGAAGTGCTTACTGGTTTCAATCTTAAATGCACTTTCTCCTTAATTTCTTTTGATGTCCTTGAGTATGTGATTCACCCTTAAGATGAAATAATTCTACTTTATCAGTGCCTTTGAGAATTTTAAATACCTGGATTAGGTCCCCATGCAATCTCCTCTCTCGAGACTAAACAGGTTTAATTCTCTGAGTCTGTCACAATAGGACATGTCCTTAAGTCCTGGGATTCAATTGGTTGTTCTCCTCTATATACAGTAGTTACAAGTGCTGCTATGTCTTTCTTGTACTGTACTGACCAGAACTACACACTATACTAAGCCACACTAATTATTTTTCAGTACAACTAACTTCACTCTGGAGGTTTATCTTTCCAACTTGAATTATTTTTGCACTGACTTAAATCAGACACTAATTTTACTTTGCCTGTTGTGATGCCTGTTTTCTATTTTTTTCATTCAAATGAATTAAAATACTGCTTTAGTTATAATTCTAAACATACTCTTTTTCTAAGAGGCTGTCTAGGCAGCTGTCGAGTTTGCAATTTTAAATGTAATTATTTACATTACCTGGAACATGTTACAATAATTATTTTTTGCTTTGACCACCATGTTTGTTTTTTTTTCCATTATATTATCTATTACTGAAAGAATGCTTTACTTTTTGAAGATACCAAGGGTATTCTTTGCTTTGTTTTGTATGAACCAAACATAGAGAAGACTTTTCAGTGTCAATGTTTTTCAAATCATTGTTGAGATATCTCAGACTGTTTTGACCTTTTTATATTTAAAAACAAACACTTTTCACTGTGTTGCCGTGACTTGTTTTTTCTGCTGACTAGGAATTGCCTAGAAACCTCTACCTTGTATGGTCTGATAATGTCACTATACAGTATACTGTGATTAATACGTATAATAAGATGTTTGAATAACCCCAAAATTAAGATACTATCATATACAGCACTGGTTACACTGCTTCCCCAGCGCTCCAATATTCACGTTTCAAATCGCTGTCCTGTTATTCTCTTTTTTGAATGTACACGTTCTTTCTGTATTTTTATATACACTAATTACTCACTCTATCCAAAGAATCCGTGTACCTGATTTACAGGATTAGAAAGTAAAATTTAGACTAAACAGTAATTACTGTGTGTCAGGAACACATTATCTGATTTTTTCAATGATTATTATTTGTGTTGTTTCCTTATGCTTAATTTTCTGGAGTATTTCCATTGTTTTCATTTTTTGCAATGGAGTTCTCCCTTGGCAAAAAACTCCAATATCGTTAAACTGTGAAAAAAAGAGTTAAATCCTTGTTGGCTGCCGTAAAACTGAAAACAAGCACTGAGCCTGTGTTTCCTAAGCAGTGTGGTAAATGTTACTTTTAAAAATAACTTGTTACATTAATCATTATTTACAAAAAAGGTTACTAAATATGTTATATAGTTATTTATTATAAAATGTAATATGTTACAAACAATGCATTACTTTTATGTGACTTTTTCTTCTTTTGTATTATTTTCTTTTTGACTGGCCTGATTTTGTTAATAAAATCCTAAGCCCATATAAGAACTTTCTTGAAATTGACCAGAAACATAGCCAAATGGGATCATTTTCTTGTGTTTTATAAATACGTTTAGCCCTTAAGGGCCTAAACCACATTCATTGCCTTTATACATCCCTGACCTGACCTACTGATGATTTGCAGTAAGAACCCAGGCTGCAATGCCACCCAGTCACACTGTTTCTATATCCAATAGCGAGATGAAAATTAAAGTGACTTGTTTATATGTTTCTGTTACTTGATTGGATTCAGCGCACTCTTCTGCTTGGCTGTACTCGTATGGCTGCTTTTTCTCTTACACTCAGTGCTGCTGGGATAATTAAAACACAGGTATTTTTACTTCAATAGAATACATATTGTATTATACTGTATTCTACTGTTATATTGTAGAATACATATTGTATATGTTACTCTTTACTTTAAAAAGTAATCAGACTACTTAGCGCATACTACTTTTAACACATTACCCTTCTGTCCCAAGATTGTGCTGCTGAGTTTAGCACTGCACATTCAGCTCAGCAACATACATTTACCAATTTCTGAAAAATCTAGAGAGGCTATTTCAAGCAGGAGAATAAATAATGCAATTGCCTCAAGGATTTTCCTTTGGAAATTGATCTTGGTGATATTTCCTCTGCTTTCTACACATGGTTGCTGGAAGCATGCGCAAAGCTAACAGAGTGTAACAGACATACGTGGACTACTACAAAATCCTTAATTGGAACCTGGTTAAGGGTTTACATGGCTGAATAACTGGGTTACTCGCAGGCAAGTCTATGTGTGTTAGCCAGGTTTCTCAGGGACCAGTGAAATGACTTCTGTGACCAGAATAAGGGTTTACATGCATTTTACAAACTAGGTTTCAGTAAATAACTGATTTATTAAAGCAAATGTAAACACACTCCATGTTACTACAGATAGTTACTAAAGAATTTGGTAACGTAAGATAAAGCAGCTCTTGCAGGCTGAAACAAGCACTGCTTCATGTGGGACATGTATTCTTTTTGTATATAATATTTGCTTCTTCCCATTATAACTTTAGAACAATCAAGCAAAGCTTACCAATCCTAGCCACTTAATTCTTACATATTTAACATCAAGTCTAGTTTTCAAAGTCTCTAAAGTCCTACTGTCTACCACACTACTTGCTAGCTTATTCCATGTGTCTATGGTTCTCTGTGAAAAAAAAAACCTACTAACGTTTCTGCAAAATTTACCCTTAACAAGTTTCTAACTCTGTCCCTGTGTTCTTGATGAACTCATTTTAAAATAACACTCTCAATACACTGTACTAATAATGTCTTCTTCAGAAATAATGGTTCTTTACTGGCAATTAACTGGGTTATGTGGTATCACGTACAACCGTTGTTTAACAAAGAATGATTTCACTTTGGGGAGAGTTCTTACTGCACATTAAATAGTAGACTTTCATAAAATTCCTAACATGCGGATAAAACAGAAATCTTTAATGTACAGTAGTCTACCTAGCAGTATACTGAGACAGCAAGAAAACTTGAACTTGGCCTGTGTTACTGTATGTAGCAAGAGGCCTTTTAAAATAATGAAGCCATTGGTATTTCATAAGTCTGCTATTATCTATTCATGGATATTTATGAAGCCTGTTACAGATCTAAATAAGTTAAGATTCTTTCTTGGATCTTCATGTAGATGGTCCTTTTGGGAACCAAAAAGTGTACTCCTATAGCATCACTCTGAAAAGGTACTTTGGCACCTTTATTTTTAAGAGTGTAGTATATCCAATGGCACTCATGCATTAAGTTAATTTATATTTGGAGTGTAAGAAGAATCTGACTTTAAATGCTATTGGTTATTCCACTACTTCTCCCTGATGAATTATATTAATTTGAAACTAGATTTAAAGTTGAGATTTACAAGCTAGTATACCTTAAAATGTTTTTTTTTCTTTTAATTTTTTCAATGGTGAATGGAAGAATTTTTATTTGTTGTTGCAGCAGAGCAGGACTGGCATTGGGGCATGTTAGAACCATGGTTACATAGCTAGTTTGATTCCATTTGTGGGGCACTGTAGAAAAAATGCATTACTTCTGGAAGTTGGGGACATAATCCCCAATTACAGTAATGACAATACTTTGAACTCACTTCACCAAAATTTTTTATAATGTGCGAATTCATTAACAAATTTTTGTTTCCGCTGTTAAGATTTGTGATTCTTAAAGAAAGGTATGACACAACCATGCCAATGAAGAAATGTGCTAATGTAAAGAAAAGAAAC
Organism: Polypterus bichir lapradei; assembly: GCA_026402145.1. Taxonomy (NCBI): domain Eukaryota; kingdom Metazoa; phylum Chordata; class Cladistia; order Polypteriformes; family Polypteridae; genus Polypterus; species Polypterus bichir. The sequence continues at coordinate 249,942,650 of JANRMT010062791.1, forward strand.
CATCCAAAACTAAATCAAGATTGCCTTCAGTATCTATTTGTGAGAAGATGAGACCCTCAAGAACAATGTTTACAGAATGGTTTGTGGATAGAGAAGTAGAAGGCAAGTACAAGTTATCAGACATGGAGAGTTTAAGTTTAGGATGGTGTTCACTTATCTATAATGAGATGATGGAGATGCAGTTGGAGACACGGGCTAAAACCCAAAGAAAGAAAGAAATGAAAGAGAGATTTATTATATGCGTATATCATGTGTATTACATTGATAACTTAACAACTGATGTTAATGACGTGATACAAAGCAGAACAAATTGCAAGGCTCCCCATGATTTGTACTTGACTGCAAGAATCATAAATGCAAGAATTTCAGCTAGCTAGAGTTTTAAATAATAACAAGTCATTCTGCAATAAGTAAACTGTTCATAGTTTGGCAGCTTATTATTCCATGACCGTGGGTTAATATCTTGGCCCAGTCACTATCTGTGTGGAATTTATGTTAGCGTTTTTTCTCTGGGTATTACAGTTTTAATGTCATGTCTTGAAAATTTGCATTGTGGGTTGAATAGAATTTCTAAATTGGCCGATTGTTAGCAAAGGTGACTATATGCAAGAGTGTGCCTGCAATGAAGTAGTACTCCATCCAGAGTTGGTTCTTTCCATGTTCCCTGTGCTGTTGCTTCACCTTGCCATGACTTCAGAGAGATACAGACTTTAGATTTTGAAAATCTAATTTATTATTATTATTAATAATAATAAATTTTATTTAAGTAAGACCTTTTCAGGAATATAAAAAGCTAGTAACGTAATCTAATCTTGGGTAGGATGTCAGTCTATCGCCAGGCATACCCGAGCACAACAACATAGCATCACCAGGCATCTTTACACAGTGAAAGGAAACACAAAGTGATAACACAAACTGCACACAGAAGGTACTCTAAGCAAGGATCACCATCCTGAAACAAAAATGAAAAACATTTTTATAACATAATATCATCCACCCATTTCTCTGTTTTCCTCAACCACTTACAGTATCTAGGGCAGGGTCATGTGGCAGCCAAGGCCTATTCCAACATTCAAGGCAGGAACAACACCTGGACAGGGGGCCAGCCCATCACAGACATAATATGAATGTCTAGCAAATGACTTACAGTATTTAGATTCTTTACCAAATCCAGAAAAAATCCACTGCAGATATTAATTGATTTTCTGAACCTATGCTGAAATACAGAGAACCTCAAACTCCGATCAAAACAGTGACCAGGATGGGATTCAAGGCTTGACGATATGAGGCAGCCCTGCTAGCCCATGCAAAACAATGCCAACAATTATGTACAAATTATATTTTTGACAATGTGCTTACAATGCTGCAGTCTAACAAGACGTCATGGCACCCTTGCCATGTATGGATATTACAGTCTTAAAACTAATTAGCTTAAAGATTAATATTATTCAGATCTTTTTTATTAACAAACAATGATTTCTGTTCACTAGAAACAAACAAAAAAAAAACACCTCTGTCGAGAACCATTCACATTTACTCAAGCAAGATGTTCTTTGACTCACTAAACACATTAGTTTTCCTTAGTAAAGTAGCCAGTTCAATTCCTAGTTTATTGTTTAATACAATTTCCCAGAACTGTGTTCTTTTACCATTCTCAATATGGAAAATATCACTTATCTATTCTTCTGATCTACTGCCATTACTGACAGGTACAGCAGTTATGCAACAGGGCTGATCTAAAAAACACAAACAAAGCATGGGCTGCCACCTAGTGGTGAAAATATTATCATATTGGATTTGAGGTCAGACCTCTTCCCCAAATAGAAGACAACCATACCCATGTTTAAGTCTCCCTAACCAGGAGCTGGATCAAAGCTAACAGTACTCACCATGCCCCTGTACTACCCAGAGTAATGACTGAAGTTTAAACTATTTCTACAAAAATGTGCTTATATAATATAATAATATAGAATATAACATTTAATCAAATTATTTTTTTCAAATGGAAGCTTACGTATTTAAATGAATCAAAGCATCCACTGGTCCATTCATTGATTTTCAAAAACCCACAGACTCCATTTCAGCTTATAGGGAAGATTAAGGCAATTGCACCAGCACTAAGCACAAGGCAGGAGCCAACCATATGTTGGTTTTTCAGTTAATTTCAGGGTTAAGATAATTAGCTCAAAAATACAGTTTCTATATAAATACAGTGGGATGCAAAAGTTTGGGCAACCTTGTTAATAGGCATTATTTTCCTGTATAAATCGTTGGTTGTTACGATAAAAAATGTCAGTTTAATTTATCATATAGGAGACACACACAGTGATATTTGAGAAGTGAAATGAAGTTTATTGGATTTACAGAAAGTGTGCAATAATTGTTAAAAAAAAAATTAGGCAGGTGCATAAATTTGGCCACCGTTGTCATTTTATTGATTCCAAAACTTTTAGAACTAATTATTGGAACTCAAATTGGCTTGGTAAGCTCAGTGACCCCTGACCTTCATACACAGGTGAATCCTATAATGAGAAAGAGTATTTAAGGGGGTCAATTGTAAGTTTCCCTCCTCCTTTAATTTTCTCTGAAGAGTAGCAACATGGGGGTCACAAAACAACTCTCAAATGACCTGAAGACAAAGATTGTTCACCATCATGGTTTAGGGGAAGGATACAGAAAGCTGTCCCAGAGATTTAAGCTGTTTGTTTCCACAGTTAGGAACATATTGAGGAAATGGAAGACCACAGGCTCAGTTCAAGTTAAGGCTCGAAGCGGCAGACCAAGAAAGATTTTGGATAGACAGAAGCGACGAATGGTGAGAACAGTCAGAGTCAACCCACAGACCAGCACCAAAGACCTACAACATCATCTTGCAGCAGATGGAGTCACTGTGCATCGTTCAACCATTCGGCGCACTTTACACAAGGAGATGCTGTATGCGAGAGTGATGCAGAGGAAGCCTTTTCTCCGCCCACAGCACAAACAGAGCCGCTTGAGGTATGCTCAAGCACATTTGGACAAGCCAGCTTCATTTTGGAATAAGGTGCTGTGGACTGATGAAACTAAAATTGAGTTATTTGGGCATAACAAGGGGTGTTATGCATGGAGGAAAAAGAACACAGCATTCCAAGAAAAACACCTGCTACCTACAGTAAAATATGGTGGTGGTTCCATCATGCTGTGGGGCTGTGTGGCCATTGCAGGGACTGGGAATCTTGTCAAAGTTGAGGGACGCATGGATTCCACTCAGTATCAGCAGATTCTGGAGACCAATGTCCAGGAATCAGTGAAAAAGCTGAGGATGCGCCGGGGCTGGATCTTTCAACAAGACAACGACCCGAAACACTGCTCAAAATCCACTACGGCATTCATGCAGAGGAACAAGTACAACGTTCTGGAATGGCCATCTCAGTCCCCAGACCTGAATATAATTGAAAATCTGTGGTGTGAGTTAAAGAGAGCTGTCCAGGCTCGGAAGCCATCAAACCTGAATGAACTAGAGATGTTTTGTAAAGAGGAATGGTCCAAAATACCTTCAACCACAATCCAGACTCTCATTGGAACCTACAGGAAGTGTTTAGAGGCTGTAATTTCTGCAAAAGGCGGATCTACTAAATATTGATTTCATTTCTTTTTTGTGGTGCCCAAATTTATGCACCTGCCTGATTTTGTTTGAACAATTATTGCACACTTTCTGTAAATCCAATAAACTTCATTTCACTTCTCAAATATCACTGTGTGTGTCTCCTATATGATATATTTAACTGACATTTTTTATCGTAACAACCAACGATTTATACAGGAAAATAATGACTATTAACAAGGTTGCCCAAACTTTTGCATCCCACTGTAGCTTTTATTTTATTTGACAGGAAGCACAACACTTTATTTTCAACATTTTGCTGTCCACCTTAGACAGATTACCATTTTGTGTTATAGAATAATCCTAAATCCACAATGAATGCTACTATTTTATCATTTGTGTGGAAGATCATGAAGTATCTACTTAATTATAAAAAAAGCAATCCTGTTTTTGTTTTTTTTTTGGATTCTGTATTACATGTTAATAATTATTACTGTTCATTTGTCCTGATCTTAGCACATATTTTTTAAGTTTTCACATTTAAACACCAACTCTTACATATCACAATGCTACCTGTATACTCCATATTATTAATGGCAGGTCTGGCAGCATAAGTGACTAGCTTAGTGTTGCACAAAGATCCACCCCAACACTAACGTTACAGGCTAAGCCCCAACGTAGGTGATATATAACACAGATTACACAGAACCTGCAGGTAGGATACCTGCCTTTGAAACCATTACACTTTCCTTCTGTTTATATTGAATGGTTTCCAAAATTTATGTTCTGTTATTGCCAACAAACACCCAACAATATTGTTAGTAATGACCTAAAATTGTACAGTTTTTGCCTGTTATACTTAATATTCCAGTCTTTTTGAAAGTTATAATTTATCCCAGACTGCCCACCTGTGCTGTCATTAAGCCTTGATACAAACACATCTGAAGTAGCGGGTGCCTCTAGGTCAGTTTATATGGTAAGTAAAAAAAACTGAGCAGGTCACGTCTGGCTGCCAGACAGAATGGGCATGGTAAGCATTCACTCAGAAGGATGAACATGACCTTAACTAGACTGTGTAAATGACTATTCACTCACAATCCCATAGCCAGGAAACACCAATATACTGTAAATGTACTTTCTCAACAGGTAAGGAAATGAGTATGAGATGCAAGAAGCAACCTATTTTTGTGGAAACATAACTAAATTTAATTCTGGGAGTCAGTGATGATCTTAATAATTCCACAGTTTGGTGCCTTAATACTGCCATATATACTCTGAAAACTTTGTATGCTTTAAAGATGTATACATGTTCCTACTGGAGAAACAGTGAAGTGGTGGCTTTGTTGCTAGAGATCTGCGCCAACAATCGGAAGTTTGCCAGTTTGAATCCCGTAAACGCCAGACGTGACTACTCTGTTCAGCCCTTGAACACAGCCATTAATCTACATCCAGCCCTGCAAGCACGTACTTCAACTTACAGGGAAAATTTGGGGGTGGGTGGCAGGATTGGCTCTCTAGCCACCATAAAAAACCTCACATTGTTCCAGTGTGGTGCTGAGGTGTCTTCCCACGGCTGCACTCGGGTCCCGAGTGGTGGTTTATTGTGTGGTGGGTGCAGCAACATGTGGTATCAGCGCATGCTCCCAACATCTCGCTCCTTTCTGGAGAATTTTTACTTTTCTTTCTCCTGTCCATTTGATTTTATGGTTAATAAATACTCATTTCATTTTTCATGATACAGAACAGTGAATTCCCCTTTATGTTGATGACATGCTCCATTATCCAGGGATCACTCCTAGGGATCCCACAACTGATTTAGTCTGTTTAAAATCATGTGAAATTATGTCAAGGTATGAAATTAATTGGCTGAAATTCTCTCTACTATCTTTAACGCCCTGCCCGTTATACTACTTTTTCTGAGTCTATCCTCATTACTGACCAGTTCAAATACAGTGGATTTCGAGAATATTCAGACTCCTTTACTTTGTACATTTTGCTATATTGCAGCTTTATGAAAAAAATAATTAAAACTGATTTTTTTCCCATATCAAGCGACACTCAATACCCCCAGAATGACAAAGCGGAAGCAGGATTTTAGGAATTTTTGCAAATTTATTAAAAACAAAAAAGACACGGCTATTCAGACCCTTTGCTATGATCCTTGAAATCTGGCTCAGGAGCATCCCATTCTGTTGATCATCACTGAGATACTCCCAAATGCAAGTGTGTAAAGCTTGTCGTATCAGACCCAAGAAGACTCCAGGCTGTGATTGCTGTCAAAGGGGCTTCAGCAAAGTACTGAGTAAAGGGTCTGAATACTTGAGTCAATGTGAGATCTCAGTCTTTTATTTTTAAAGAAATTCCATATATGTCTAAAAAATGCACAAGGTCTGCAACATAGCAACATGAGTAAAACTGAAGAGGTCTGAATACTTTCTGAATCCAGTGTATTTAGGCATATCCTCCTCTGTATATTACATTTCTATTTCAGACTTTCATTATAGTATTTTTGCAGACATCAAATCCTTTATTCAGTCATGCTTCAGTATCCCAATCTCCCTTTGCCCTTTGGTCCTTCTTGGCCATTGCAAATATGAAAGTTGTTCCCAGACTCAACTTTGTATCCTACACAATGCTCCTACTCTGGGTCAGAGGTTCATTCTCTGCTCCCTGGTTTTACTTGGAATGGTATAAGACCCAGATGGAAACATACTGTGTTAATAGGTGTGATTCACGTGTCTCACTTCCACATTTAAAATTACACCATGGGTCTTTTGTGTTACATCCAGAATGGAGCTCGTAAGCCCCACATTTCTCCCAACTTGGTTTTCCATCGAGTCTGCAATTGCACCCCTCTATTGTATACACCAATTTGAATCTCAGGATTAACAAACTATTAGCTGTTCATCCATGTTGTCTCTCTGGATGAAGCATGTAATCAGTGTGTTGGGTGATCTGTTTGATGATATTGGCCTCAAATCATTCCTTCCTCCTTTTTCCCACTATCTGCAACTGTGTTCAGCACTAAAGGGTTAAGGTGTCTCCCCTGCATCTCCTGCATCCTACCATGTTTCCTTTTTTCCTCTCAGAAAGCCTATCTTTACTCGCTGTTATGAAAGACTTCCTATCAACCATTACCTATCATCTCTCAGTCACCTGAGGACCTCACATTATCCTCTCATCTTTGTTGGTATATTAGTTTGAAAACTAACCCAAAAACCCAACCATCATTGTACTAATTTGAAATTATAAGATGCACTAAATGGGCCTCAGCCAAAATCTCATCTGTTTTGTCCACATGGTGACCTAGGGATTTTGGGCACTTATGTTGATTTTGTTTTTCTGCTCTGGCTTTCTGGTATCTAATCTCTTGCTCATTCTCTTCAATGCTATCAGTTCCTATTTCTCCTTGCTCCATATTTTTATACACTTAGACCTTTCAGGCTTTGCTCTTTCTGTACAAAATTTTTAAATTTGTCCACAGTAGCTGTTAACCTGTTCTTAAGATGGAATATCCGAGGCTTAATTACACTGAAGCACTGTCTGCCTACCTTTTAGAATTTGTCTCTTCTGAAGCTGTCTACATCATGAATTAATGAAGCATCCAGTGATTTGTTTCATGAAACGTAAACTTTGTTAGAGCACAAAGTTGTACCTGTAGTGGTGTAGTCAGTTGGCACAGCTGTGGTTCCTGCAGCTATAGCACGGGACATGGGGCAGAGGAAGTGGGGGTTGGGAGTGGGGTTCTGCTTAGGTGTGTTTCACATATTGATTGCTATTTGTTCTGGCATATTGATTTCCTTTTAATTTCATTACTAAAAATACTCATCACCGTATAAACATAAACATTAGTAAATATTATAGTATTAAATATTATAGTATTATAGTATAGTATAAACATCAGTAAATATTCAAAAAGTTTTTTCTCAGTGGGCAAAGTGCTAAATCACATTGTGGATAAGTATTCAATATGATTCATGAATATGTACTCCAAAACAGTGAAATGTACAAGAACACACATGCTCTAAATTGCGTCACAAAAAATTAACAAATTGGTAACTTAAAAAGGGCTGTGGGTTTCAAGCCTTGATACAGAATTGAAAAATCCAGGCTGCATATGCGCACACATGAGACAGGCATGCCAAGAACACTGCAGGGTCAAAGTAAGCCAAAAACAGGCAATTGTTGCCAGGCACAAAAAATATTTTGCATAATTCAAAACAAAATATTTTTTAAAATAAAAATTTCAGCAAAAAATCATTGAAAATTGAAAGAAACAATCCAGATTAAGTTAAGTTAGCTGTAAACATTTAAACAATACATTAAGTTACTGAAATAATTAAGTGTTTAATTTTTGCACAGAATGCCATCTTCTGGGAGATGGTGGGCAACACTCACTTGCCTTTAATTCAGACATGGCACTGCATATAGGAGTATAAAAATGAATTGTTCTGAAAGGCCACAATGTACTAGTGAATCTGTCCAGGTGTAAATACAAAAGAGTTGGAATACCAGCCTAGTCACCGCGTATAACTGGTGTGCAAATAAAACGAAAAAACATGCATTAATTGCGGAGATGTCTTTACAGATGCAAGTTTACAACAGAGTTGACAAAGGTGGCGAAGCTTCTAGTTTTGGGTCCTTCCATCAGGAAGAGGTGGGTCCAGGTGGATAGACACCGGAAGTGACATCAGAGGTGTTATATCCATCAGTCATCTGGGGCCTCATGTATAAATGGTGCGTATGCACAAAAATGTTGCGTACTCCCATTTCCATGCTAAAATCGCGATGCGTAAAGCCACGCACATTTTCATGGTAGCTAAATGCTTGCCGTACGCAAGTTCTCCACTCGGTTTTGCAAACTGGCGGTGCTTTTGTTCCCTACTTTGAGACCCCTGGTCTGCAGAGGTAAGAAAAGAACAAGGCATTAGGACAAAGTGTCAACCCCTGGAGCGGTGGTAGAATTACAGTCACTAGAGCCCTTCAGCTGTCCCCTATGCACACATGGGTGACACAGCATATGGGGCAGGGAATTTTGTTTCAAATAAACAGCGGTAAAAGAATGAGACAACAACGATAAAGAGTTGGAATACCAGCCTAGTCACCGCGTATAAGTGGTGTGCAAATAAAACGAAAAAACATGCATTAATTGCGGAGATGTCTTTACAGATGCAAGTTTACAACAGAGTTGCCAAAGGTGGCGAAGCTTCTAGTTTTGGGTCCTTCCATCAGGAAGAGGCGGGTCCAGGTGGATAGACACCGGAAGTGACATCAGAGGTGTTATAGCCATCAGTCATCCGGGGCCTCATGTATAAATGGTGTGTATGCACAGAAATGTTGCATACTCCCATTTCCATGCTAAAATCGCGATGTATAAAACCTAAACTTGGCGTAAAGCCACGCACATTTTCACGGTAGCTAAATGCTTGCCGTACGCAAGTTCTCCACTCGGTTTTGCAAACTGGCGGTGGTTTTGTTCCAGTGTGGTTTCCCTTTCTTTTTTAGATCCACATCCCTGACGTGGCTTTATCATATACACTGAAATTAAGCGCACATTGTTTATTAGTTTAAGGCATCTGATTGTAATTAACCTGTAACAATATAATGGTCCAAGGAATGGCCAAACTATTCCAAATACCATAGCTGCTTTAGCGTTGTTACTCTCACTGTACCTTCTTCTTCTTCTTTCAGCTGCTGCCATTAGGGGTTGCCACAGCGGATCATCTTTTTCCATATTACTGTCACTGCACCTCTCAGAGTATTTATCCCACTGTATCTGAGTGTGAAATCACAGCTCTACAGCAGCTGAGCGGAAAGAGAATTATCGGTATACAGCATCTAGCACACGCTGCCTCAGCCATGCTGCCTATTTGAACTGCTCTCATGCGCCAAATGCTTCAGAGCCTTTCCTGTACTGACCTCACAGTTCAGAAACAGTTTCATCCCAAGAACTATAAACGCAATCAATCAGTCCATCAAGTGCTCCTTGTAGAACTGTTTGAACTTATAAGTACAATTATTTCACTATAAACTTGCAATACAGGTATAAAATTGCACAACCTGAGCCACTTTATAAAGCACCTATTTGCATATGATGACAATATCATTTTTAAAATGAAATGCAGCAAAATATGTGTATTACATTATACAGATAAAACTTTAACTTCATGTAAATAATCTGTATTGTTAATAATTAAACATGAGAGGACACGGTGTCACAGCACTAGCAAGGAGCTGGCCCTCCATTCACGGATTGTTCCTGCCTCGTGCTGTATTCTTGCTGGGGCTGGCACAACACTGGAAAGATAGATGGATAGCATAATTAAACATGTACTACAAAGATATTTCAATGTTCCTTGAAAGTTTTGAAGAATCTGCGTTCTAAGCTTACAGATGGCTTAACGTCTATTACTGAGCTGATTGTGTGGCAATTGGGTATTTGGAGAAAGAAAAGGAGGGACAAGAATTGGGTTATTGGTTTAGTGGTTAGTATGTTTGAATGAGACAGTACTGGTGCAAAAAATTATTTCATTGAAGGTCACGCACGGTGCAGCAAGTGTCTTGCGGGAGGGCAGGAAAAATCTCTGGACAATGTGCCAGCTCGTCACTATCACTGAGCCACTGTGTTCCCATGTTTAATATATGCTTTAATTCCTATCATCATGAAAATGATATCAAGTATACATCTCAGTATTTAATTATTCAGAGAACTGTAATATCGAAATGGATTCTGTGTCCAGTCGGAGGAAGAGTAAGCACATTTAAGAAGCACGTAGTGATTCACACACATAGAGCACATAGAAGAACACATGCAAAACAAAGCATTTAACGTGCTACTAGTTACAATGGGATTTGAGAAACTAGTAAATTAAACAATTTTTAAGATGAAGTTTAAGATGTTCTACTTTAATGACAAAATAAACTACATGATTAAAGTGGAAATTTCAAGATTAAAGTTGACATTTCGTGCTTTTTTCCTCACTATGTCCCTATTTTTTTTCTTTTCTATGTACCCTAATAAGCTTTCATATGACACTCAGACGGTGAGTTACAACTTGCCTTTTCACGGCGACTATGATATCTGACAACTTCTTTTTTATTTTGGGCATTGTGCAACTTTGTGAACTGAAGCTTTCAAGTTTCTCCGTCACTCTAAGTTACTCGATCAGCTTCCATTTCTTGTTTATATCACTGTTTAAACCAACAAAGAGTACATTTTTCCTTGCCTCCACTTGCTATTCGCTGAAATTCTTCTATTTTCACCGTGCTTTTGCCATTGCCTTTTCACAGAATGTGGAGCTTAAGGGTTATTTATATTGATTTGCATATTCAAAGAGGCATAATTCTGGGAGGAGTTTGGGAGTGGCAGCAGGAGCATGCACGTGCATTACTTTTCACATTGACTGGAATTTATGGAGCGGAAGAACGTGGAAATTGGCGAACACACAGATTTATGCATCTGGATTTTTTTGTGCGTACGCACATTTCTGCTTTTGTCTTTACGCCATGTTTTAGTGTGAATTCTACGCATTGCATTATGCATGAGACCCCTGGTCTGCAGAGGTAAGAAAAGAACAAGGCATTAGGACAAAGTGTTAACCCCTGGAGCGGTGGTAGAATTACAGTCACTAGAGCCCTTCAGCTGTCCCCTATGCACACATGGGTTGACACAGCATATGGGGCAGCCTTATCAGGTTTTAAACTAACCAGAAAGAAAACATTCAGAAAACCTGCAAAGACATACTTAACTCATCAGATACTACTGTGCAATGAAAGTGGGCATCTGCTAATTAACGGTCTAAAGGGACATAAATGATCACAATATTGAAAAGCATAGAATGCTTAAACTTAAAAAGAGAAAGAATATAAAAGGGGGAAATTCTTAATATACAAACAAAGAAAACAAACTGGCAAAAAAGCAGAAGGGTACATGACAAAGTTGGCGTTTAATTCTTAAAATGGCTGACAGCTTACCTATTTGAAGTTACATCCATGTACAGTATGTACATCAAGATAGGCATGCAAGCCTGCACACACAACAGTGTGACTGTACCATTTATTTACTTTTTTACGTATTTTTAAAATTTACTTTACTCTTTTATTGTTGGCTTTCTGATGTTTATGCAAATGTTGTATTGATTGTGGTATTTTATTTATATAATCTCTTTTTCACAAAATTAAAATAAAGGATTTGTGACCCTGTAGTTATGATATAGCGGGTTGGATAATGAATGGATGGATTTGTGTTTATTTCGTTCTCCCTATTAATCTTAATAATTTAGACATTGCATTAAAATAATAGAAATTCTAAATTCTCACATGTCGGGACTTGGGGAAGGGTAAGTTGGAGGGCCTCATAGAGTTTTTTGCCTGGGGTCCTCAAAGTTCCTAGAATTGCCACAGTTATTAGGTATGCCATTTGGCAGCTCACTAGTCAACAGCGTCACACATTCATCGAAGGCTTTTGCTTGGTTTTCTTCTGTCTGTAATCTGAACTGCTGCTCATCCTAGTTCTCTGTGTGGGTCACTGAATTCCTTATTTCAAATGTCATCATTATTATTAGAAATATTATTATTATTATTGTTACAGTAAACTGCTTTAATGCATTAACTGTATATATGTGGATATTATTATTTAAGGTTATTATAACGTTAACAAAATGCAACAATGTTCATTTTCAACGGATTTAAGATATCGGCAGATCAAAAGTAAGTGTTTCTAAATTTCCATGTGTGATCAAGTACCAAAGTCATGATGTACATGCTCAACAAGAAAAGACATTGTTTGATTATTGCGAAAGTGTGATCAGTGTGATCAGTATGATATGGTCGAGTAAGCTTACAACCTGAGTCCCAATAAAAATGTTAGGGTGCCAACAAGGTCACCCCGCTTATTAATGTTGCCGGCAACAACAGAAATACCTCTTGATGGCACAAACACCAAAACAGGAACACTAGGCTACTGTGCCTCTCTTAAGTGGTCAGGTCTAGGGTAGAGCTCCGTCCTGCTCTGCTTTTATGTTCACATAAGAGTGCCTCAAATTTATTGCCCTCCATCTAGAAGGGGAGGTGTCAGTTGTCCTTATTTGGCAACTCTGAGCTGTGGGTGGAGAAGGAGATGATATTAGCAGCAGCACTCCCTCTCATCCTGGGGTGGAACTGCTTTCCTTAAAAGAGCCTGTAGTACTAGGGTGTTGTACTATGTTAGCCATTATGAATGTAGAGAAAAGCCAAGCAGAATTACACCTTTTATTGGCTAACTAAAAAGATTACAATATGCAAGCTTTCGAGCCAACTCAGGCCCCTTCTTCAGGCAAGATGTAATACAGAAACTGGAGTTCCCTGTGTTTATATACACACACTAGGACAAGAAACAACAATGGTAAATCTTTAAATGAAAAATCTTAAATGTAAAAAATTAATAGGTTCATTCAGGCTAAGATTAATTTAACAAGAGAGAGAAGAACAATGTACGGTCAAGATCTTTGGATAAGATAACTGTCCAACAAAGTCCTTTGAAGTTTGTGATGAGTTTTTCAAAACAATATGGGTCTGTAGACAGGTTATCTGTGTCAGTCTGAGAGATGCAAACAGTCCTCATACCTGGCTATAAAACTCTTGTCTCTATTCAAGCCATGTTGTAATGTATTAAATTTTAACATGATAAGTCTAAAAAGGTTACCCTCTGATGCACATGCGTGACAATGAACAGGTTCAGAAACTGCATGGATATGTGAATAAATATACAGTATGCTACAGCTGTTAAGAGTCTGTTACTGTAACTGTTTAGAAACTAGGGTCTGTTTTATTAACTCAAGTATAGGCAGTGGGGGGAGCAAGGCTTTTTAAATGGGGAGGCAAGTTTGTTATTGGTCCCACTGTGTCAAAATTCCCTCCTGTAACCTTAGATCCTCTTCCTCCATCCATCTGACCGTCTCTCTCGACCCGTCTAACCACCATGGGGAGAAGAGCATTCAGCCGTTCTGCTCCCAAGCTCTGGAATTCATTACCTGCTGAGCTTAGAAATATCAAATCATATTCATCCTTCAAATGTAAACTTAAAATGCATCTGTTTAAAATGGCTTTTTCTTTATGATTACAGTGGTTATGTTTGGTTTTAATTTTTATATTTTCTGATGTTTTTAGTTGTTTATAATTGTGTCTTTTATTTATTTATTGTTTGTTCGGTGTCCTTGAGTTCTCAGGAAGGCGCCTTGTATAAATAAAATGTATTATTATTATTAAATTCCAAAGATTTAACATCTTAAATCTGCGATAAAAGCAGTTATGACACCAAGAGTAAGCATCTGATTTTAGAACCTGTGCTGATTGGTTTAGTCATTTTCTTGTGCTTTAAGCATGAATGAGGGTGCTAAGTTAGCACTGTCGGCACTGGTAAATTGTGATAAGTCGTTTTCATCATTTGCTCCTTGGTCACCTCTACCTCACTATTATTACAGTTTTAATTTGCATCAATCTTACTGCTTTTTGTGTTATTTTCATGGTTGCTTTCTTCCCTGCATTGTCACTTTCTAAACTTAGGCATTGCAGCCTTGACCACCTGTAGATGTCATATTACTTATATGAGGCCTTATATTTGGAAGAACCAGAATATTGTTAAATACTTTTTTTGGTCATATTTCCGGGTCCCCCAATTGGAATGGGGCACAGTATGAATGCCCACCTGCCCACATTTTGGCTTCACTACTGAGCATAGGCTAGGGCTTATCTTACCATTCTTATGTAAATAATGCCCTACTGTTATTTATTTTATTTTCCTTCCACACACTACCTCTCTGTCACTTCATTGTTAATTACTGAACAACATCTTCAACTAATCCTTGTCAAAATGCAAAACAAGATTGAGCTGAAAGTGTGGTAACAGAGAGAAGTAGGGAGGACAGGGCTATGGAGTATTACATAGTGTCAGTAACGGCGGTCTCTTCTTTTGTCATCTTTTCATGTTAAAACTGATTAAGTCAGTGTTTGTGATGCAATTACTTAGTGCGCTTTTCTTAATTTTTCACTTAAGCTGGCATTTAAGTCTTCAATCTGCCTCAAGAATAATTTAAGATATGAAGTGGTAGGGGAAGTGACGGCAAAGGTGGTAGAGATGAGAATGGCCCTGTTGTGCGCTGCCGAGAGTTGATTCTAAAATAAAATAAAAATGAAAAGAGTAATAAAAATCATCACCCCGAAAGCAGACAGTAGAGGTTACGTAGTATACAGTATGTGTACCAAATTTCAGGTCAATAGGTCAAATGGTTTGCGAGCTACAGGTGATTTAAAATCCTGGACAAACAAACGGACAGCCAAGGTAGTGTATTATATACAGTTGTGCTTGAAAGTTTGTGAACCCTTTAGAATTTTCTATATTTCTGCATAAATATGACCTAAAACATCATCAGATTTTCACTCAAGTCCTAAAAGTAGATAAAGAGAAACCAGTTAAACAAATGAGACAAAAATATTATACTTGGTCATTTATTTATTAAGGAAAATGATCGAATATTACATATTTGTGAGTGGCAAAAGTATATGAACTTCTGCTTTTACTATCTGGTGTGACCCCTCCTTTGCAGCGGTAACTTATGATCATTTCTGCACACCGGCTTGGAGGAATTTTAGCCCATTCCTCCGTACAGAACAGCTTCAACTCTGGGATGTTGGTGGGTTTCCACACATTAACTGGTCGCTTTAGGTCCTTCCACAACATTTCGATTGGATTAAGGTCAGGACTTTGACTTGGCCATTCCAAAACATTAACTTTGTTCTTCTTTAACCATTCTTTGGTAGAACGACTTGTGTGCTTAGGGTCGTTGTCTTGCTGCATGACCCTCCTTCTCTTGAGATTCAGTTCATGGACAGATGTCCTGACATTTTCTTTTAGAATTCTTTAATATAATTCAGAATTCATTGTTCCATCAATGAAGGCAAGCCGTCCTGGCCCAGATGCAGCAAAACAGGCCTAAACCATGATACTACCACCACCGTGTTTCACAGATGGGATAAGGTTCTTATGCTGGACTGCAGTGTTTTCCTTTCTCCAAACATAATGCTTTTCATTTAAACCAAAAAGCTCTATTTTGGTCTCATCTGTTCGCAAAACATTCTTCCAATAGCCTTCTGGTTTGTCCACGTGATCTTTAGCAAACTGCAGACGAGCAGCAATGTTTTTTTTGGAGAGCAGTGGCTTTCTCCTTGCAATCCTGCCATGCACACCATTGTTGTTCAGTGTTCTCCTGATGGTGGACTCATGAACATGAACATTAGCCAATGTGAGAGGGGCCTTCAGTTGCTTAGAAGTTACCCTGGGGTCCTTTGTGACTTCGCCGACTATTACACGCCTTGCTCTTGGAGTGATCTTTGTTGGTTAACCACTCCTGGGGAAGGTAACAATGGTCTTGAATTTCCTCCATTTGTACACAATCTGTCTGACTGTGGATTGGTGGAGTCCAAACTCTTTAGAGATGGTTTTGTAACTTTTTCCAGCCTGATGAGCATCAACAACTCTTTTTCTGAGGTCCTCAGAAATCTCCTTTGTTTGTGCCATGATACACTTCCACAAACATGTGTTTTGAAGAGCAGACTTTGATAGATCCCTGTTCTTTAAATAACACAGGGTGCCCACTCACACCTGATTGTCATCCCATTGATTGAAAACAACAAAGTTGAATTTCACCTTCAAACTCACTGCTAATCCTAGAGGTTCACAAACTTTTGCCACTCACAAATATTTAATATTCGATCATTTTCCTCAATAAATAAATGACCAAGTATAATATTTTTGACTCATTTGTTTAACTGGTTTCTCTTTATCTACTTTTAGGACTTGAGTGAAAATCTGATGGTGTCTTAGGTCATATTTATGCAGAAATATAGAAAATTCTAAAGGGTTCACAAACTTTCAAGCACAACTGTAAGAAGATGCTTGTGATTATTTATTGGGCTAATTCTTATAAACAGTATGATATCTGAAATCTTCCACTGAGTAATCTACATGCATACACAATTAAAAAATAGGAAAGTATTTTGCCCTAATCTGCAACTATGAGATTGGAAGCAAAATTTTGGGGAATATGTACAAGATCCCTGACTTTTTAATGACAAGCATTAAAGTAGTGAAACCTTGTTCTTTACTATGGGCACTGCTGCCAAGATATGCTAATGGCAAGATGACCTCAACATACAATTTTGTCTTTAATTAGAATGTGCAAAATGTTCTGTTTCTAACAGTGTTCAGGAAATTTACATTGTTTGCAATTTACCGTCAAATGAGTACAAAGCTAGCCTTCTCAAACAAAATGTACAAATATTTCACTGGTAGAATTATTGTTAAAAATGAAAATAATTAGATTGGCAGAATGCATTGATAAATTAGTGTTTTTTTTTTTAAATTGAGAAAAATGTGTCAACCCTAGGGTAAAGAGTTTGAACAGTTTATTTCCAATTTAATTGCATTGATGTTATTCATGTTTTCTTGATTTGTTTAGTTTAGCCAGATACATATCTCTCGACTAAGCTAAGAAATGACAATGAACTCCTTTAATTCTTCTGCACAGAAAGCAATAACATGCCATTGAGGAGCATTGTTTTTATTTTACTTTCTAAGGTTTTGGGTAACACAGTAGCATTATGGCCTCACACCTCAATGAATGTATATTTAATTCCTAACCTAACCTGAATGTGCATGGTGTGGCAGTAGGGGGCGCTAGTGCTCCCTTGAACCCTCAGGGATGACTCCAGACACCAGGTAAAAGTCCAAGACTTTTTATTTTCAAGCACAGTGCACCAAGCACCTTCCACACTACTCATATACAATAAACACAATACTCTCCTCCTCGCCCAGACACTTTGCTCCTCCACCTCCCAGCACAGCTCAGTGTCTGGACTGAGCCACAGTCCTTTTATAGCCCCTGACCCGGAGGTATTTCTGTCCCATCAGACCATAGTTCCTAATTCCTTCCGGGTCAGGGCAATCAGTCCTTTTCTTCAACCCGGGAGCACGACATTTCTTCCTTTCACGTGACCGTGACATACTCCCGGGTCATACGGCATCACAGAGCCCATAAGCCCCCCCACAGCGACTCCTGGTGGTCCCCAAGGTATCCAGCAGGGCTGTGTATAAACACTATAAAGTCCATAAGGCCCTGCTGGACCTCGGGGCATGATCCTGCTGTCGGGAGAGCTCCTCCTGGCGGCCTGGGGGTGAGGACCGGCATGGGAAGCCGGCAGTCCTCCACAGTGGTTAGCATATTCATTCTCCTGGTGGCTACTGAGATATTTCTCTGAGCACTCTGATGTCATCATGCATTGAAAATAAGCTTAATTTTTAATTGTAAGTTTTTGTTTTCATTGCATTTTTTCTGCACCCTTTCAAACAGCATCTGATTTATTTTGCCACATTTAATTGCAGGTGAAGTGCCCAATTTCATTGACTTGGCTTTAAATTCCAGATTGGCTATTCAAACTACTCCCATCTACATCTCTGCATTGATTTTCACTGAGTTGTCTAGTTTCTTGCATCTTAAAGACCTGCAGTTTAGGTTGATTAGTCACTCCGGATGCAAGTGTGTCATGCAAGGATTGGCGTCTGCGGTGCTCCCTTTGGCATTGTTGGAATAAGTGGGTTCAGAGACAGCTGAGATTGACCTTAACGGATTTCACAGTAATCACAATAAACAACTCAGGGTGAGCAAAATAATTGTGTGCCATTTGCTCGGCTTAGATACTTTTCATCCTGTTTGTACTATGTGTCAATATGTTTAATTAAGCCCCTTTTAAAGTAATTGGAAACCTTACATTTGATAATCATATCTTAATTTTGATATAATTTACTTCATGTATCTCAAGTGTCAGAATTCAGGAAGGCGACAGTTTATTTTTACTTATCCATCAAGCACTTTACACTGAAAACTCAGTTCCTCTTTTGAAAATAGTGTTAAGTCCCAGAGGTGATAAGAGCCCTGCCATATCAATTGCTGAACATTTATATAATATCTGTCTCCGGAAAAACGAGATATTTCACATTTTGCACATCCTGCTGTTTTGAGGGCAATGTCTTTTGAGAATCCCAAATGTGTTACATTCAGTGAGAGGTGTGAAATGTTATTCTTAGTCTCCAGAATTTATTTCAACAGTCATTCGCCAACACCAATATGAGAAAGCATATACATCAACAGCTTACTGTCCAAGTTCTCACACCGCTGTGAAATCTGATGATGAAGATATAATTAGAAGCTCTCAAGAGGATATGAAAACCACTGAAGCTTCCCTTTTTGATACTATTTGACCTAGAATATCCTACAACAGAACTAGAGCATTTATTTTTTTTCTTTCTTTCAGATTTTAACTGCTATTTCCAATAAAGATTCTGCCACCAAGAGCTGCATATTCAGGCTCCATTCCAGATCTGTGATGATGAGAGAGCAGATTTCTCTTTCCTGCTTTATGAGATTTGTATATACTAGGCTTGCAATTAATACTAAATTGACAATTCATTCATTCATTCATTTCTCTTACTTCACTGTAGCAGCATGGGTAACTGCATTTATTTAGTCATTCATTCATTATCCTTACTCACATATTATAAGATTTCAATTCCAGGCAATCAATCATGTGTTCATTTATTTGTATGTTGATTAATTAATTTCAAAATTTGAAATTATTATTTTGGGGTGGTATGGTGGTGCAATGCTGTCTTGCAGTAAGGAGACCCGGGTTCATCTCCCGGGTCCTTCCTGCATGGAGTTTGCATGTTCTCCCCGTGGTTTCCTCTCTGTGCTGCAGTTTACTCCCACACTCCAGAGACATACAGGTTAGGGACATACAGGTTAGTCCCTCTGAGGCTTGGGATCTGCACTGGCAATTGGAAGGTTGCCAGTTCAAATCCCGTAAATGCCGAAAGGGACTCTGCTCTGTTGGGCCGTTGAGCAAAGCCCTTAACCTGCAATTGCTGAGCAATTTGAGTAGGGAGAAAAGCACTATAGAAATGCAAAAATTTTTTAATTATTATTATTAGGTGAACTAGCAATGATAAATTGTGTGTGTTCAACCTGCTATGGACTTGCACCTTGTTCAAGGTTTGTTCCTGCCTTGTGCCCTATATTAGCTGGGATAAGCCCCAGAACCTCCTGTGACCCTGGTCTAGATTAAGTGGGTTCAAAAATAACATGACAATATTACATTGTGTATTGAGTTATTCATTCACACATTTTCCAAAGTCACCAATTCTACCACAGGTTCATGAGAAGAGGCATTTATTCATTAATTTATTTATTTCTGAATTCAGTTCCAGCAGACTTTTACTCTAAGACGTATTTATTTATTTGTCTATTCTTAGATTCATTTCAGTACCTGCTTATTTTATTACAGCGTTGCTGTTTAAGGCATTCATTCATGTATTTATTTTCCGTACTCACTTATGCAATAGGAACTATAAGACTCTGAATTTCAAAAAATCTAAAGAAGTGATATTTGATTTTAAGAGGTAGAAATCTACATGTTCACCCATCATTGTTTTAGTGGAGAAGGTAGAAATAGTGACAATATAAATAAGAAATACCCTACATAATAATCTTATTTGGAATATTAATACAAAAACATTTACACTGAATGTAATCAGCACTTATTTTCCATTGTAAACTCAGACTATTTAAAGTGAACATGGACTTCTTGCTGTCCTATTATTGCAGTGTGATCTAGTCAGTCTTCATTTTCTGATTCACTGCCTGGTTTAGTAGTTTGGCAAACCAAAATTTTAAAAAAGATCCAGCACAATACCAAACATGCAGCTAAAGTGACAGGGGCTGATGTAGTTGATTTGGAAATCATCTCAGTTGATGATAGACATCCATTACATACAGAACTTAACTTCAGTAAATCAGTAAGGATCATCCGTTCTCCTCAGTGTGATACGTCTTTTTAATAAGGAATAACGGAGATAATAAAAATTCGAAGAGTACTGTGTATAGTTTTTCATATTCATCATAAAGTACAACTTATTTTTGTATAGCACCCCTCAGTGAGTGCTGGCACAGGGCACTGTGAACTGTTATACATATAAATGCATATTTGTTATGACACACAAAGAATAAAGCAGACCTGGTTAAACATAAATCGAAGCCAACAATATCTCTCTATTAATTAGATGATGAACAAGTTGACAACTGTGGAGAGTGAAACTGTAAAAGAGAGACAAAAACAAATTCACAGTCCTGAAGACCTCAGCCAATTGGCTGGCTGCTTACCTGCTCCTGGGTTTTCTATAGTGGACTCCGTGTTAGCTGTCCAATATAATGAGAGAATCTTTACAGCTGATAATTCCAACGCTCCTTTACTTAACATGTGTTTTTCATATGCACAAGAGCAGCCAGACAATGCTATGACATGTCCAGATAATGGGAAGAGAAGCAGAATAGACAAGGGTTAGTAACGATTTATAAATGTTCTATTACTTATATTTCTGCTCAAATCACTAACAAACGGAAATGCAGTATACATGGCTAAGCAGCAGCTCTAGTCAGGGTACACTGGACTAAAGTAATGAGTCTTCAGCCAGGATTTGAAAGCTGAGACTGAAGGAGTATCTCTAGTATTAGCAGGCAGATCATTCCACAGTTTCAGTGCCCTGTAACTAAAAGCTTGATATCCCACTGTTATTTTATTAATCCTTGAAATCTTAAGTAGGCTGGCTTCTTGAGATCTTGAGGTGTGCTCTGGTTTATAGGTAATGATAAGTTCAGATAAGTAAGCTGGACCTTGGCCATTTAAAGATTTATAAGTTAAAAGGAGGATTTTGAAATCAGCCCTAAATTAAACCGGTAACCAGTGTAAAGAATTGAAACTGGAAGTATGTGTTTGTATTTTCTGGTTCATGTAATAATTCTTGCAGCAGCATTTTGAATTAACGGAACGATACAAAAGGAATGATTGGACAGCCAGTTAAGAGCACATTGCAGTAGTCAATCCTACTAGAAGTACAGTAAATGCATACATTAATTTCACAGTGTGTTGGATATTTAGAAAACATGTTAATTTCCAATATTTGTAGGAAGCAAAAAAAAAAAAAAAACATGCTTTGGATATTTTAGTAATGTGTGTTTTTGACATGTTAGTGTCAAAGATAATGCCTAAATTGCAGACTAATTCAGTAAAACTAATGGTGATTCCAACTGAGTTAAACAGTGACAGAAATTTGTCATGGTCAGCATTGTTCCCTCCAAAAGTTAACATTTCTGTTTTTTTCTTTATTCAGAGATAATTAGTTCTCATTCATCCATCCACATTTACTGACACAATTAATTAAGGGCAGCATTGGAGAAACATCATTCGGTCTAAGAGAAATGTATAACTGGGTTTCATCTGCGTACGGGTGAAAATTAGATTTCTAATGATAGATTCCAGTTAAGCATATAAAGTGAAATCAGTAAAGGTCCCAGTACTGTCATTTTCCAGCCTGTGTAGTAAAGTACATGGTCAATGGTGTCAATATTCTTTACTTTCGACTTCAGAATAACCTGCAAAATCTGATTTTAGTAACTTTCATATTTTACATTTGCCTGTAAAATCAATTTTAGGGGCAATTTCACGGAAATCTTCTGTTTCACTAATTACTATATGTATTAATTTATTTTTTCTCTAATTGATTTCATATATTTGATTAATCCAGTATAGAGTCAGTTATTTTATTTATCCATTCATTTCTCCTGCTGGATTATTTCAATACAGGGTTGCATGTAAAGGTGTTCAACTACCTGTACAAGTTGTTTAAGTGCTCTGTTTTCAAACTTGACACATTTCCCCTGCCCAATTCAGGTACTGTATGTGAACAGAGTTCCCAGTATCAAGTAGTTGTATTAATTACTAAGTAATTGAGGTAATGAACAAGTACTGGGCTAGCTGATGGAACAACATATTAAAAAGGCAAACTAACAAGAGCCACACCTTCATCATCTTAGTGTGAAAAATCAAGTGGTCCTAGTTAGGCAATTAAGCTAATAAAACTGCAATAAAATCAGCAAAACTCTAACACCTTGTATTAGAACCAGAACTTGCTGCAATATATTTCACAACATCAAGTTGAATACCAAGCAGTTTACTACTCATTTCTTTCAAAAAATATTTCACTTTTTCCTTAATCTCCCACTTTTTTTCCAATCCTCCTTCATTTCTCTCATATCTGAACAAACTCAATTTTAAAAATTTCCTCAACACTTTCAATTCACAAGAAGTTGAGTTACTCAAGGCTCTGGATGTTGTAGGACTGTCTTGGTTGACATGCCTCTGCAACATCTCATGGACATCGGGGACAGTGCCTCTGGATTGGCAGACTGGGGTGGTGGTCGGAGGGCATGTTCTAACTACAGAGGGATCACACTCCTCAGCCTTCCTGGAAAAGTCTGTTAGGGGGTCCTGGAGAGGAGGGTCCGTCAGATAGTTGAACCTCGGATTCAGGAGGAACAGTGTGGTTTTCGTCCTAGTCGCGGAACAGTGGACCCGCTCTGCATCCTTGGCAGGGTCCTGGAGGGTGCATGGGAGTTTTCCCAACCAGTCTACATGTGTTTTGTGGACTTGGAAAAGGTGTTTGACCGTGTCCCTCGGGGAATCCTGTGAGGGGTGCTCCGGGAGTATGGGGTACCGGACCCCCTGATAAGTGCTGTTCGGTCCCTGTACAACTGGTGTCAGAGCTTGGTCTGCATTGCCGGCAGTAAGTCGAACCCGTTTCCGGTAAGAGTTGGACTCTGCCAGGGCTGCCCTTTGTCACCGATTCTGTTCATAACTTTTATGGACAGAATTTCTAGGTGCAGCCAGGGCAGGGCGTTGAGGGGGTCCAGTTTGGTGGACTCAGGATTGGGTCACTGCTTTTTGCAAATGATGTTGTCTTGTTTGCTTCATCAGGCCGTGATCTTCAGCTCTCACTGGATCAGTTCGCAGCCGAGTGTGAAGTGGCTGGGATGGGAATCAGCACCTCCAAATCCGAGACCATGGTCCTCAGCCGGAAAAGGGTGGATTGCCCTCTCAGGTTTGGGAGTGAGATCCTGCCCCAAGTGGAGGAGTTTAAGTATCTCAGGGTCTTGTTCACGAGTGAGGGAAGAATGAAGCGGGAGATCGACAGGCGGATCGGTGCAGCGTCCACAGTGATGGGAGTTCTGCATAGGTCTGTCGTGGTGAAAAAGGAGCTGAGCCAAAAGGCAAAGCTCTCAATTTACCGGTCAATCTACGTTCCTACCCTCACCTATGGTCATGAGATGTGGGTAGTGACTGAAAGAACGAGATCGTGACTACAAGCGGCTGAAATGAATTTCCTCCGCAGGGTGTCTGAGCTTTCCCTTAAAGATAGGGTGAAAAGCTCGATCATCCTGGAGGATCTCAGAGTAGAGCCACTGCTCCTCTGCATTGAGAGGAGTTATATGAGGTGGCTTGGGCATCTGATCAGGATGCATCTTGGACGCCTCCCTGGTGAGATGTTCCGGGCACACCTAACCGGGAGGAGGCCCCGGGGAAGACCCAGGACACACTGGAGGGACAATGTCTCTTGGATGGCCTGGGAACGCCTCAGGATTCCCCTGGAAGAGCTTGGAGAAGTGGCCGGGGAGAGGGAAGTCTGGGCATCTCTGCTCAAGTTGCTGCCCCCATGACCCGATTTCGGATAAGCAGAAGAGGATGGATGGATGTCTGTATAATAGTGTATGATGTGCTCTGGTGGAGTCTCATGACTGGTTGGTGTTGTAGATGAGGCTCATTTCTGTACTGCACCTGGTGTAGCCAGGCTAGGGTGCCTGCTGTTCTGTAATTGGATTGTTTGGATTGGGAAATGGATGGTTGAATGGATGATAAGACATTCACTGCACATAGGTTAGGTTCTTTATACATATATTAGACACATTAATTTATTGAATTTATCTGTCTATCAATGTTAATGGAAATACAGCTATATAACAATTCTGCATTGGGTAAGCAATGTAAAGAAAAGTGATGGATGAAGGTATCCCTGATTTGTTCAATAGCCTCTTTTTGGTTGTACTTTATACATTACAGAATCACAGCTGGGCATGGGATTCCAATTCATCACTGGATACACTTACACATGGCAATGCAAATGTGTAGATTAACATAGCATGCATATCTTAATAATGTTTGCATGTAATCAGATGTTCTCACAAAATACCTGTTAGCATGTTGACAAAGTCCATGGAGGTGACCACACTGAGACAGAAATGTTAATCATTAAAACACCATGATACTAAATATATAGTTACTATTCCCCTAATTATATACTCAAAAGTTAAAATTTCACAAATGGACTAAATCACTTAATTTGAAAACGGTAATGGTCAGAAAAAAAAGAGTACTAAAGGAGTACTAAAAGAGAACTTTATTATGTCATTGATGCTTAAAGACAGCAAATCCAAAGATCAAATGCATTCCATCCCTAGAATGTTTCCTGGTCTATTAGGTAGTATTTGGCTGAAGATGAGACAAGCTTGATTTTCCCACTAAGCAGCAATATTTCACAGATTAGCGCCTAGATGAGTGCCAAAAAGAGTGCTCAGTGTACCCCTTTAGGGATGGGCTGTAGGAGATTTCCCCATAAGTGAGTTAAAAAGAAGAGGCAAGTGGAGCAGCCCAAAGAATTTTATTAAGCACAGGGTTGCCAGTTGTGCTTTGATCTGCCTCTCCTCCTGTTGTATAAAAACATGAATAGAATAGAATAAACCAAAAGAAAGTGAGCAAAGAATGAGGGAACTCTTCTATATTAAAAAAGTGGTTCACTTGATTCTTCCATGATCTCCTGATAGTATGTCCCTTATTAACAAAATGTAACAAAATATGATCTTTTTGTAGGTGTGGAAGGTATCATTTACTACTGTTTTTTTGATACTCGCTCTTCATTTTAAAATCTGTTGAGGGTGGGCACCTAAAGGAGGCACCAAAGATATATAATCTTATCTCAGATAATCCCCATATACAATACACATAAAGCGGTTACTAGTTTTATATATTAACGTTTAATGTTACTTGCTCCAAGAGCCCTATTTTTTGTATTATTAAGAATTCAAAATATTAACTTATGAAGGTTCCTAAAGAACTATTATGTGCTGATTTGTAAGCTGTTCCATATACCAATGTTTTTTTTTGTTTGAAAAAATACTTTATAATGCTAGTGAAATATTTGCCTATATCCCAGCGGTTCTCAAAGGCTCTGTTCACATTACCAGGCTCAAGTGATTAAAATGCAATTATTTTGTCTTCATTTGACACAAATCTGATGTTTTCAGGATGGTGTGGACACAGAAATCTGATCTTTTCATATCAGATTTGAGTCACTTTCATATGAGGTCCTAGATTCGATATGTATCTGATTCATTGCCATGCGACATGAAATATAATCTTTAGATCAGAATTTATTTGCTTTTTTTTTTTTTTTTTTTGCCTATAGGCATGGGGTGAGCACTGCTGTCATCAGCTAGCATGGGCAACACAGACAAAATAACAATGGAGAGAGCTCAGCTACAGCTTTGACAACAGTCAGTGGAAGGATGGAGAAGTTTGGCAGTTTACTAGATATTTGGGGAAATGAATCCGTTCAAGTCAAACTTGAAGAAACCAACTGAAATCGAGTATTGTTGGAAACAGTTGCCAAAGAAATGCTACAGTTGCTACAAGCAAACGTGGATTCAATGCCAAAGTAAAGAATCTTCTCGTACCCACCCATCTCTGTTAGTGCAGCAGTGCCAGCAATAGCTGTGAAAACACAAACGCTTGTCGTCTGGCTTTTTTTTGCCTTCTTGATCTAATCATGTACAGCAATTTGCCATCCTCCAGAGCAAAATGCTTTGTATACACTAGCTGCTAGCATGTCAATTTTTTGATTTTTTTAATACAATTTTACAAATATAACTGTTTAAGATTATATCCTAGGTTTGTAATATTTGGGTTGTATTACCAATAGACATCTCTACTTTAATCCTGCTACTCCACTGCTGTGGAGCTTATTTTGTTTTGGACTTGCTCTGCCTCTATGTCAGAGGACTGGGACATCTAGCCTCACATGGTGAGGCAAAATGGGGTGGTAGGGAGGCAAAATTGGGGGAGTGGGTGTGTTGAGGGTGAAGAGAAAGAAAATAAGCTATTTCTAATCTATTCTTTTAACCTCCACAACTGTAAGTGCCAACACAACAATAGGCTTAATAGCAATAACTCCTGGCAAAACTGGAAATTAAAGTTAAATCTTTCTTATGTAATAGTGTACTATTTTAATTTAAGACTACAAAATGTCAACAAAAGTTCAGAACTATTGTCTCTTTGACTAAACAGTGAACTTTGTGAGCTGGAATGTCAAATGTCTCAATCACAAATTAAAGAGAAAAAAAGTATTCTCTCACTTAACAGGTCTAAATGCCAAAATAATTTTTTTTACAGAAGACCCACTTATTAATCAAGGATCAGTTTTGTTTGCAAAGAGAATAGACTGGCCAAATATTCTACTCCAGATATACAAAGAAAACTAGAGGTTTGGGAATCTTAATACATAGAACAATGGCATTGGTAGTATCACATGTAGTATCTGATTCTTAAGGACTATATATGATCATTATGAGTAATTTATTTAGTTGTAAAGTGAAAAAAGTGTTTTGATATATATCTATGCACCCAATGTGGATGACAGAGACTTCATCCAAAACGTATTTGCATCCATTGCTAATGTGAACACTCATAAAATTATAATGGCTGAAGACATGAATTATGTTTTAAATCCAGACCTGGATAGGTCTTCAGCCACATGGGCAATAACATCTAACACTGCAAACACAATTACACAGTTTGTAATTGATCATAGCTTATCAGACCATGGAGATTTCTAAATCCAAACTCAAGAGCATAGTCCTTCTTCTCACCAGTATATCATTGTTACTCAAGAATTGATTATTTCTTTATAGATAACAACTTTTTAGCCACGATCACGATCAAATATTGCAAGTCAGATGACAAGAACTTTACAGAATTTATATCCAAGCAAACTGATTTTTTTAGAGACATACATTTAAATACATCCTCAGAAATCTCTTCAGGAATATTCTGAATGAGTTCAAGCCAAACTAGAACTGAGAAACGTTATGGGCATTTTTAAGAGGACAGATTATTTCATATCTCTCACACAAAAATTAATCGGATACCAAGAAGGCATCAATCAGAGTTAATCAGGGAATTTCCAGAATAGATCAAGAACATGCCAGGTTCCCAAATGAGGAAATGTATACATAAAGACATGCTTTGCACTCAGAACTCAAACTATTGACAACAAAAGAAACAGAACAACTCATTTTTAAATTGCAACATCATTACTATGAACGTGGAGAGAAGGCTAATAAAATTTTAGCTCAACAAATCCCCAAGCAGGAAGTTCGCAATGCAATACCAGTAATTACCAACACAGACAGAGGCAAAATCATTGACCATAAAATTATAATGCACACATTTAGAGACTACTATTGGTCCTTATATTCTACTCAGTTTACAGAAGACAAGACACAATCTAATACATTTTTCAATGCATTACAGATACCACAACTAGATACTCTCAACGAGAAGGAACTGGATAAACCTTTGAATTACTAGACACTATAAACTCACTTCAGGATGGGAAGCAGCAGGCCCTGATGCCTACCCTGCTGAATTTTATAAAAAAAATTAATTTAAGTTAGGTCCCCTTGTTTTAGCAACATTTATAAAACCCGGAGACAATAAAATTCCAACTCAAACTAAGTCCTGAAAGCACTAGCAGAATTTCAAAAGATATCTGGCCTCAAAATTAATTTGAACAAAAGTGTTCTTTTTCCAGTGAATTCTCTAGTACACAACATTAGATTGGACACCTTCCCTTTTATCATCACTGATCAGTTTAAATACATAGGGGTAAAATCAGTAAAAGTAAACATGAAGCTCTTTTTCAACAAAATTTTGCTGTCTGCTTGGAAAAATTTTAACAAGACGCGCATAGATGGTCTACCCTCCAGCCCACTTTAGCAAGGAGAATTAACACTGTCAAGATGAATATCCTTCCTAAGCTTCTTTTACTATTTTAAAGCATCCATATATATATATTAACAAAACATTTTTTAAGAAATTAGATTCAATCATAACCTCATTTATTTGGAATTCGAAACATCCACTCATCCAAAGAGTGACCCTACAATGACCAAAAGCAGAAGATGACATGGCTCTACTTAACTTTCAGTTTTATTATTGGACAGCAAATATACAAGCTATCAAAATCTGGACATTGACACAAATAGATGAACATACACAGGCTTGGCCTACAATAAAAATAAATTCCTGCAGTACTTCTTTATATTCTTTGCTTTGTGCCCCATTGAATACAAGTTATTGTCAATATACTAACAACCTAATTGTTGTTCATTCACTCAGAATATGGAACCAATGTAGGAAGCACTTCAAAACAGACAAGCTTTTATCTGTGGTATCTCTACACGATAACTACTTTTTTCACCCACTCAAACTTAGGGATGGGAATTGATAAGATTTTCACGATTCCGATTCCATTTTCGATTCTGTTTAACAATTCGATTCTTTATCGATTCTTATTTTTAAAAAAGGAGAACACACAGATCGATTAGCTTAGAACTTTGTTTTATATCTTATCTTTGAACAAGATAGAAATTTAGGAGTAGCATGACCTTACAAACCCAACAGTGAGATCTTAAGAGATCCACAGCCTACGGCTCCTCAATGGGGTGCCATGGGGTCCCCAGAAAAAAATTTGTAAATGTAAAATAATAATAAAATAAATATTCTTCTGTAGCAATAACAAAGTATAACATAAATTATTCTGTGGCAATTACACAAGAATGTCCAGTAACATTTACACTCTCCTTTTTAAAAGTATATATGAGCTGAGCACTCAAAAATAAAACTACATCAGCCAGCAACAAATACAGTCAACTCAAGTCCAATGGAACTGTGCACTGTGCAATTCTGCAACCATCAACTATGGAGAATTAACAATTCTTTTGCAGAAATATAAGCATATCTGCTTTTTCAGGAAGGATACGTGATCTTTCTGGACTTACGGTCTCTCCAGCTGTGGAGAACACCCTCTCAGACAGGGTGGAGGATGCCTGCACACACAGAAAGCTTTCAGCCAGTCCTGACAGCAGGGGCAGAGTCTCTCTTTTGCTCCACCACCATAGGGTGGTGTTATCCTTGCAGGGGATGGGGGTTAGGCTTCTATACAGCTGGATCTCCTGATCCACTCTCTGGGCCAGGGAAAGAACGGGCTGCCGTTGTTGGAATGACTGCAGCTCATTGTCCTCCTTCAAAGAGTTCCTCCAAGGCCATTTTTTTTTTCTTTACTGGTGGTGCCTGAAATGAAATGGACATAATAAAAAATTAAGCAAATAATGAACAATCCATGACATCTAAAGTATCATCACAATATGCTAAACTTACATAGTCTTCTTCTTCCTCATCTTCATCTTCGAACAACTCTCCCTGTGTGTCTCCTTGCTCCAGGTGCTTGAGTAGAAAGTGACAAATAAACAAACAAATCAAACTAATTACCACAGATCCATAGATGAAAGGTCTCACTCTCACAATGGAAATGTGCTACAATGAAAGACACTGTCATATTGAAATACCTCATCTGCTCCTGCCTCTGTGTTTGCCGCAATTGCTGCTTCCCTGATCCTGTCCCATACTTCATCCTTATCCACTTTGAATTTAAATCGGGGGTCCAAGATGGTGGCCTCCTCCAGGAATCTCTGGATATCAGCGTCCTTAAATTTTTAAAAGGGAGGAAAATGTGACATCATGACTATCCTTAAGTATTTATAACTGTCATTTTATTTATGATAAATAAATCATCAATTTTACCTGGTATCATTTGGAAAGATCTTTCCAATTGTTCTCCTTTATGCTCCTTGTGAAGGCAGAGTCATCTTCTTGTATGGCGTAGTGTTGCTGTAGCTTTTGCAGGATGGGCAAAATCTCATCACAGGTCGGACTTTTGTCGCTGGAGACTGCTAGTGTGGAGGTGTAATGCTTCCTCTTTTCTTACGTCATCATTGCCCATTTTAGCCAGTCTGCAATATCAACAAAACAAAAATACAACAGATATGTTGCATAAAACAAACAAAAATAAAACCTGAGTCCAAGTTAGGCCATATTATCATTATTTTTCAATACTACTCACCTTTCCTTTTCTATGGACTTTCTTATCTGTGGATCGATGGCTGCAGCCTGGATGGCAGGAAACTGCTTGTAGAATCTCTCCGTCATCAAATACAGAGAGTTCCATCTGGTCTTTACATCTAGGAGTAGCATATGCTTGGGCAGCTCTGAGGGGTAACACATCCACAACTTAAATGCTAATGTAATATTCCTTATCTTAGTTTATGAATTTAATTTGATCATGATCTAATGATTTACATGTACACAATCTTAAAAAACTATTTACTATGCTTACTGAGCAATTCTTGCTTCTCCTTCAGGACCACTTTTGCCATGTGGGACCTCTTCATCCATACAATCACAGAGCAAATTCTTGCCGCCCAGTTGGAAATGGCAGGACAGTTGTAGAGCTTCTGAGCTCCAAGGTTCAGGGTGTGTGCAAAGCATGGAAACTTGAGAATTTGTAGCTTTTTGACAGCTACGTCCATGTTGGCCGCATTATCAACAGTGGCTGCCACAACCTTGTCTTTGATACCATACTCCTCCAAGATATCATCAATCTCCTCTGCTACAGCTGTCCCTGTCTGTGCCTGGTACACTGGTTTTGTTCTGAGGACTTTTTCTTGAGCCTGGCCATTCCTGACATAATGCAGCGTTACTGTGAGGTAATGATCTTGACTAAAACTTGTCCATCCATCTGCAGTGATGGCTGCCTTCAACACATGTTTCAGCACAGAAATCAGATTTGCCTTTTCGACCGCATACAAAACAGGTATCAAGTGGTTGGTTAAGCTGTCTCTGTTTGGGGCTTTGTACTTAGGGTTCAGAGTCTTTGTCATTTCTCTAAAAGATATATAAATGGAAACGGATGAAAATCTGGTAAGAGGAGAACATGCAACTTTGACATTCCCTGACTTAGCCTACAATTAACCACATTCACTTACCGAAAATCGGGGGCATCTACTGTGGCAAATGGGTGCAAGCCTTTTACCACAAACTTAGTCACTGCTCGGTGACATTCGTCTATCCTGGCCTCTGTCATTTTACTTTTCCACACCTCTGTGAAAGGAGAAGCTACCAGTAGACTGCAGCGAGAACTGCCAGCATCTGAGCCAGCCAGACTCTGTCTGTCTCTCTCGTCATGGTCATCTAAATGCAATGCACAGTAATAGCAGGTTTTGCAATAAGGCAAATCGCGCTAACATAATATGCAATGTTAGTTGATTAGTTACTTGCCGTATTAACGGGAGAGGACGTACAAACGTTACCGCTGCTGCTGGGTTGAGATTCACTAGTCCGGAGCGGATCAAAAACACGACATTCATTTAAGGTAATCGCGTGTTTTGTGAGCAAATGCTTTTGCATATTCGTAGTGTTTCCTCCCTTTGATGAAATATCTACTTTGTAAGTATTGCAAGTTGCCCTGTTGTCATCCTTTCTCGTAAAGTATAACAAAACTTTTGAGCGTTTGTGCCGTTTAGGCGCCATGTTTCCTGCTGGGTAAATGACACTACGCAACGTGGTGACATCATTCGAGGCGACTGGAATCGATAAGGGAATCGTTTGGAAAAATGGCAAAGAATTCCAAGGAATTTAAACTTGAAATCTTTAATCGAGCACATCTGTCTTGTTTAAAATTGTCCAAAATGTTTCCAGGGCAAGATCCAATCTGCGAACATTGCAATCGAGCTCAAGCCTCATTAAGCCATATGTTTTGGGCTGGGAGTTCCTTTCAATTTCCGATAAACAAACTTTGGCAGGCAGTGGTTAATGCCTGGAGTAATGTTTTTTGGAAGAATTTTATTTTTTTGGCCTTAGTTTAAATTGCTAACAATAACGGTTCTAACTGATTTAAAAACATTTTCATAAATGTTCATTGAATATATGTCTAGGCCAACAGCTTTCTTGCTTTGAAGTGAGTTTATCTTGTAAATCCTCAAAGATTTATGGGACTCTCTATGTGGAGAATATTAAGCTGTGGTGTTTGTATTTAATCAGAAAAGTCCTTGTCTAGAACCCTCACTTTCTTTGTACTATAAGAAACGTAAGGACTTATAGTATTCTTTCCATGTGCTTTTTCTGCTCTCTGATTTTATTTCCTGTTATATTTTTAATCTATAATTGTGTTCAAAAAAGTTCAGTTTATGTAATTGTTGTGCTGAAACCTTATTGGGATTTTTTCCATATTCATAATGTTGGTGATGTGACTTAAAGTTAAGCTGTTCTCTTTCATTTGTAGTCAAAAGACTAAATTCTGATCATAGAGTCAACCATTCGTACAGAGTGGCTGATTTGGCAATCTTCCTGAGCTGTTATTGAAAACGTGATTATCCGCTCAGATGCTGTTCTAGTCTGCAGTCCTTTCTTATAAAACATATGATATAATTTGTCCTCTTAATTGTTTCAAAGTATCCCATTGCAGTCTTTTTATAAGTTTATCATATTTTACAGGAGCAATGTTTCCCAACCTTTGTGGTGTAACGATACAGTTTTTCATGTTCCAGTGTGTTCACGACCCAGTGGTTATTGCACTATTTTTGTATATACATTTTTTTTTCTTTTTCTGCATTTTGAATATTCTTTTTTTGGTAAACACTGTATTATACACTGTTTAGAGGAGCTGCTTTTTTTTTGTTTGTGACTTTCAGTTAGCACAGCAAATACTGTAAATAGTCATCATTTTTGGGCTATATTTTATAACTGTTTTGTTATATCGGACAGTGTATTGATGTATATTTTCCACAGGACATTATTTTTGTTTTTCTTCAGTTGCACCTGTAAATAAAATTTCACTTTATTTTTGTGAAATATTTTTGTGCCCGTGTCTCCTTGTTTTACACAATCATCCTGGTCACGCTCGGTCCTGCATGCTAGACACCTAGATTGTAGGCTGGTGTCCCCAATTCCCACTACACGCGGTGTCACAAGGCCCAAAGAGGCTGTAATCTTGGTTGTTTTGGTTATATCACCCTGTATTGTCACTCCTAGTGTATTACCTACCACTGTGTGTTTTATTTTCTTTTTAATAAAGAGCCCTTCTTTATTTACCCCCTTTTTGTATATGTATATACACAAACAAAGACGAAGAGTCAGGGCACCAATGATGAACATTGTATAATTGCAAACATTGTTTAGAAAAATACAGCCATATCTGTTGTATGGTGACATCTTTCCAGACACTAGTCTGTTGCGAGTCAGGCTGCCTTCTAGGATGGCTCATTTGACGTTGTTGCCAAGAAGAGGCGGATTCAAGTTGCTGGAACCAAAAGTGATGTCCGTGATCTCACCATCATTCTTCAGGTCTGGAGGCAAAAATCAAAGAATAGGTATTAGTTGATTGAATCAACCCTTGACTCAGGGTGACATTATGTCTAGACAAGCCCTTTAGTTGCCTGTCAAGCACACATGTGTGACAATATAAACATTACTACTATCCACATCACCTATCAAAGATAGTTAATAGAGTAAAATTTAAAATATTTGACATTTCTTGCCCTACACGTACCTTCAGAGCCTTTCCTTGGCATCCTTATTTGTTTGAACCTCTCTTGACCGAAGCTCCCTCTACCTATTGTGTTCCTGTAAAGCCCACTTCTCACACTATCAATTTGAGGCGTCTTGCTTGTTCCCTGTCCATTTTCATACTTTCTGTCTTTGAAAGTGAATCTTTGTGTAACTCCTACGGTTTTACTCCTCCATATGTTTCTCACACTAGCACTTTTAGTAATGTCACCAAAGCCAAATTGTCCAATCAGGATGGTCAGAAGGACAAGACGACACAGACCTTAGTTTTTTTTATTATATACACTAGTAGACGTGTGTGTGTGTGCGTGTGTGCGTGTGTGTGTGTGTTGTGATCGCAAACCACTAAGTGGCTGAGTTTTTGACAAGAATACTTACGTGTCTAACTATTCCTTCCCTAACCTATTCTCCAAATGAATGAGCCAGATGGTGCCTCGTTACATAATTACCACTAAAGTTAAAACCTAGCTTAAGACATATAATTTCTTCCCCCAATTACAACTGCTGCTTCAATTGTGCCAGATTGTTTTTTGTGTATTTTCTCATTATGGCTCTGCACAATACCGAGTCAGTTAGTGATCCCCCAATAGACAGGCATTACCAGTGCTCATTAGTCTTATGGGAATGAGCATGTGGGTTCTTAAATTAGTGATTTAATGAGTGAAAACTGCTCATGCAGCGTTAATGGAGGAATATTTTGGTGTTGGACAGATACTCACTTGAACAGTTTCTTTCATTTTTGATAATGGGGAACCATTATGACAGTCCTCTGAACACACAATGTAGATGGAAAAAGGTGCAAAAAAATACAAATTAAAAATAACTATAAGCAGTATATATAAAAGGAAGAACTCAAAGTACAGCACAAAAGGTAAAAAAGAAACATTCATATCATCTGTTTCTAATCAACAGGTCTTGGACCCCTGTCTATGTGGCAAGGTGGCTCATGAGCTTATCCCTTACAGTACCACCCCCAAAATGCTCCTTTTTGCCTCCTTTCTCAGTGCTTCACTAGGCCCTATTTCTTTCTTCCTCACACCAGTTTAGTATTTGTTTCCTTCTCTCTCCCTACAGTTCATTGACCTGGACTCTCCTGGAGTCACTAACTTATCAAGCTCATAAATTATTCTCTAGTCATTGGTGGTATTCAGTTTACTCTTGTGATGGACTGACACCTTGTCCAGGGATTGTTCCTGCCTTGTGCCAGATGCTTGCTGAGACAGGCTTCAACTTTTCTGTGACCCTGCTTAGGATAAGCGTGTTTGAAAATGGATGAATAAATGATGGTTACCAAGTAAGAACTCCCTCTAGTGGTTTCAGATGTCCCTGTAATTCTGAGCCTTCTATTGACATAAGGGGTGCCAGTTTCCAAGGCAATATTCAACAAACTGCTTCAACAGAGGCACAACACAGTCCCATATGTTTCCACTAAGCAGCCAGGAGGTGTTGGACACCCAGCATGTGTTGGAGCTTATGTTGTCTATCATGTAGCTGAAGCACTGCACACTCATGCTAAGGCAGCAACTTGAACTGTCCCATGCTAGTGCCCACATGTGGGGGATATGTCTCCATAGTAAAACCTGCATTCCCACAATGACAGACATTTGCTGCTGCCAATCTCACTTTCTCTAGAGGTTTTTTGCATGAGTCTTCACTTCGGGGTGTCATCCTACTGGTGATCTTGATGCTGGCAACCTTCTGCCAGCCAGGCACCTTCTTAAACTGTGCATTCTTAAAATGACTAAAGAAGGTTAGGGAGATGAGTTGATGTAAATGTGCTGGAAGGTCGCTTTATGCGTAAACCGGTTGCTCATTTTTTTGAGATCTGGCAATACACTGCCTAGTGAAGCTTGTTATTTGCTAAGACTTTTTTTTATGAAAAACATTCCAGAAACATGAGGCGCTGCACTAAGGATTATGTGCATTGAATTTTGTTTTTCTTTTAATTTTACATTAAAGATTATAGATGAGCTGCTGAACTGAAAAGCATTGGTCTCTGCCTTGAATACTTTCCACATGTAGCTGAGCCTGTTGTTAATTAATTCTGCTTCCACCTTATATCCGAAATTTCCTATTAGAATATTAAATTGCATGGTAACGGAGTGTAAATGACTCATTGTGTTCTTTTCAAGAAAATAGTTACTGTAATTTTTGAAAGGAAGCATTATTTTATTAACAGATAATAATTTTTTTATCCTCTTGAATGAATTTCTAAAGTCTGTCCTTGAGTACCTCTATGAAGTGATTTTGCAGCTTGTGCCTGAGTTTGTGCAGATTGCTCTTATTTTCTCTCATTTTGGTAAAGATTCATTAGCCACTCCTAATTGCTCCCTAAGGCTATTAGATGCCTGCAATGGACTAATTCTTGATCCTAGGAGCCCTGTGCCTTGTTAGAAACTAGCTCACTGCAGCTCCCTAAAGGACGTGAACTGATAATGAACAAAGCAAAGAGAATATCAAACATGCTGAAAGTTCAACCGAAAGAGGCCTTTGAAAAGCTCTTTCTAGAAAGCCAAGTATATAACAAAAGATAAAATATATACATATTGTGATGGAAGGACTACACAAATACAGTCTTGGTAATTTATTGTAAAAATACCTCGGTATAAGCACAAAAACCACAAGTTATCTCTCCACAATCACCTCTCCTTTCACCACCACACTGCCCTCCTCCAGTGGAGTGTTGCTTTCTGTCCTCCCAGCTTGACTTCCCAGGACAAGGGAGTGCAGTCTCTTTTATTGAGCACCCAGGAGTACATCCAGTGCCAGGGCTAGGGAAGTCCCATATAATAAGGAGTATATATCTCCCTGCAGCACCCATGGACCCCAGCAGGGCTGTGCTGCTGGACTATAACTCCCAGCATTCCAAGCTGGTTCTCAAATTGGCACCAATATGGAGGGCTCCTGCCATCTAGTGCCTAGGGGGAATAAAAAACCCTCGTAGACAGTCTTTCCCTGTCCTCTTCTTCTATCTCAGCCAGGGTAGGTATTACACATGTGTCTGGTCGGGATGCCTGTCCATTTGCTTGAGGCTTCCCATCCGGGTAAGGAATCATCTCCTTGTTCTTTTGGGCTGTCTGTCTATCCACTCGGGAAGCCTTATCCCGGAGCAATCTCCTCCCCTCTCTCGACTGGGATGCCTTTCTGTCCATTCAGGGTCTCCTGTCTGGGTAAGGGATCTTCCCAACTCCTTGCCGTCCATCCAGTGTGCCATCTACAATATGTATTTATTTTCTTCACTCATGTTTTGACCTTTACTCAGGTTAATCGACTTGCTCAGGTTTACACGGTGAAGCAGAGGCAGGAGATGCATTGATGACTTTGTGGTTTAAATTCCAGTGCCAAACTACTGTCAATGGGCCAAAACATTCACTGTGATTATGGCCCTAGATCAGCAAAGCTCTTTGGAAAACATGGATTTTCAAGACTTGAAAGCATTTTGTATGGTAAGCTAAATCAACATTTACAGCAGGGGTTCCCATCCTTAAGTGTTCACACCCCCTGGTGGTGCAAGATGGCATTTAAGTGGGTGTGACAAAGATGAAGGCTACGTCTCGATTTGCCAAAATTGAGTGAGGTACGTTGTCTGACTTTATCATGGTGCAGTGTGTCATCATTTGTAGGTTATGTCTGTTTTATGATATGAAAAGAATCAGGCATTTGGTGCACAACTGTCACTTGTGAACGAGCCACAGAAATTCATGTTCTCACTTGCTGCAGCCAGAGCATTCGTAGAGGCAAATAACTTTTTTTAGCAGAATGAAATTTAGACCTTGTAATGATCCATATAGAAGAATGAGGTCTAAACATCACTGATTTTGAGATTTGATTGCTATTTTTGCCAGAGAAGGACAAGGGGGCTCAACTGGATGCAACACCTACTGCTTACTCTCAACCCATCTCTCCTGCTGGCGGTCCTAACAGTAGCACAGCAATTTTAACTGTGCAGCGCATTTGTTTTTGAACTGTAATACAGGTATTATTGGGAGCCAAAGTTCAACAACTGTGTAACATAGCTTAGCAGCGTGCCGGCACCCATTGATTCAAAGAGGTCTCCAATCCTCCAAACCCCTCAATCATTGATTGCATGTCAGCTGCTTGATGCTTTGCAGAAATAACACAACCCCCAGATTGTCAATCGAGTGTCTGAGCATACTGAGATTAATAAAGTTAAATCGCTCAATTTACATTTAAATTTTATGCACTGAATTAAGTGCCTATTTTTTTTTTTTTTTTTTTTTTGGTTGAGTTTGTCACCCAAAGTTTGAGTTTCATGTCAAAAGACTGGATCAATCATGTTCTTATCATTTAAGGATTATTGCTAAAGTCAGACTCATGCTGGGCTTCATACTGGGGAAAATGAAAAATCGATTCATGCTTTATTACTTCATGACTGAATTTTTGTAACTCCTTGCTCTCAACTGTTTGCAAATGATACAACATGCTGCTGCAAGACTCCTCACTAGGCCTAAGTCCTCTGCCCATATCACCCCTAGTTTAACCTCATTACATTGGCTACCAGTTAATTATAGGATCCAGCTTAAGATGCTACTTCTAACTTATAAAGCTCTGAATGGTCTGGCTCCAGTATATGTTAAAGACATGCAGGTAGACCTCTTCGATCATCTGTTACTTGTTATTCTACACACTAAATTAAAAACAAAATGGGATAGATCTTTCAATGTTACAGCCCCCAAACTCTGGAACTGCCTCCCCCTTGATATTAGAGCATCTATTTCTGAACCTTCGTTTAAAACCTGATTAAAAACACATTATTTTACACAAGCATTTCTTTCTTGTTAGGTTGTTTTTATATCTCTCTAATATGTATTTTATGTATTTGTTTTTAGTTATGATGGCTTTTTAATTATTTTTATATGCAATTTTATATGAAATACTGCAATGGTTGTTTTATTTTTGTTATTCTTTTTAATGCCTTTTTGTTTTGTTGTTGGAAAGCACTTTGTGCACATCGCTTGAAAAGAAATGAAAGTACTGTATGTGGTTCAATTTGTACTTTTGCAGGTGGTGCAAATAGAAATCAAGTATTTTCAAGGGGTGCGGTGCATAGAAAAGGATGGGAACCACTGATTTAAATGAAATCCAAAAGCATCTTGAAATTCATTTGAAAATGTCATGGATATTCAATAATATCTCCGTTATAATGGATTCAGGAAGTAGTCAGACCCCCTTCACTTTCTTCACATTTTGCTATTTTGCAGCCTTGTGCCAAAATCATTTAAATTATTTTTTTCCTTACATGAAAAAAAACTCGATACCCGAGATTGACAAGGTGAAAACCAAGTTTTAGACTCTAAAAAATATGAGGAATTATGGTGTCACACTGGTAACAATTAAACTAGTGCTGTAATTAACATCCTTATATCCAGGGCGGGCACTTTTGCTATATGCTTTCAGGTTTTAGTGCAGTCTCTGATATTATTCCATACACAGATCACTAGTTCTTCATTGATCCAGTGAGCTGATGTTCTGTCTTAGTCACTCTGCGCATGGTGATTTCTTATCCTTCCCATGTCCATATGAAATTTCTCTAATTACTTTCCACACCTCAGTGAGTTGACTTTTATGTTAAAATAATAATACGATACCCAAAGATACTCAGCAGGTTATTTTACTGAAAAAAGTTGACACTTCCAAGTTTCAGCAACTGAGGGAAGCCCATGGCAAGTTGTTCTAGGTCTGTAGCTTTCAAAGACATTGTGTACCAAATCAGGTAATTGAAGGGTCTTCCCATAGGCACAATGTCAAAGTGATGTTCAGATATGTTAAAACACAAAGGATATTAAAATACATTTGAGATATATTAAACTAACAATGCATTTTCTGAGATATCTGGAAATGAATTTGAGATATTTGCAGGTATCTTAAAATATACAGGAACTTGTTTTGAGATGGCTTAAAATGAGTTTTAGATCTCTGAAAAGCTGAACTGTAGATACAACAAGCTGTAGATAGGCTGGATACTGTGTCTGTCTGAGACACTGATATATCAGCCCAGAGGCTAAAACACTAATCTGAAGTCACTTAACTAGCTATGACTGCAAGTGTTTCAGCAATGTCTAATTTGGCAGGAGGTGTTTACAGTACCAGATAATCTAAGACATATGTTTGTAATAAGGCATTAATGATATAAGAAGAAAAGACAATGAAGCTCAAAAGATATTATTATCATGATATAGCAACCAGAGCTGCACTTGTGCAGGCACTGGAGGAGGAAAAGGTCAATGATGAATGTGGGTCAAACCGATGTGGGCTTTAGTTTGTACCATGACTGAGGTTAGTAATATTTAATGCCTGAAAATCCATCGATACCCGTATAGTTCAGTTTGGGGCTGTAGGGCACTTTAAAACAATACTAAACAACTGCATTACCTTCATGATGTACTGAATTTCAGTTTCTTAAATGTTGACTATTAATAGAGGAGTAATTCTTCTTGTTCTTTTTCTTATGCCATAGCTATTTCCATTTTTTATGAGGTCACTATTTTTTTTTGACTAAACTTCCCCAATAAAGGTTCTGACATGATTTTTACAACCAGATGTTTGTCCTGACACCAACCCTCCCCATTTATCCAGGCTTGGGAGTAATGATACAAATATTTACAAATATATATCCATTTACTGAACAAATGTAATCCAATTTCAGGATCACAAGGGGCCATAGTCTATCTCCATAGTGGTGATTGCAAGTCAGGACCCAGTCTTAACCAGCACACCACTCACAGAAGAGAACTTTTGAGTCACTAAGCAGCCTAACCTTCACATCTTTACAGTAGAATGTGGGGAGGAATATTGGAGTATACTGCTAAAAGCAAAAAGACACCATTTAGAGCATGCAATCTCCACACATCACAACAGAACCTAGACAGGACACGCACAAACCATGTGGAGTAGGACATTTTCTACAACAGGATTATACTTATCTGTTGATTGTCACTTTAAATCCATTTATTTATTGTTATAAGACCTATTATCAGGTGGTGATACCAGTCAGATGTTAGGCATAGTCAATCAGACTCTGAAATAATTCAATCTAAACAATGGTACAGTATGTCTTAGCCATGAACTATACATTATGTAGTCTTGAGTGTTTAGTTTTATCAAGGAAGATATGGAAAAAGATGATCCGCTGTGGCAACCCCTAACGGGGGAAGCCAAAAGAAGAACAAGAAGAAGAGAGTTTAGTTTTATTGAGTTTTCAAAGCTTTGTTTTGGATATGAGATATACTAAAAGTCTAATCCAAAACTTCAGCTTTTAAATTATTTATTGGGGCAAGCAAAGTTAGCTATTTTTAAAAGCTGAATTCATAAACAGACTGGTGGACAACCAGATGATGTGATCTTCATTTGCAAGATAACTGTTACCATTAGAATAAAACTAGATTGTACATATTATAAAGCAATGAGTAATACTGCAGAATTTGAAAAAGTGTGGGGAGTGAAGGAGGTGCTCTGCTCCATTGTTGAAGGACAACTAAAAATTACCTGTAATTAAGAAAAATGGCTGAATATTTGTTAAAAAACCAGAAGAGTTCCATGTTTTTGAAAACCTTAAATGCGTCATTTTTGTCACCCTGTTAAAGTACAATGTGCAATATGTAGTATAGAGGATGGAGTATTCAAAGAGGTGTGCAGAGGTGGAGGGATTGCTAGTGTTGGGGAAGAATCTTAAAATTGTTATTTATAAACACTTCTCTAAAAAAACTGTTATTTCTAATTCAGCTTGTTAAGGTGATTTTTTATATAGCACACAATGATTATTGATGAAAATTGTTCTGATTTTGTTATCTTTTTATGTAATTTGATACCAGACCATCTTCTAAGCCTGCTTAATCCTGAACCTGAAACCAAACACAGCAAGCATAGGATACAAGGCAAGAACAATCTCTGGACGAGCCACCAGTCCATCGCAGGGTGAACACACAGACACACACACGCTACCGCCAATTTAGAGTTGCCAAACCACCTAAGCGGTGTGTCTTTGCACTGTCGGAGCAAACCAAAACACTTGAAGGAAACCCACACAGACCAAGGGAGAACTTGAAAATTCCAAGCAGGGAGGACTTGGGTCATGAACCCTGGTTATCTTACTGTGAGGCAGCAGCGCAACCACTGCACCACTGTATTATTTCATACAATAAAGATATTTTAAAAATAAACAGTTTTATCTTTATATGAACAACCTATGTGAGAAATTGTAGTGTTACACTGGTTATTAAACACCTTGTACAATAACTGATATCCTTAAATGCAGTCCTAGCACTGCTTTCATTAGTATGTTTTTAGACTTTAATGGAGCACTTGACATTATTCTGTATGTGGAGCACTAGTTCGTAGTCAATTCAGGAACCTGATTTGACGTCCTGGCCTAGTCACTCTATGCATGGTGATTATTTATCCTTACCATGTCCATGTGAAATTTTCCAGAATTATGTTCCATATGAGCCGCATTTTAGGTTAAAATAAGTATATAACTCCTAAAGATACTGAGCAGGTTAGTTTAATGAGAAAGA
Source organism: Polypterus bichir lapradei (assembly GCA_026402145.1). Lineage (NCBI taxonomy): Eukaryota > Metazoa > Chordata > Cladistia > Polypteriformes > Polypteridae > Polypterus > Polypterus bichir. The sequence continues at coordinate 249,985,481 of JANRMT010062791.1, forward strand.
CCGACATCTCAGCAACTGTGGGAAGCCCTGATATGTGGTCCTAGGCCTCTAGCTTTCTAAAATATTATGTGGCAGTTTAGCAAAGCAAAGGGTTGGGTCTTGTATTAGGTACAGTGTCCCAGGGTGTGCACGTTCTCCAGTCTTCTGTGGGTGAACTTTGTATTGCCATGAGGTGGGTGGTGACAAAAGTCAACATCAGGGGATAGAAGGCTAAAACTGTTTCTAAACATCATCTAATGCATCTACAGTTGGAGTGTTTGGTTTTATGCATTACATGCACACCCCCACACAGCACTGACAGGCGAGGCCACCAGCTCACACTGTCCTACATCACTAAAACGTCAGCCGTGGCCAAGAGATCATGTTGAACGTTTGACACAAAAACAACCTCAACCAACTAAAGAACTTTACACTGATCTCGTCAGAGTGACCAGGACTGCTTGCTTTCATGAAAGGCACATGCACAACCTGCTCTGATATGCATTTACGCCACATAATCTTCATTGCTCCCATGAATTAGACATTTGAACCAAAATGATGGCACCCTCCACAGTGTGACCTGGCTTCATGTTTGTCTTGATGGCAGCAATAACACCCACTCCCTGTGAAGCTCACTGCTCAGGGCTAGCAATGATCTAAGGACCACCAGCACGATCTATTGACTGTCAACTACACTACACACTTTATCAAAAAAGAAAAGTGCAAATAAAGCAAAGTCATAAAAAAGAGCAACGGCTGCTAACACTGTTTACCAGCAAACCAAACACAGGAAAAAGTTTACTGCTGACCAACGACAGACCATAAGGTGAAAAGATACTGCCACACATACCAAAGCAAGATGTAGGCCTGAATATACAGACACTGAGTAACGTGCTGACACACTGGCCATTCGACATGCTGGACTCAGCCCCTGATAGACAATTTACAACCTCAACGCAAATATTATCAGGACTCTTTGTTGCTTACCCCACAAAATGCTCCATATATAGTCACACAAGATCCATCACACAACTATGCCGCACTATCAGACAAACTAAAAACTTACTAAATGTTGAACAAACAGCTTTCACCTCTTCCATGTTACTTTTTATTGATACAGCTGAAACTAAAAATATTTAATTTGGGTGGCCCTGGTAGAGTTAGCAAAACCTTTCTCTACCAGTTCTAAATACATAGACTTTGGGCATGTGGAAAAAAATGTCACCACAGTCACTCCACCTGGCATCATGAGCACACTCTTACTGCCAGAAAAACAAAACACTTCATTTTTAAAATTCCACAGAATTAACAGGACCTGTCTTCTTCAAAGGTAAAACCCACATTTCAACAAGAAAAGATGATCCCTCTTGATTATTATTAATGAGGCTGTCAGATTACCTTTGATATTTATGAATAAACTTTTTTGAGACATCTCCAACCTTCACATTCCTTTCGGCGACAAAGTCCTACTTGGAGGTGACTTTAGACAAGTCTTACTGCTGTCTGATGTAGAGCCTCCATTACTGAAGCCGGCATTTGAAACAATTTTTGGAATCACATTGTCAGATATAGACTGATGACAAACATAAGAAGAATTGTTCTGGAACAATTACAATTCGCCCAGTTTTTGCTTCAGCTAGGAGATGGTAAAAGTCAGCACTTTAAGCACCTTGAACCTGGGAAAGGTGCTATATAAATAAAATGTATTATTATTATTACAGTAATGGTGCACTGCAAGATAACGTGCAGTGAATACACTTGACTTGAGCATTCATAGTTTTCATCCTCTTTCTCTGTACGTTTAGCATTCGTTTGCTCAGAGGTTGATGAGCTTGCTGCTTCCTTAGCAGCTCTTCTTTTCTGCACCATAGCAGCCCGCTTCTTCTCTTCTTTCACCGGCATCTCTTCTCGTTAAAACTGATTAAGTCAGTGTTTGTGTTGCAATTACTTAGTACATTTTCTTCAATTTTTCACTTAAGTTTGCACTTAAGTGTTTAATCTGCCTCAAGAATGATTTAAGATATGAAGAGGTAGAGGAAGTAACAGCAAAGGTGGTAGGGATGAGAACAGCACCCATATGCATGCAGGCCACTGCCGAGAGTTGATTCTACAATAAAATAATTGAATAAAAGAAAGAATAACCTTGGAGGTCACCCCGAAATCGGATAGCAGACATCATGTAGTACATGTGTACCAAATATCAGGTCAATAGTTCAAACACTTTGCAAGCTACAGGTGATTTAAAAACCTGGACAGACAAATGAACAGCCACGGTAGTGTATTATACTGTATATAAATATTATTATTATTATTAACAATACCAACAGTGCTGTTGGCATTCCTGACAAATGCATCCTTCAATATCAAGAAAGAACAGATCATTTTCTACAATTTATTTGGATCACATTTGGTCCATGTGTTAAACCTGACTTCATTTATTGCATCAAAAACAATGTAATCCTTTGCACAAAAAATAATCACTGCCTTGACATAAATTTGCACACCATGTAAGACGAACAAAAGACATACTTCAGTACAGTCAGTATTACTTCTGAAGATGCCCATGAAAAACTTAACTTCCCCATTAAATTCATTTATTTTTTTTGACCCCATCTGGACTACCACCTCACAAACTAACTAAAGGCTTAGTCAGTGGCACCAGATGTGTGGTTACACACATTCATTGGACAAAAGCTGTGGATCTCTGCACTGAAGACCGCACAATGCCTTTTCAATTTCAACACAGACAATTTCTCATTTAACCATCCTTTGCAATGACTTTTAATAAAGCCCAAAGGCAAAACTTTCAACTAAGTTCAACAGAGTTCTTTCAAGGACAAGTACATGTTGTTTTTTCACAAGACTCTAGATTTGTGTACATAAAGATCACGATTCAACACACTTCTCGTCAAAACAAAGTGGACAACCATTTTTACACTACTAAGAGAGGTCCTTGTGTTCCTTGCTTGCTATTTTGCTTCACTGTGCTCTTTTGTTTTTTTAATACATTTCTTTTGTTTTAGAATTTCACATTGCACGCCCTCTAACTTAGTTTTCAAATCCCTTTTATTTGTGGACCAGAGGGTCCACATGTTCCACTGGTATGTTAAGAAAAATGAATAATGCATGTGTAGGAACCCCAGGAAGCACTATCCAATGAAAAAAAAAAAAGGGAAGTTTGTGCGATATGGGGTGACTGATGCAGGCCAATCGCTGTTGAACTTGAGGTGGCCTGATTTTAGTCACGAGATGGGGCGGGATTGAGTCTAGCTGGTTAAGAGGGTGTGTAACCAGCAATGGGGGTTCTTTTTGTCGTGACAAGGGAAAGAAAAGAAGAGGGGGGTCATCTGATTTTGGAGACTAGGGTATTGACTGTGATATCTGGCCCAAGTGAAGAGTGACGACACTTCCCGATATTAAGTCCTCACTTCGTTACGCTGCGAGGTGTGTGTTACTCACATGCCTAGAAACGGGAGAGACATTTGTGTGAAACGAGCGAGAACGGCTGAGAAAACAATTATCACCGCCGAAGTCTTCAGAAGTGCAGCAAACAGGACAGAGCGGCCATTTCTTCTTTCGACGTGGATCGACTGAATCCATCTGGGATTTCAAGATGGCTCGTGAACGACGCTGAGTCTTCGTGTTGTACGGTGAATACACGATTGCTTAATTAACTCATCGGAGAAAGTAAGTGGACACATTTTTTTTTTGGAAGGATTGACATTGAAATTCATCTTCTGTTTAGTGCACCAACGAATGGGCCCCAACGTTAACGATCGATCCAACTTTTGAATTATTTGACGGACTCACGTACTTTTGTGAATTGTATTTTTTTTTCTCGAGTGTTGAACTCACCTGGGAGGGATGAGGTATTGTTAGTTTGTTTTTGGGTTTTCTGTTATTAGATAGTCCTGAGGGGAAATAAGGTCTTTGACCAGGGTTTTAACTGAGTTGCTATTTATTCTAATAGACAAAGTTAAAAGGAGAGTGGAGAAGAGGTTTATGTTTTTTTTCATTTGACCATTATTATATTATTGTCATACAATAAATCATTATTTTGTTTTCTTGTTACAAATTTGTAGTCTGGGTTTCATTAAGACTAGAGAGGCAAGTTACCGCTAAAGTTTAAAACTGAAAGTAAAGACATTACCGGCCTAATTCACCATTCAACTGCCGGGGATCCAGGATTCTTGTTGAATATACAATTAAATTAACCCCTAAGGGTTAAGAATAGGGTTACACATGAATAATAATTTTTTGCATTTATATAGAGCTTTTCTCACTACTCAGCAATTGCAGGTAAGGGCCTTGCTTAAGGGCCCAACAGAGCAGAGTCCCTTTTGGCATTTACAGGTTTCGAGCCGGCAACCTTCTGATTACCAGAGCAGATCCCTAGTCTCAGGGCCACCACACCAAATGAAAAGTAGATGCAATAAATGTTATGTTTCAAAAAAGACCCTTTGATAACTATAATAAATTTGCATTGCGGTGCCCTATAGAGTCAGAATTCCACCAACCATTTCTATAAAGGCTTTGTTACAGAACAGCTGCATTAGTTTCTTTTTTCAATGTCTCTGGTGATGACTGCATTTAGAAAGTATTTCTCACTCATGAAATTTTTTTTTTTTTGCTTGGGAATGTGAAGTCTTGAATGTACTAGGTGAGATGTTGCTTTGTTTGCCTATGTGTGGTCATTTTTGGAAACATTACTACATTACTGCACACACTTAATCTACTTTGAAGCTTCTATGACAGCTCGGCTGCAGCAGACAGGATGTTCAGAACATTTTGTAGGTACCTAAAGTGCTTTTTATGGTCAACCTCAAATGAAAACCACCAAAGTATAGGCATTTCCAAATAGACATTTGAAATGATGTCCTTAAAACAAAAATTCAAGTCATGAAACAGGAAAAGAGCTTTCTTTTAACTTGGCCCAATAGAAGTAATATTTTTTAAGAAGCCATCAAGTGTTTAATGAAAATAGTTTTATTTGTGTGTCTATTCTCCTTTTTATTTGTATATTTTGCTCTAATCGAAATCACTTTATTGTTACTTGTTCTTGTTTGCTTCTATTGAAGTCTTATTTCCACCTCTCCATACGTTTTTCAAGCCATATCTGGTGTCATTTAAGCCACAAGTCAGTGGAGCACATTGAAATAATAAAGTGTTCTGAACAGTCAGTTTGTCGATACACTTAAACACACACTTATTATATACTGTATATTCTGCCATCACCTTGTATTAAATACAAATTTGATGTCATTCATCAACATTGAAAATCCTACAAAATTCCTCAAATCCTCATAAATGAAATATACAGTGGTGTGAAAAACTATTTGCCCCCTTCCTGATTTCTGATTCTTTTGCATGTTTGTCACACAAAATGTTTCTGATCATCAAACACATTTAACCATTAGTCAAATATAACACAAGTAAACACAAAATGCAGTTTTTAAATGATGGTTTTTATTATTTAGGGAGAAAAAAAAATCCAAACCTACATGGCCCTGTGTGAAAAAGTAATTGCCCCCTGAACCTAATAACTGGTTGGGCCACCCTTAGCAGCAATAACTGCAATCAAGCGTTTGCGATAACTTGCAATGAGTCTTTTACAGCGCTCTGGAGGAATTTTGGCCCACTCATCTTTGCAGAATTGTTGTAATTCAGCTTTATTTGAGGGTTTTCTAGCATGAACCGCCTTTTTAAGGTCATGCCATAGCATCTCAATTGGATTCAGGTCAGGACTTTGACTAGGCCACTCCAAAGTCTTCATTTTGTTTTTCTTCAGCCATTCAGAGGTGGATTTGCTGGTGTGTTTTGGGTCATTGTCCTGTTGCAGCACCCAAGATCGCTTCAGCTTGAGTTGACGAACAGATGGCCGGACATTCTCCTTCAGGATTTTTTGGTAGACAGTAGAATTCATGGTTCCATCTATCACAGCAAGCCGTCCAGGTCCTGGAGCAGCAAAACAACCCCAGACCATCACACTACCACCACCATATTTTACTGTTGGTATGATGTTCTTTTTCTGAAATGCTGTGTTCCTTTTACGCCAGATGTAACGGGACATTTGCCTTCCAAAAAGTTCAACTTTTGTCTTATCAGTCCACAAGGTATTTTCCCAAAAGTCTTGGCAATCATTGAGATGTTTCTTAGCAAAATTGAGACGAGCCCTAATGTTCTTTTTGCTTAATAGTGGTTTGCGTCTTGGAAATCTGCCATGCAGGCCGTTTTTGCCCAGTCTCTTTCTTATGGTGGAGTTGTGAACACTGACCTTAATTGAGGCAAGTGAGGCCTGCAGTTCTTTAGATGTTGTCCTGGGGTCTTTTGTGACCTCTCGGATGAGTCGTCTCTGCGCTCTTGGGGTAATTTTGGTCGGCCGGCCACTCCTGGGAAGGTTCACCACTGTTCCATGTTTTTGCCATTTGTGGAAAATGGCTCTCACTGTGGTTCGCTGGAGTCCCAAAGCTTTAGAAATGGCTTTATAACCTTTACCACTCTGATAGATCTCAATTACTTCTCTTCTCATTTGTTCCTGAATTTCTTTGGATCTTGGCATGATGTCTAGCTTTTGAGGTGCTTTTGGTCTACTTCTCTGTGTCAGGCAGCTCCTATTTAAGTGATTTCTTGATTGAAACAGGTGTGGCAGTAATCAGGCCTGGGGGTGGCTACGGAAATTGAACTCGGGTGTGATACACCACAGTTAGGTTATTTTTTAACAAGGGGGCAATTACTTTTTCACACAGGGCCATGTAGGTTTGGATTATTTTTCTCCCTAAATAATAAAAACCATTTAAAAACTGCATTTTGTGTTTACTTGTGTTATATTTGACTAATGGTTACATGTGTTTGATGATCAGAAACATTTTGTGTGACAAACATGCAAAAGAATCAGAAATCAGGAAGGGGGCAAATAGTTTTTCACACCACTGTACATTGAAAGCATACTGTGTTGAGTCAATAGTCAGTAGATGTACTCTTGGCTGGAGTAATGTGTAACAAAGATGGAAGACCTGATTAAGACTGAGCAACATCGATCAGATACAGGCATGCTAAGACGATGTCAGATTACACGTCTTCTAGTCGGAGGGGATCTTGTCACTGGAGCTTGTCACAACACACGACTAGAAGTTGTTGGCCATATCACATTAGCTTCACATTTGCAATAACATGTTGCCTGATAGAGCTGATGCTGTATGAATGGTTTACAACAAGCGTGATCAAGGTCGGTCAATGGCAGTCAGTCATTTTCTAACACTCTTAGTCCTGAACAGGGCTGCAGGGGGCACTGGAGCCTATCCCACCTAGCTTGGGGTTCAAGGCAGAAACAAACCCTGGAAAGGGTGCCAGACCCATCCTTGTTAATCACAGATCTTATTTAATATCATGACTTGCTAGTGTTTTAGCTCTGCAACGTCAGGTCATTCATTTTTTCCCTCTCTAATGATATTGTCCAAACGATTTGAAGCCAAAATGGATGAGTAACTCTAAGTTCTTTACTTTTTTCCCCCTTCAGTTTCCTTCTGAATATTTTATTAAATCAAATAACACACAGAGAATACACAGAGGTGTAAGTGGAAACAAGCTAGATGGGGAACTGCTGGTTGCTTTGTCATTTGCATCTTATTGCTAATAAGGAGGAATTAAAAACAGTGAATACAGATGTTTAAGTCTAAAATTAGTAATTAAGGTTGGGGAATTTTAATAAGCGAAACCACTAAAATGAAGCAGAAAAATGTCACTTGAGCAATAAGTGCTTCATTAGCAATAAATGACTTCTTATGAAGCAATGAGCACTGCGGCCCTCCAGGACTGACGTTGTTCACTCCTGGGAAGTGTTGAATAGCAAAACAATTAAATGAAGTTGATTAGCAGCAAAACTAATTAAGAAAATTATTAGAATGAAAACCTGTCACCGCTGCAGCCCTCCTGGATTGGAGTTGGGCCACCCCTGCTTTACAGGGACAGTGAGTCAGTCCCAGTCTCAGTGCTTTTCTTTTTTTTCCATTATATCGTGGTGTGTAATACAAGAGAAATCAGACAGAAGACCCCCCTCTTCACTTTGCGAGGTCCTAAATACCTGCTCACCACTTCTCTTTGCTGCATTACATGCATTGAAGCTCCAGGTGAGTCCTCATTGGTGGTCAGCTGTCATGCACAGAAGCCTGCCCCTTAAGACTTCAGACATTTCATTTTATTGGACTGAGTAGCTGGCTATGTCACACTGCATGACTGGTGATCATGGGAGCTTGCTACGACTGTCCCTGACTTGCTAACATTATGTAAATCTACAATTAAAAATTGTGGAAAAATTCATGTAACGTGACATGGCCTCTAGTGAAGTGTCAAAACAGATTTCCTTAGGACTGTGATGTATTTTTTGTGATATGGAGAACAGAAGTGCCAAGTAACTTATTAAGTAATAACACCAATGAAAAGTTAAGCTTTCTGTCACTAAACATCACACCTCACTGGTGCCATGGCAGGTGTTGTCAAACTCAGCAAAAATGTTAGGACTAATTATTATTGGGGCAGACAGCGGTCTTGGTTGTGCTGAACATCTGTTTGAGACACACCATGGGACTAAAAATAACACCAGAAGATTTCTACCCTGAGTGTGTGTAAACATCACAATGTTTGAGTTTCATCTGACATTTTTATTAATCGGTAAAATGTATTCAGCTGATGTTTTCATCTCTTCACCTAATGCTTGCAAAATTTAATAAGATCTGAGGGTCCCGATGTATTACTGCTTACGATGTCTCTTGGTAAATCATTTCATATATGTAAGTTCCTTTGGGCAAAAAAAAATACCATTTTATATTTGTGCAACATTTACCCTTAATCAGTTTCCATCTGTTCACTTTGTGTTCTAGCTGAAAGACTCGCATCAAGTAACATCAGTACTGACTTCTGAGGCTTTTAAATATTTTCTCATTGTCCTCTTAGGATTTGATTAAAACACCTTCTCACTAACTGAGATTTGTGCAGTGACGCTTCGAGAAGGAATATACTGTAGCTTGGATTTTTTGCATACCATGCAAATACAGACATTTCATGAACATACACAACATTTTTTAAGTGGGATTACCAATATTTGTGTGTGCCTTAAGTCATAATGTAAACAGAACTTATTGGCTGACTCACAGATCTGCTTGGTTAAAAAACAAATAACTTTATCTCAATGTTCGGAATGAATAACCAGTAAAAAATTTCATGGATTTGATATTTTGTCTGTTCAGTGGGAGACTTATAAAGCAGCACCTTTCCTACGCTTATTGACGAGATCTTGAAGGGATTCTTGGTATTTATGTAATACATTAGTCATCATGGCCTAAATCACATTTTTTTGGTGTAAAGAATTTTTTTAAGAATTGTCATCTTTGTGCAGCATTTTCTGGAAGTGATTACTTTGGAACAAAAGACAATAATGAAATAATACACATAATCCATCTTAATGTATCCAATTTTGTATGCTTTATTCCATTTCTCTTTTTTACTTAAAGGTAATCTTTTCAGAGCTATGTTCAGATTAAAACGTTTAGTGAAAGGTCTTATAATGGGTAGTAGGAGTGCCCTACTTTTTCATGTGTGAGGGGGCACTTGGCTGACAAGAGTTTACAACCAGAAAAACATATATAGGTGGCAGGACCTGTGTGCCCACACTTGTATTTGGAGAACCTTTACTTTCCTATTACCAGTGTGGCTGTCTTCCTTATCTGGGGCTATACTCTAAGATTTAACCTTGCCCTGTACTGCCATCCTGGCATTTGTCCATGCATTCGGCCACATATGTCAAAGATTAATTTTTGTTCTTTCTTCCTCCAGTTTTTATTTGAGCATATTACATCAATACTATTACTTAACAACACGTGCATGTGAACATTTCTTCACTTCATAAGCAAGTCTTTAAGAGTGGATGGATGGATAGATAGACAGTTTGTATATACAGTATGTTTGAAAAAAGCCAAATTCCCTCTTGGAGACATTATCTATCTATCTATGATCTAAACACACATCCAAATGACTTAAAGAGATGAAATTAAAAGGAACTAAACTGTACATAGCAACCCTCATACTTAGTCACAGAAACAGCATTTCAAAGAATGAGTTTTATATAATTACAGCTTTATTGTCTTCTTCCCTGTACACGGTGTGAAGTCCCTGTCTTGCACCCCATAACACGAGGCTGAGTCTCAGTACTTTTGCAAAACCAGCTTTATTCAGCGTGAAACAGGAACAGCACAGTTATTTATTGTAGTGGGATTTACCACTCTCCTATACACAGACACAGCAATCCAGCAGGGTTGTGGCCAAGTAATACTGTTCCTTGAATTTATAATGTTCCTTACATTAACAATCCATGATGGTGCCTACAGCGTGACCGCGAGCCACTGCAGCACTGGGAGCTTGTGGTTGCCCCGGTAATGGAGAAGCTGTCTTCCACAGACATGGCAACTGCGCTTCAGGACGCACTTTGGTGTGTCATCCTGTTGGGGGGCATCCCAAAAGAGTTTAGAAACTCTACAATGGCAAATCCTTCCACATCAAAAAATGCAAGTTTGTATATCTATTTACTCTTTTACAGAACCCTTATAATCCAGAAACTGTAGCCCATCCTGGAAGCCTTGGTCACAAATGCAGAAACCAACCCAGGACAGGACACACACCCAACACATTCACACTGGATTCACTTTAGAACTGTCAATTAACGTTACTATTCATGTCTTCAAGGTGTTTGTAAAAACTGGAGTACCAAGAGAAAAAGACATGAAGAAATTGTGCCTACTGCACAGAAAGAGAGACTAGGCCAGAATTTGAACCAAGAGCTTCTGCTAATCCTAATATGTGTCAATTGTGGACAGCAAGTAGATGAGTCCCACTTGTTTAAAAAAGCTCTAGTGACTTCAAGAGCCCCAGATTGACAGAGGTTATAGGAAATGGTAGAATGCAACACAATCATCAGGGAGTTCTCCCATGTTATGGAGTGCTGGAAGGTGCAGAGAGGACCTGATCCTTTATTTAGAAGTGAAGACTCAGGAGTGCAGAGTGATGTCTACTTCTAATGAAACTGTTTCAGGAGTTTTTGAAACAGGATTTATTTTTAAGGATTCCCCTGGTAGGATTGTCTGGGTTTGGGTCTGTAAAGTCAGGCCAAAAAAAAACTGGAGATGAGAGTGGAGTTGAGGCAAATGCTATACTGACATGGTTGACAGAGAATGGATGAAGAGTGTAAGATCATTTCAAATGGACAAGATGGAAAGGGGGGTGGGGGCGTCTACAGGACAGATAGGGTTGTTTTGTTATTATTACTTATTATTCGGGTGACACCTTTATCCAAGGTAACAAAATTTGAAAGATACAACTAGTTCTATTGCTTTTCCAGTTGGTGCACAGGCAGGTAAATTGGCATACTTATGGTCACACAGTGTCAGTAACAGGATATGATCCAAGAGCCTCAGAGTTTGAGGGACAAAGCTTTAACCATTATACCACACTACCTGACTAATAAGCCTTGTTCAATGCTGCTCATTGTTTTCTCCTTTTGTGAACTGATTCCTTCTTGGCTTCACTTGATAAGCATCTATTTTGATGCACTTGAATTCTGTGGCACAACTTGCTCTGGGTTAGCATGGTAAACTGGTGTGACACTTACTCCATATTGTGCATAGGCAATGTGTCATAGTAACTCATAAGCACTAAAGGCATTTCAGTCACACCATTTAGTTATAAGCTGCAAATAAACAACAGCAGCCTTTAAATTACCAAGTAGATTAAAAAGACTTTTTAAATGCAAAAGGACATGCAGAAATGTGTGAACAGTGTTGCTGGAACTCACAGTACAGTAATAACACTTGATGTGCTGATGGAACGGCTGGTACTCAGCTACTGACACTTGGGATTGTTTAATTTGTATCTAATTAACCAAAGAACTCAGAACTGCATTTCTTGTACCTCGTTTGAATTTAGAGATTCAGACTACCGGAGCACTTGATATTTGACAAACTGAGTAGAAGTAGCAGGTTTTTCCTGTTTAGGACTTTATTGTATGTATTACTTGTATATCTGAGTTATGTAAGAGTGTTTTGATTTATTCTCATTTACTGTTTTTGGTAATTCATTCTTATTCTTACTTATTTCTAAACTGTTTTTCTCTTTTTGCCACTTTTTCTTTAACATTTTGTGAAACACTTTGAGCTACATTCTTTATATGAAAAAGTGCCCTAGAAATAAATATTGTTTAGTAAGCTTACTATCTTTTACTTAAAAGGTAATAGTAATCTGATTTGTAGTAAATTTATAACTAATGTCACTACAATTTGCTAACAATAACTGTGCTGTTCAAATAATTATGTCTCCCACGAAAGAACTGCTAATCTCTCAAACCCTACAGCACATATTGTGTTTTTTTTTTTTTTCTTCAAAGAGTGTCTGCTATGAAACAGATCTGGAGAGTCAATTAAGGGATAAGCCAGTGACAGCAAATTCTAGTGGCATTGTTATATCACCTAGGTGGGCATGCTCCCAACCTAGGCATATATCACAGAAGTAGTGTGTTCTTGCATTTTCACTGCTGTTGTGTCTTCTCTGATTGTGAATTGTTTAAGCACTTCTTTGCACCAGAGCAAGGATACCAATTTACATGGTGGCCTTACATAAATTATAATGTCCTACACCTTTCACTTAAGAACAGCTGCCACCTAATATACTGGAGAAAAATAACTGGCCTTCTGCCAGTCCCTATATTTGGAATGGTTCAAGGTGTCACATCTCATCACTTGGGACCCTATCCTGTCCCCTATTTGTCTCTGTATGATCTTATTCATTCTATAGTTTCGACCTGCCATCTACCATTTGTAGGAATGTTATACTGCTCTACTCAACCTGCAACTGCATATTCTCCATTTTTGTGCCCCTACTTTTTACTCTTTAAAGACACCTAACACTTATAATGAGCATCCTGCCCTCTGGTAGCCTCTGCATTCCTGCATTGGCATTGCAGTTCAGAGCATGAACTGCCAGAGTGCTGTTTTCTCTCCTACTTGGAACATTCTCATCACAACTGTTCTAATATTCTAATTATTTTGTAGTATCTAGTTGAATAGTATGGACAAGCAAAACAACCTATTCTTGTCACAATTGTTATAATGTTCATTGCTGGCCTTGTCCCTGTGTATTCCCATCCAGAATCATCTCAAAGGAGTGAGAGGAGGCACTCAGGTTCAGGAGAAAGTCCACCCATGCTTGGTGCTTTACCAACCAACCCCACCAAACTCCACAATCTGTCTTCACACACAAAGAAAATGTAAATACAGTCACACACAAGTGTTGTGGATGCCTTACAGGTGTGTCTTTGTCTAAAAATAGGTGGATGTTTTCTGCCCTGCAGTGGGCTGGCGCCCTGCCCGGGGTTTGTTTCCTGCCTTGTGCCCTGTGTTGGCTGGGATTGGCTCCAGCAGACCCCCTTGACCCTGCAGTTAGGGTATAGTGGGTTGGATAATGAATGGATGGATGTTTTCTGCCACTAACACAATTTTAATTTTCTTTAGAATGGAGGAGAAACACCCCAGAAGACAAGTGATGTAACTTCTGATTCCAACATCATTGGTCTCTTCCCTTCAACATCCTCCATTATAAAGCCTCTAGACCAGTGGTTCTTAAACTTTTCTTCTTGCAAATCAATTTTGTCTTTTGCATGTCTTTGTGACCCGCAATCACCATGGACTGCCATTCAGGGGATTCATCTCCCTTGTGGAACTGCATCCAATCATTGACCAGTTTTTGGATAATCACTTTTGACCATCATCTATCCCACAGAATCACTGCTGACTGACATCTAGTGGGGGGTCTTGGCCCTTGGTGAATCGTCACCAATCGTTGACCATTTGCAACCCCTTGTCATTTAGTATTATTGTAATTCATGACTCAGCACAACCTTTGTCCAGACATCACACAATTCGACCCATAGTTTAAGAAACACTACTCTAAACAAACTGTAAGTCACTGTTCATGCTGGAATCTGCCTCCATAGAAGACATAACTCTTCGGAAAGAAGCCTTGTGAGAGCCTGAGGAGCTGCATTCTACAGCTTGAATCTGGTTCACCTATTATTTTCTTGCACTTTTCTCATTTTTTTCAAACTGAACATTAAACTGGGTATCTCCTGGAACCATGAGCCTTCTTCTTTGTATTTCTTTATATTTCACAATGCAAACATGATAAAATATTTTATAAAAAGTTACAGACAAAGGTGAAGGAGGTTGTGAACATGCACTAGATAGTGCGTTGTTGCACCCACCACACAACGAACCACCTGGATTGGAACCCAAGTGCAGAGGGTGACACCTCAGCACCACACTGGAACAGTGTGAGTATTTTCATAGTGGCTAAGCTCACAAGAAACAGCAACTATTTTTACTCACAAAGAAACCTAAAATTAGGAGATAGAAAATGCAATATTCAAAACTGGAGGCACATGCATCCCCTACTAATAATATCATGAGTTGTAAGTTAAAAGTTCTTATGGAATGTGGCACAACTAACCAAGTTTGGAAAAAATGTTAGCCTGTGTAAAACTCGGACCACAAGGAGACATCGGGATAAATCTTTACAGTGGGGTGAGAAAACAAAAAGAAAAAGAGGAGAGAAGGATGCAAATGTGGCACTAAAAGGGTGTTTTGAAAGATTCATTGTAAAAACCAGACGAGAATAAGAAAAGGACACAGTTGGAGATCATAATGACAAGAAAGCTAGTGAGACACTCGAAGGTACTGTGATACTGTGATGGATGGACAGGGCTCTCTCCCGGAGTGGACAGACACAGGGCACTGCCTCCCCAAGAATACTAAATGGCAGCCCCCACAGGTTGCGGCAGCACTACGGTTTCCCACAGGGCATCATGGAAATTGGAGTTCTGTAACTCAGCCCTGTTGGGTGTTGTGGGTCTCGGCAGGGAGTGCTGCAGGGACTGGAGAGCCTTACCTCATGGGGCTCCAGCCTTACCCAGAAGTGCTCCTGGGCCAAGCCTTTGTTACATCAGAAGTACTTCCAGGGATCACATAAAAGGAACCAGTGGACTCTACTCTGGAAGCCATAGTCAGGAGGATGAGGGACAATGCTTGCTGGAGAAGCACTGGAGGTGGAAAGACAAAGAGAAGGAGAGAAAAAGTGAGTGTGCTTTATTGTTGTGACTAGTACTTTTGCACTATTGCTTAGTGCTAAACTGATGGGCAATGATTTGGGTAGTGTTCCCCACTGAATAAAAGCCTGCATGTTGCAGAGGCTTGTACCTGACATCTGTTTGTGTCAGGCTTGGGTGGCTGGTGTGCTCCCTGTTGGCCACAGTACACAGTACAGTGATACTCATTCAGCTCGCTCATCCCTTGAGACAGCCCTGGTCCAAACTTTAAATTGCAGGCAACTCATGATAATACACTTGGAAATTTAAATTTCATTGTTGATGAGAGCCACTGCATATTCTGACCATTTAAAATCATTTGCGAGATGCACTTATGTCAATTAAGGTTCAAAATAGCTTCTAGGAAGTTATTCAAAGGTTTATTCTTTATTGAATCTCCACTGAATTGGTAGTCACAGACATAAAACCTTCATGATGCAATGAGTAACAAATTATCTAACTATAAGGAAAAAAACACCCAAGGCAAAGTAGATTTCAACAGGAATAAGATACAACACAGTCTGACATAAGCACAAAGCTGCTCCATTAGTGGCATCTCAACAAAACAGATTATAGAATGGATGACTGAACACAAGTTACATCATGTTATAGCATCACAATGGAGTAAATTATTCCCCAATGACCACATGTAAGAAATGAAGACTAAACTAAACTTGCAGAATGTAAAACAAATCCAAGATGATGTGGAGGCACATTAAGTAGCACTGATGCCTCACAGATCTAAGGCCTGGGTTCAAATTCAAAATCTAAACATGGATGACTGACCATAAGGCATATCATGTTATAGCATCACAATGGAGTGAATTCTTCTGAATGACCACAAGTAAGAAAAACCAAACTAAACTTGCAGAATATATATATATATAAAAAAAATCAAGAACATGTGGATGCACATTAACTAGCACTGATGCCTCAAAGACATACAGCCTGGGTTCAAATCCATACCAAATCCAAACATGGAGTCAGTATGTTCTGCTATGGTCCAGGTCAGGATGACTGTCAAATTTTAATGGTCTCTGTTTAAGTGATTTTAGGGGTGTGTGTGTGTGTGTGTGTGTGTGTATGAATATGGCCGGTAATGGATAGGGATGCCATCTGGGGGCATGAAAGGTCTCCAGCCTCCTATGACCCTTTGTGAGAATGAAAATATTCTGAAACTAGACAGATGAAGGAATAATATTTAACTTTGTCAAGTGATGTAATTCATTTCGGGGTCATGTCAGGTAGGCACCCATCCCAGTAGCATCAGAGAGACAAACCACTGGATGGAGCAACACTCCATTGCAAGGTCAATTTTTTTAGGGTCATAAGGGGGAATTGTTAGTATCACCAATAATCTGAACATACACATTTGGAAAACCAGAATGCTTTAAGGAAAAACCAAAGCAGGCATTGGGAGAATGTTCAAATTCTGCAAAAACAATAACCAAACACGGGTTTGAACTCTGGAGCTGTGACACCTCAGTGCTCATTTTAATTAAGAACCCAATAATATGCTAAAATTATAGCTTTTATCTGGGTGGCTTAATATATAACATAAGGTTCTTACTACCTCATGCTGTTCTCAATGAGAACCTAAAAAGCTGAATGAATCATCAGCGCTTTCATTTCCCCCGCTCGAGAGCTCTCTCTCTCTCTCTCTTTCTCCATCTTTCTGTCTCTCACTCTTTTATTTGTTCTCTCTGGCACTCTTCTCACTCTCTCACTCTTTCGTCTTCCTCATGCGCTTTCCCTCTAGCTGTCTATGCTGTTCTCTTGGGGTGTCGCGGTTGCCGAGCAGATTATGGGAGGTAATTTTCATGCAGTGTGCTGCAGTTAAATGTGAATGATTAGGAGCTTCTTTAAGTCCCTCAGGAAGTCTGATGTTTCTCACTGGCTTATGTCATGGCAACGGATGCCATTAATAACCTAAGAACATGCATTCTGACCAATCAGAGCAGCTCACCCATAATCTTCCCTCCATTACATTCACACAGAGCAAAGTGTTGACTGAGATAGAGGGATATACAGTACATCTCTGCCAGGCTGCAGCTCCCATTCAGAAAAAAGCAGAATGAAAGCCTGGAGTGTATAAATTTCCCAGAGGGGGCTGTCTTTGCAAAAATGCTGCCATCTGTTCAGGCTGTTAATTTTATGCAACAGAGAGAAGCACGTTTAGGCTGCAGCCTTTTTTTTTTCTTTTCCAATGATCTCTAGGATGAAAAGCACCTGCTGTTGGGATCACCGGGAGCAAATGACTGTCCTCTAGTAGAGGATGCAGCATCAATGTAGCTGACAGTGTTTTAAAGGGCATTCAAATACAATACAGTACAGTTGTGAGAACAGGAGCAAGCTGGCTAATCTGCAGACATTCATTATTATGCTCCTAGTTTGTGAAAATAAAATGTATTTTGCATTGACTTAAGATACTGCAAATTGAATTTTAGACATTGAGTAAAAATAATTCACATACCCACAAAAATATTCAGCCACAATTACCTGTGGATTCCTGCCATAGATACGATTGTTCTACTCGGCTATCCATTCTTAAACCTGTTTGTTCCAGTTCATGGTTGCAAGGAGATAAGAAGTCTGTATTACCTAAATATTTTGGAATATCATGTATAAGTGTTTCTGAATGAAAATTATACTGTGTATAAATATTTCATAGGGTAATTGTGACAGGTTACAAGGCTAGTAAGAAGCTGCTAGGGAGAAACGAGGCGAGGAGTGAAAAACAACAGGAGATTGACTCAGTAAAATTTATAGAGAAACCCAGAATAAGAGTAATATGTAGCTGGGAAATGGCTGTGTGACCCACAGATTTATGGAGTGCCCTGGAAGGAACTACAGTATGCTATGGGCACTTGACAACTGACAAATGGAAAACCCATAGTGTCATGACCTGGGGCCTCATGCATAACGGCGTACATAGAGTTAACACTAAGACATAGCGTTCAGACAAAAGTGGAAATGTGCCTACACACAAAAAAATTCAGATGCATGAAACCATGTGTAAGCCAAGTTGCACATACTTATGTTCCATAAATCCCGGTCAGCGTGAAAAGTAACCCATCCCGACTCCTCCCAGAATTATGCCTCTTTAAATAAGTAAATCAATATAAATAGCCACTTATGTTCAGTGTTTTGTGAAACAACAATGGCAAAAGTCAAGTTCAAGTCAAGTTGGGGAGCATGCACTGGTACAGTGTGTTGCCGCACCCACTACACGGCAAAACAACTTGGGAATCCGGTTGGCAACCCCCCAAGGCAGATATGTGGTCCAGTACTACACTCCGGAAATGACCCTCCATCTGCTGTAGCCAGGTGTTACGTGGACAACCCCTTGGCCTGATCCACCCCAACAATGAGGATCTTATGAGCCGGATCACCCTCAGTGAAACGCGCCACATGGCCGTAGTGCCGTAACACGCTCACAATGCAGGTAATGTGCCTCATTCGGGACTCCATGAGCAACCGCTCATTCGACACAAAGTCAAACCAACGGTACCCAAGGATTTTCCGGAGAGACACAGTACCAAAGGAATCCAGTCTTCGTCTCAGGTCACTGGATAGCGTCCATGTCTCACAACCATATAGCAAGATAGGAAGCACCAGGACTCTAAAGACTTGGACCTTTGTCCTTTTACATAGATATCAGGTGCTCCACACACCCCTTTCCAGTGACCTCATGACCCCCCATGGTCTCCCAATCCGTCTACTGACTTCACAGGAAGAGTCACCAGAGACATGAATGTCACTGCCAAGGTGTGTAAACCTCTCAACAAGGTCGACACTCTCTCCACAGACAGACACACTGCCGATGGCTGTGCCCAAGAGTTCATTAAAGGCCTGGATCTTGGTTTTTATCCAGGACACTCGCAAGCCCAGACACTCAGACTCCTCATTCAGTCTCTCAAGCGCCCCGGTCAGAGCCTCCATTGACTCTGCGAAGATCACAGCATCGTCAGCAAAGTCAAGATCTGTGAATCTTTCTTCACCAACAGATGCCCCACAGCCGCAGGACCCCATGACTTTGTCCAACACCCAGTCCATACAAGCATTGAACAGAGTAGGAGCAAGAACACACCCCTGAATCAACTGGGAAAAATGCAGAGGTCCTGCCTCCACTTTGTACAGCACTCACAGTACCAGTGTACAGGCCAGCCATGATATCCAGCAACCTCGAGGGGATCCCGTGAACCCTCAGGATGTCCCACAGGGCAGCTCGATCAACTGAGTCAAGCGAAAATCGACAAAGGCTGCAAAGAAACTCTGCCAATAATCGCCTTTGCGCTCTTTGAGAACCCTCAGTGCCAAGATGCGGTCGATGGTAGACTTCTTAGGCATAAAACCAGACTGTTCCGGTCACTGGTAGGTGAGCAAGTGATTACGGATCCTATTGAGGACGACCCTAGCAAGGACCTTACCCGGCACCGAGAGTAGTGTTATCCCCCTGTAGTTGCTGCAATCCAGGCGATCACCCTTCCCTTTCCAGATAGGGATGATAAGTCCCATTTTCCAATCAGTTGGGATGATGCCAGTCTCCCAAATGGAAGCAAAGATTGCTTGCAATGCCAGGAGGACAGCCTTACCACCAGCCTGGAGAAGTTCACCCCAGATACCACAGATCCCTGCAACCCTTCCCCCACTCAGCTGGTTCACCACCTGTGCAATCTCAGTGAGATTGGGTGGTTCAAACACAGGGTCACGGGGGTCTGCTAAAGCCAATCCCAGCCAACACAGGGCGCAAGTTAGGAACAAATCCTGGGCAGTGTGCCAGCCCATCTCAGGGCACACACACACACCAAGCACACACAAGGGACAATTTAGGATCGCCAATGCACTTAACTTGCATGTCTTTGGACTGTGGGAGATAACCGGAGCACCTGGAGTAAACCCACTCAGACACGGGGAGAACATGCAAACTCCATGCAGGGAGGACCCGGGAAGTAAACACAGGTCTAAAAACATAAAGGATCTTTATAAAATCAAAAGATTTCCTTCACACAAAAGTGCTATACAGCACAGAAGCTTGGAAGAGCACAACAAACACAAAAAATATGCAATCCAGTGTCAAGCATGTGCCAAAACACAAATCCAGGGAAAGGTAAAAAACAGAGCAGATACAGTAAGTTGGAGTCCAAAGAATAAACAAATGATTTAATCAATAATCACTAGAACTCTCCAACGCCCAGTGTATACAATGTACCAAAAGGGACTCTGGGTAGTCTTTATAGGGCTGAGGGTGGTTCCTTGATGGTGATGGGCAGATGGCACCGCCTCTTGGGGAAACACCCACAAAACATGGAACATAATAGAAGATACACAGACATTTAGAAACTAAATAGTGAATATTAATGACAAAAACTACATAATTATAGAAATAATAACCATACAACAATTTTAACATGAAGAAAAGAATTTGAAAAGATGAAGAAAAGGAACATGAACATCAGCAAGGGATGGAACCCTTACTGAAACATAACACATAGGGGATAGGCAGAATGTTGGGAGAGATCCCTCAGGCTGTTTGATGCTGGGACATGCAGGGGAGCAACAGCTGTTTTGAGGGTTTGATTTTGGAGCCCCATTCTGCATGCATTTTATAAAGTAAAATATTCAGTGGCAAAGTAAACTTAAACAATGAACACAACAACATGACTGCAGTGCTCTTTGGCTGCATTTTTTAAGACTGATTTAATTCAGAGTATATACATCTCTGGAATGGGCTTACAGTAAAATTTGCATTAAAACTCCACAAAAATATTGTCCATATTTGACTTGACTGAGTACACTCTTTGCTTCCAAGACATTAAAAAAGATCTCCATAGCTAATCTTATCGTGGAGCATTCAGTGATTGAATGGTGATATTGCATAGTTTGAATTTGCTGATGAGAACCAATAAACTGGAATCATGAATTAATATTTAAAGATAATTATTATACTTTATGAACTCATTGAATTTTCAGATTATATTAGGATATTTTATTCTGGATACCTTAATTTACATTTTTATGATTCATTGGGTTGCATAATAAGATTATTATTGTGTTGTCACCAAGGGCGGTAAGAATTGCTGACTTGTAATCAAGGGTCCCCCGGTTTGATCCTGAATGTCTCCTATATTTACCATTTTCAGTAGTGAGTTACTCTTATTGTTAACTAGCAGAATACCCGCGCTTCGCAGCGGAGAAGTAGTGTGTTAAAGAAGCAATGAAAAAGAAAAGGAAATATTTTAAAAATAACGTAACATGATTGTTAATGTAATTGTTTTGTCATTGATATGAGTGTTGTTGTCATCTCTCTCTCTCTCTCTCTCTCTCTCTATATATATATATATATACACACACACACACACACACACACATATATATATATATATATACACACACACACACACACACATATATACATATATACACACAAACACATATATACATATATACACATATACATATCTACATATATACTGTATATAAACATATATATATATATATATACAAACCTACATATATATATTAGGAGTGGGACTCGATTAAAAAAATTAATCCA
>JANRMT010062791.1:250009815-250023874 GCA_026402145.1 Polypterus bichir lapradei
GAGTGAGTGAGTGAGTGAGTGAGTGAGTGAGTGAGTGAGTGAGTGAGTGAGTGAGGGCTTTGCCTTTTATTAGTATAGATAATTATACAATACAAACATACATTTGATTTGCGTCTGTAACAGCCGTTGTAAATTTTAGTACTTGTAAAAGTTAGTGTTTTTTTTTCACTTTTATTCTCTCAGATACGATCATGATACATACTACTGCCCTGAGCATAGTAGAGCGTGATCGCGATTAAGAGAATAAAACTGAGATTCTTACCGCTACGCCACAGAAGCTGTTATATCATCCTTGAACCTTTTATGAAAGTGTTTATTTGATCTTTGGACTTCAGGCTTCACACATTATATAGTTTATGCCAACATTTTGTCATTTACTACTAAAATATGAAAAACCTTTCTGTTTTAACAATGTGTTTACACAGATTATTGTAGAAATGAAATGCATGTGTTCCAAATAACAATCTATTATTTCCACTCTAAAACTCCAGCACTTCACTCCCAGATAATCAAGGCATGAGCTGGGAGAACCTTGTGCACGTTCTGCGGCGGTGGGGGGATGGAGTAGTAGGCTGCTTGCTGCTTGTCTTTATCGGCACATTTACAGGACAAAAGACGCTGACGGAGAGGTGCAATGGGATTTAAGATGGGCCGATCTACAAGTTTTTTCGTAGGCTTTGGTAATTCTAGTGTTAATGCTCCACTTTATCCTGGAACTCAATCTAACTGTATGTTGCTCATTCAATTTAAATTCCTACTCCTATTCTTAAACTCAGAAAGAACTTTGCTATCGGGCTATCCCCTGACCGTCTTTGTTACTTCTGTTCTTCAAGCACTTCTGGTACCTTGTTATAAATGTGGGACTATCCTCCTGACCACTCCTTTACTTGCTATCTCCCTATCTTTGTTTCTCCCTACTGTGCTTGCCTCATAATTTTCTATTATTAACCTTGCTTCTTTTTCACTTCCCCTGGTACTCTCCCTCCATCAATCCTTCTCATACAATCTGACTTTTCATGAGGTTTCTGTATTGCTGATTAATGGGATGCCCAGCTCTATTATTAATATAAAGGACATCCTGGTTTCAGCTGGTGCATGACTGGATGGTCAGTGGTTGACAGTGCAGAGTCCTTTGGTTCACAGTTCTGCCGTTTCTTTTTGCATTCTATTTTTGAAGCCCAGCGGTCGTATTGTACTTCTCAATAACACCAATTTAATTTTTTACCGCTCTGAATGACCACTGTGGAGGGCTGGATGCTGTTAAGAGAGTTCTGTTTTGTTTATTTTGAGTGATAATTTCTTTATTATCATTTACCAATTTGTCTTTTTGTTTATAATAAAAACCTGATTTTAATAAGTGGAATTTGTCTCCTTTAACTGTGCATTAGGACTCAGAGATAAACAGGTTATGGGGTCATTAAAAGGAGCTCTGAGGCTGACAGCTTCAGGTGTCTTCTTGAGCCTTACTTCTTGAGCCATGAAGTAATTCCTAGGATTGCCATGGTAGAAGCCCTATGATAGTATTTTAAACCTATTCATCATCACTCAGTTTAGGGTTTGGAGGTGTATTCGAGCAAATGTGGTATAACCTGATTTTGGAAGGGACAGGACAGTTTAGGAGGTGAGCAGTAGAGTTAGCTTATGGCACTGAGGTTTTGATCTATGGACGTGTAGACAAGTCATCCCACCTGATAGAGAGACACTTGAGCCAGTCTAGTGAGGAAGAGTAAGGCAGCAACAGTTGTAATTTGTTAAATGTATCCTTTTAAATGTGTGTAATGAAAGCATGTTCCTCCTATGCTAAGATTGAACATACAGGTACTCCATCACACTGTAATAATAATAATGCTCAATAATGTAATGTATATGAATATTTTTACGCTGAGCTGCTTTCATTACATTGTAGTAATGAATAATATGATTGCCTATTAGATTTAGAATGATAATATCAAATTAAGTGTATCCACAGTGGCAGATTTATAATTAAATCTAAGTGGAAGTAACAAAGCAATATGTAATGCCATTAAAAATTGATCAAGGACTACTAGCATGCCATTGTAATCTTTTTATAGCTGATGAATCGGTAATAACGTCAATATATGCATGCAAACAAGGTCTTAGTAATGGATGAAGGAATTCTGCTGGGCAACAATTAATCAATTTTGATCTGTGGCATTTGACACAGGCCTAAGCATATTCTATAACACCTTGAATTAAAAAGTATGACACCAAATTTAACATTTAATTAAGAGGTTTTTTGTATGAATTCCCAGATATCCAGACAATCTGAAATTTAAATCATAATGTAGAAAAAATTCCAACAATGCTGAGATGTTGCAAATCCTGTTTCTTTAATTTTTAGGTGAACTTTGCTAAATTAATTTTTAGCTTACCACACTAAAACATTTGTCAACATGGTTTCATATTACTTTCAAGTCCCTTTTCCAAATATTGCTATAACCTGCTCAAAAAACAAGGCCTATCTGGATTGATATGCATTTAATTCTTTTGCCATCTTCAGATAAAAAGTAGATTTTAATGGTTAGCATATATAATAAAAACCAGTTCCCTTATTCTTCCAGTGCAAGTTTTAATGCAAGTAAAGACCCTGTTACATTACTTTTTCAGTGATTTTCAGCCACAAACTTCATTTATATAATCTCAGCAAGTCAGAGGCAGTCAGTGCTCACCCCTGTGATTGCCGGTCTTACAGTATGACAAATCAAACGATTCAGACTAACCAGTCTGTGTTGGTGTTTTGGACCTCGCAAACAGTAGAGAGGCTTCTCTGTCTGATGTTTTATGGTTCATTTTGACTGAACTCTTTGTACCTGTCAAGCATTTGTATGCCACTAACTCTGTCAGGCAGCATGTTATTGGCTGTCAGAAAAAGGGGCAGGTTTGTGATACTTTGAAAATGTGAAACTGTGCCGGAACTGTGCCCAACGATTTATAGCTGTGTTATCTGACATGCTCTGATGCTTAGGTCCGCAGTTTCAGGTGTCAAGTTTGAATACACAAATATAGTAGTCATGTAATGTGCCACCAACTTAACTCTTCTGTTCTCTCTATTTGGAGATGCAATAGATACTCAGACAAAGCAATTACTCTCAAATGAATTGTTCATATTGGGGACGGGCTGTACATGAGGTCTATAAATCTTTAACCTTATTACTAAAAAGTATGTGTGAAAATAAAAACATAAAGAAATTAATAGCATACAAATTTTAAACCCAACTGCATTGCTACAAGCCATATTGTATTAGCGGATATGTTTGGCAGACATTAGACCATTACAAACAAATACAGCATGTGCAAAAATAACTTAATGTAACAGTGTAACTAAAAGTAGAAGTGCTTTGTGATAAACGTTATATATACATGATAAAACTTATCAACTAGTCTAACAAGAACTTAATAGATAAATAGGATGTACTTGGATGTTGCAGAAAGCACGTGGCTATTACAGAAATGTCCATTAAAAGTTAATTTCATTGGGACCACTCTACTGTAAGGCACCACACCATTGGCTAGTGGTGGGGAGACGTGCACAAAGATTTATAACACTAAATATTAATACAGAGAAATAAAAACAATTACCATTTCATACAATACATATTTCTACAAACACAATGGTACAGTATATCTCTGGGATCCACTTTATAGTTTTGTTCTGCTGCGGTTAATGTTTGAGAAAAGAATGCACAATAATGTAACTTTACAAAATAAAAAAATACTATATTAATCCCAATATCTGAAGCATCAACATCAATTTTAAACTGTAATCAACAGTCATTAATTGAAAACTTGTTGTGCAGCCAAAAACAAAGAAAACATTTTCTTTGATTTCTTAATTAAAGATGTATTTGGAGAGGCTATATAAGTATATGCAACGAAACATGATCTTTTGAAGAGAGACAGATTAGAAAAGAGACAGAGAGTCAGAGAGATACTTCGTAAAGACACTTTCACATCCCGTGACACCGTCAAGTCACATCATACTGACATCCTTTGGAAGCAAGTCCCATGAGACAATGACTTTGGCAATTCATCTAGCCACTCAGTTGTTGGCACGCCCTACTTACAACCATTTTCAAACAAGAACACGGTCATCTAACCGCTCAGTTACATTATTAATGCGTATCTAAAAGTTGAAGCTAATCGTCTCTTCTTTATTCAATCTAATCAGGCAAAACCTACAAGGAATATATGCAAGGTCTCATTGATCACGATCAAAATCCAAATATCAATAGTTCAGACAAATTCAAAATGGGTAAAGCAGTAATATTACCATGAATACATCAAGGTAGTCCAAGAGCATTGCAACAGTTATATCATGATGCATTGGCAATATCCTGAACTATCGGTTGGCCAGATTTATTTATTACGATGACGTGTAATCCACAATGGCCAGAAATCCACAGATTCTTGAGAACAATGCCACCGGCTACATTGCCTCTGGATATTCCCACTTTCGTCAATAGATTGTTTCAGAAAAGTCTTATTTTTATTGAATGAACTCGAAAGGTGTTTGGTCAAATCAGAGCATACATTTACATGATCGAAATTCAAAAACGGGGTTTGCCTCAAATACATTTATTGGTTACTATGCAAAATAAATTATTAACTGCTGATGATGTAGATCGCTGAAATTCCAAACAGAGAAACCTATCCTGAATTATGGTACAAAGTTATTAAACACATGTCTCACTGACCACATTTAAAAGCCACATCTAAGAAAAATGAATTGCAATAGTGTCGCTTGATTAATATTGTACCACTAAAAGATATCAAACGGTTTAATTTAAAATTGTTGTTACGTGAATCGAAAGGAGCAACGTTTTATAAAGATGTTCTAACTATAGATGGAACTGCGTATGGTACCTTTCAAGAAGCGACACGAGCAGCTGGGTTATGTAAATCGGACGACTATATGTTTGAAAAGATTTCAGATGCCACTTCTGTAATGATGCCTAACAAATTAAGACACTTCTTCGTGTACTTAATTATGATGGGTGAAGTTGATGCTTTACAATTATGGGACGCTTTCAAAGGAAAATTATCAGAAAAGTCGAATGAACAAACAGCTCTTTCGATCATCAAAGAAATGTTAGAAGCAGAAGATTTAACCGATGCAGCAATTTGGACTTCCAGAAGAAACAGACAAATCAGAGGTAAAGAAAAAGATAACAGCAGACGAAAATTTAATAGTGGAAGACCATAAAAAATGATATCAGAAAAGTTAATTCCAAATATTGTTTTTACTGAAGTTTTAAAGTAAAAGTGAACATAATGCATATGTAACAATTTCATTGAGAAATACAATCTCTTTAAATTGTATTTCCGGTTGGTGAGCGAAGCGAGGTGGAGTCCCCTAGTATATATATATATTTGACTTCCTATAATGATTGAATGTGGGATTATGCTGAGTGAACCATGGGTATCCTAAAAAATACTTTGGGAGCACCCATTCTACCCATTCTACCATTAAAATCTCAACTTACATCATTATTTATTTTGTGACTATATTTATAATGCCCATATCATTATCTTACTTCAGTTTATTTTTGTATGGTGTTCTTCACTGAGAGCAGGCACAGAGCGCTGTAACAAGTCCTCAGGTAAAATCCAGTTACAGACTTTACTAATTATGTAATGAGTACATTCTTGTAAGGGTAATATCCACGGCAGAGAAAGTCAATGGCTGCTCTCTGCCCTCCCTGGAAGATATCTCCAGTGCGCAATGCCTCTGTAGAACCAGGAAAATCATTAATGACCCTTCTCATCCTGGCCACTCATTGTTCACACTACTGCACTCCAGCAGGTGGTACAAGGGCTTAAAAGTAGAAAAAAAAGATTTTCAGATAGTTTTTATCCTTGGGCCTTCAGAGTTCTAAATTTTAAAAACTCATAGAACACATAGTTGTTTTTTATTTCCAGTATACACTATGATTACTTTACACTATGAACCTCAGGATTTATAGGGCAGAGGATAGTTCCTGGTGGTGGTTGGCAGATGGCCCAACCTTTTAATTGTGTAGTGTAGTGTGTAGTGAGAATTCCATGCCTGACCAGGGGGTGGTGAGGTGCTCAGACCATTCAAGGGAAATTCCACATCACTTCCTGTCCTGATGATGTCACTTCTGCCCCCCCCACCAGGAGCCCGTGATGATGTCACTTCCAGCATCTGTGATGATGTCACTTCCTGTCCCAATGATATCACTTCTGGACCAGACCTTTAAAGCCCCCATCTTTGCCACATGTCTTCAGTTCTGTTTTGGACTTTGAACCAGACACAACTCTTCAAAATGTAACCCTTTTTGCAGCTAGGGTGTGATACACGGGTGGCTGCCCAAACCTGTTTATGTCTCTTGTCCATTCTTGTGACAGCACATAATCAACGAAAGCAAAATTAACATAAAATTATATAGCATAAATTAATAAAAAAATACATGAAACAATACCTTGAACCCCTGCTTGGAAAAGTACCCTGGTTGAAACATGACAAAGACTGCTTTGGAAAGCAACAGTTTTATTATCAAGAGTAATTCTGTCAAAACTGTGAAACTTTAAACAAATCCAATGAAAAAAAACAAAACTTTTCAATGTGGGTCCTTCAAGCATGGCACCATGCAGAGTACAGGCATATGTGCCGCATATATAACGCATTTCATTGTGCTGTCCACACTTGCTGTACAAAGCACATTTTGTAGTTGGTGACTGTTTGTGCTCAGTAGGTATCAGAGTGTCCATGTTTTGAGGCAATCAAAACCTCAGCTGGTCAATTTTGAGTAGTAATGATAGAGTGTATGATTTGAGAATGAAACCAGAACCGCTATCATTATTAGCATTCACAACTGGGAGTTCAAAGGTCTTAGTTGCCTCACTATCTGCATCAATGCCAGAGCTTACCTGGTCCACATCATCCAACTTTTTGTCACTATCTTGGGCACTGTTGTTATCATCAAAATATTCATCTTGTAACAAATTTAGCTTTATGCCTTTTACAGAATGACATAACTATGGACTATATATTTGTAACACTATTTTCCACATGCTGTTGCCAGCCAAAAACAAAAATCTATGGCTATCCACTAGATGGCATTAACTGAGATGCAGCAACAGAGATCACCATAATGCTGGCTGAGGTATGAATTATCTCAACAGGATCAAAGACAAGTTAAGTCATACCTCAAATTCAAAGTGTTAAACAGGTTGCTGATTTTAGAGCTCAGACCAGTTAATTCATCAATAGAATCTCTGTTATTATGAGTAGCAATTTTATGAAACATCAGAAAACGTAGACACTTTTCATTACAGGTTGAGTCAGCTTATAAGATTTTTCTGTGAAAATCTGAAAATAAATTGATGCTGACAAAGGAACCTTTGAGATTCAATCAGACACAGCTACAAATGCTGAGCAACAGGAATTAAATCATTAATAATTCATTAACTTGAATTTGTAGACTATCAAGAGTAACTCTCAAGTCACTTCAATTTTAATTTTTTTTTTTACATCTGACTCAATCATTTTGTGCGGTCTGAACATCATGTCTTTCCACAAAAAATATGTATTGTTAGCTAAGAAGTTTCAAGTGATAGAGATTGGAAATGTAAACCAGAAACAAAAACTATTAGCGTTTAGGATCAAGAAAGCAAGTGATTGGGGCTAGAATCATAGTTATGAAAAATTAGAAATCAATAGCATCCATCCATCCATTAACCAACCCACTATATCCTACAGGGTCACGGGGGTCTGCTGGAGCTAATCCCAGCCAACACAGGGCGCAAGGCAAGAAACAAACCCCGGGCAGGGTGCCAGGCCACCGCAGGGCACACACACCCGCTAGGGACAATTTAGAATTGCCAATGCACCTAACCTGCATGTCTTTGGACTGTGGGAGGAAACTGGAGTACCCGGAGGAAACCCACACAGACATGGGGAGAACATGCAAACTCCACTCAGGGAGGACCCGGGAAACGAACCCGGGTCTCCTAACTGTGAGGCGGCTGCGCCACCGTGCCACTCAATCAACAACATGAATTTCCTAAATGTTTAATTAGTTATTCTTGAACAAATATGAGTCTTTTATTATGGTTTAAACTTGAAACTGAAATTCCTCCCTTAAGTAAGATGGTGACTGCTAAATCATAAATTGACATCTGTACAGCCACAACAGAAAACATGCATGATACTAATATGGATGATGTCAACAAATCCAAGACAAAAATAAATAACTGTAAAAAAATCCAAGCATGAATAAATAATCTAAAGATACTAAAATGGTCTTAGACACGGTATCTAAGTAAGCAATTCTATACCACCAGGAGCAAATGAATAACAGAAAACCTTCATACATGTACTGTATATTAAGGTTAAAAAGAAATCAGCAGTACATTACAAATATTATTTTAAATATAAAAAAGGTTTGTGTAGAATACCAAATGTAAATAATTGATGACTTTTTATGGTGTGTTTATATACAGTATAAATCTGTGCATATGCGTTTATTTTTTAATGGTGCTAATTCTGTTAACTGATTGTTAGGGGCCAATGCCTATTCTAGAAGGAATAGGGAATAAACAGAAGCAAACCCTTGTCGTTATCACAGTCTTTTACAATGCTCCCTCGAGCACCCACTCATACTGAATCATACAGGCCATTTCTGAGTTGATAGCCAATCCATGCTATACAGGAGGATAGTACAGATCCTGAAGAACTTACACAGACAACAGAAAATGTTTAGACTCCAAACTGATAGACCTGAGTTTGGAACCCAAAACTCTAAAACTATTATGAAGCATCTCTACCACCTCATATATTTGTGGTGTAGCAGGTCCACAGTGCACGACAAAAGGGACGCTTTAAATAAATAATCATCGTGCTCGCAGCTTAGCGAGGGGGCCTGGTAGTGTGGCTGAAGTGGTTCTCAGAGCGATTCGCGGTGTGGACGTTTCTCACCTAAGTGCACAGGTGAGAGACTGTCCATATCCGTTATTGTTCCTGGGGCTGCTGATTTGCCACAGCTGCCATGCCCTCTTGATACATAGAAGCGTGAGTCGGGTAAAGAAAGGAAAGAGAAATGAAGGAGAAAGAGAGAGATGGAGGTTTGCAGGAGAAAGCAGGAAGCAGAAGATAGAGAGAGAGAGAGCCGGTGCAGGAGAGCGAGCGAGTGAAGGCTCGCATGCAGCTGTGTAGGAAGCCTGGGTGTTTGACCGACATCCGGGGAGTAGTAGTTGTGGTCGCTCCCGCAGAGTTTGTTTTTATGAAGGATGGGAGTGATCGGAAGGCGGATGACTCTCTGCATAAGGCTGCAGAAGGCAGCAGGAGTCGGGACTTGGGACGTGGTGTCCCCAGCATGAGAGCCTTGGTCGTTGGGGAATCCCAAGTCACTGTTCGTAGAGCCTACCGGAGCCAGGGATCGGTAAGGCGACCGACCAGCAGGAGAATGGACAGAAGGCCAGCAGCAGGTGGGGCGACTCCACTGTTGAGAAGCCCAGATGGGAGAAGTAGGGGAGTTGCCACAGGAAAGAAGACACCGAGCTTTGTTGTTTTAAAGGATTGCTTCCTGCATTATTTTAACCTCACTGTTTTTAGAAGATTTGTTCTATTTAATTTTAACCTCCACAATAACACTCGTTTTTATGGATTATTTATTGACTATTTTTGAATGACTGCACTTTAATTTAAACACTTTGTTTTGATTACTGTTTTAATAAAAGCCCTTGACACTTTTGCACCATCCCCTTGCTATGTTGTTGCCTCACTGCCTAGCTCATCGGTAGCATTACCGACGGTGACGCGTTCAAGGACTCCCAGACAGAAGATGGGAGCATGCAACGAATCCGCATCATCACAATATTCTGGAAACACCTGGAAATGTAAGAGACACCAAAAAATTGAAAGTGGGTAGTATTAAGTACTCTAGTAATTTACTACTTGTGGTGCAATCACAAGTATCTGAGCAGCTCAGTTTCACTTTACTGCAGGAGTTTTGTCCGCAGACAGGAAGGATGATATGCAGGCGCAAGAGTAAAAGCAAGGCGAAAAGGTTTTAGAACTGCTGTACCGTTGTAATGGGCATTGTTTGATCACTGTTAAATAAGACTGATGAACTATCTGCTCTTACAGCAGGTCATGGCACATACAAGCACAGTGGCATTTAATGTTTTATGGAGAACTGGCTTAAAACTAATATATCTGGCATTGTGTTAATGCTGGATGGATTTTATCCTATTTGAGCATTTGACAGAGACCCAGTGCAGTGTGGAAAAAAAGACACGAGGGGGACTGGTCATCTATGTGAATTAGGAATGGTGTGAAAGGGAGTATATTACAGGTAAAACTACAGTTTGTAAATCAGACATTTAAATTCTGCCTGTCAGTATTTATCAACGTTACTTGCCCAGGGAGATAAAGTACATCATCCTTAGTAATGTTTATATTCCTCCCTCTGCAAATGGGGACTCAGCAACAGAAATGAATCACTTTATCCAACACTTTAATTATGACTCATTCTGACCCTATAGTTATAATATGTGGTGCCTTCAAGCATATGAGTTTGGAAGGAACTATGAAACATTTCCATCAGTTTGTGTCATTTGAGGCAATAACAATCTGGACCTGCTGTATTCAAATGTTAAAGATGCCTTTAAGTATAAACTACTGACACCTTTCGGCAGATCTAACCATAACCTGATTCATCTTTTTCCCAGCTACAAACCTGGCAACCTGTTACCACCAGGAAAGTTGAGCCTGGGGGCTGAAATGGCTCTGAATGACTGCTTCCAAATGACAGACTGGGAAATGTGGAAGTCACACGGGGATGATATTGAGGGAATCTTCCATGGTATCAAAGGCTATATTAACTTTTTGTGCCCTGAATTGCTAAGGAGCTAAAAGGTCTCCTAAATGAGAAAAGGAGAGCATTCAAATCCGCTGACAAAGAGGTTCTGAATGACGTACTGCAAGTGCTAAAGAAAAAGCTGAGTGAAGGAAAGGAAGTTTACAAAAATAAAATAGGAAACAAACTCACTCAGAAAGGTGTATGGACTAGACTGGACATATTAAATTGGCTCAAACAATCCAGGACTCAAGTACTAGAAGTGGATGTGGACAGAGCTAATGCCATAAACCAATTTTTTAATAGATTTTCCCTCCCACTGCCACTTTCTTCCAAAGACCAATCCCCCCTCACCATCTCTGCTACATCAACAACTCCTACCATGGCAAGTGAAATTGCCATTAACAAGTCCACCTCTGACCATAAGTGTGTGCTGTCCGTAACTGGAGACGAGGTAAGGAGACAACTGAGGAAGCCACACGCAGGAAAAACCACAAGACCTGATGGAGTCAGTTCTCAAGGTCTTAAGGCCTGTGCTAACCAGTTTATCTGTTGTACCAATGAGCTGTTGGCTCATCCATATTAAACAAATCTTCTGATGATCCTTCAAAATCTGTGGAGTGTTCTTGAGTCTCTCAGTAGAAGTATTGCTATTAGTTGCTGTTTTCACTTGACATTGGGCCGTGTACAAAGTTTTCAATGTCAACATCAGACTCTGGAATGTTTTAAAATTAAATATTTTACCCGGCAGTCTAATGATGTGCTGTTCCTAACTGGGGTAACCTGCATGAGGAGAACCCCTAGATGGGATGACATAAGGTGCTGGAATATTGAGTGCAAAGGAACAGACAAGAAGGCAGGGCTCTGATGATTTAAATGCAGGAGAGAAAGAATCACAGCGAGATGGCTGCAGATTGGCAGGTGAGTGGCAGAGTATGGTTAGTGATCAACATGAGTGTGCATTGAGAAGATACAAGGGGAGGTGAGACTCGACATGCATCTGACAGCAGAAGCGTTTATTTAGGCATGCTAGGATTTAATGAGTTGCTGGTTCTTTTCTTGTGAAATAAAATTATAAATACCCTCGGTTGTCTGAGGTTGTTCTGTCTCATTCTCTCCTGTCTCAGAATGCATTGCAATTTTTAATCATGGGAGATGCATATTACAATATCTGTATATAAAGGAATGACAGGCTAAGCTACAAAATACCAGCACAGCGTCTACTCTGAATTTATAAATTAGACAGAAATCTCTTTCTAGATTTGACTGCTTTGCAGAACTTGTATTAAAAAGTGTCAAGGTAAATGTCAACATAAAAGCTTTCAGTTCTGAAATTCTTTGAAATATGTTAGCCTATAACACAGAGTCATTCCTCGAGGTTAATATAGCTCACAGATCTGCTAATCTGTACTTTTTTGCCAAACGTTATTGAGTGAAAAGATGTTTCCTCTGCTTCGCTGCTCAATTTGATCTAGCTTCCTATGGTCTACTTTGGTCACCTTGCCTTTGCAAAATTTGTGATTTACTTCAGCAAAACAGTGTTTCCCTCCATTAATCCTGAATATTTAAGAAGTAGTGAATGAGCATTTTAGTAAGACACAGATCTTTCAATAACACTTTCAGTCTTTTCAATGCTTTTCTAAAGATATTCTGAAAATCTCATACCCTTAAAGGCAGAAATCTGATGTGTATATGTGGGCAATCCAACCTTAGGGCTGTTGGAAACCGTATCAGTGCTGCCTACACAAAATTTCAATTTGAGTTTTTCAAGATGAGTTTAGCACAAAACACTTTGAACAGAGGAGGAAATAAAAACAACTACAGAGGAGGATTCCATCGCGCAAGAATAACCACTGATCTACAGTATAATATGCTCTTTTTATATGTTGTACTATACACAAACTGTACCCTGGAGTCAGATGGACATTCCTATAACAATCTGCTCAAGATGTTTTAAGTGAAATTTTTAGATATGTGTCTAACTATGTAATGGGAGTGTAATGATATTGGTATTTTGTGTTTTTATTTTTTAATATAGCTTGTTGAAGACAATACAGAATATGAATGGATTACATCTATTTAGTTACTATCAACACCAGTAATTAATACACTTATTAATGGCTGTGTCTCAATCTTTTTTGGAACTGGGGTGTCCCAAAACTGTCCAATTTGTCTAAAAATTATGCTTAAACCAAAAATGCATGTACTTTTATAGGGATTCAAAGTACAAATAGCAGAAAATGTGTCACCTGGAAATTTCCACATTTCCTTCAAAGAGAACTGTTCTTTCATTTTTAATTTTATTTACCTTGTCCAACAATTCACTTTGCTGCTATCAAGCTAGTCAGAAATATATTTCCTCTAGATTTCTAAATATGCTCATAGATAAGAATTTATGTAAAGCATATCACACCAAAATAAGTGATTTGTTGAACTGATGGCGTTCAAGTAAAAAAAAAAAAAAAAAATAGTTGGCCATGCCTGCTTCTACTTTGCAAGTTTCTACTATCAATATAATACCACAAAAAAGTATTATCTCTTCTCTATAATGGAATATACTAAAAGTGTTTTGCATTGTAATAGTATGCCATCATGTTCAATATTGCTGTAAAAGACTGCTAAAGAGGCTAGTGCGTGCAAAATGCAGAATACAGTTAGTTGGAAAATATAGTTAGAAAATCTGTAAAATTAAGACTGTGAGTTATGAAGAAGTAAAAAGAATGTAATACACTGCACTCTTGTTCCTTTTTAATTAGGCATATATAGTGATGAGATAAACAATTTATGAGAAACTCAGTGTTTTGCTTAGCAAAAAGAACACTCTTTTCTTCAAAGTGACATACAAAAGGAGTCCACATAATCGAGTAAACATCAGTCTGAAAACTGTTAGAGAACAACTGTTACAGGACAAGGTTACAAAATTGATCACCTAAGAGTGAAGAGCTCAATACAAAATACAAGGAAGTTGCTATTAGACATTTATTAGACAGAAATTCACCACACAAGAGGATTTTCATATGCTTCTTAAACACATATTTTGAGTCGGATGTTTGAATTGAGGTGGGCAGCTCATTTTATCAGCCAGGAGGTACAAATAAAAAAAGTATGGACTGAGATTTGAATCCATGCAGAGGTACAATCACCAGACACCATGCAACAGCAGATCTGTGTAGTTGACAGGAGCACAGAACCATAAATATATTTAATTAAATATA
>JANRMT010062791.1:250030460-250061509 GCA_026402145.1 Polypterus bichir lapradei
GGGACGCCTTGGAGGACCAGAGGAGGGCGTGTGCCTCCTCCAGACCGAGTGGGGGCGTCCGTCCTGGTTATGCAGGGGGCCACGGGTCGAGGGCATGGAAGCCCTACCCTGTAGGGACCCGTGGCCACCGCCAGGCGGCGCCCCAGTGCCTAATTATCCCGGGAGCCCGGCACTTCCACCACACCAGGAAGTGCCAGGGGGAAGACGACAGGGGACACACGGACGGCTTCCGGGTGCGCAGCCGGCACTTCCGCCACACAGGGGTGTGGCCAACGTTAAGTGCCGGGAAGCAGCTGGAGCCCATCCGGGTTCCCATAAAAGGGGCCGCCTCTCTCTAGTCAGGAGGTGGAAGTCGGGAGGAAGCAGACTGAACTGGAGAGAGAGGACGGGAGGTGGCCAGGAAGGCACAGAGACTGTGGGCCCTGGACATTGGGGAAATCGTTGCTGAAGGCACTGGGGTTCGTGTGTGCATGTGACTTGGACATTTGTATATAGTGTGAATAAACAGTGTGTTGGGTGCAAAAATGTTGTCCGTCTGTCTGTGCCGGGGCCAGCGTTCACAGTGGCGTAGCCGGCAGGATGCTCCACCTGGTGCAAGGCGGGGACCTGCAACAAAAACAAAAAATTCTGTGAACGGCCCGGCACAGCAGCAGACCCCACACACTGGCCGCAGGAGCGGCCCGTGCACAACCCCGCGGGAGCGGTTAAACCCCGAGACCGCCGCCGGACCGCAGAGAGGCCATCCCCGGGTGCGGAGGAGGAACCGACGTCGCCGGAGCGCAGCGGGCCCCGAGAGTCGCGCCTTCGGGACGGACAGCCAGGCCGGCGTTGTGACACGAAAAGCCACACCGAGGCGGGGGCCTCGGCATGACGGGATCCGGGAGGTGAGTGCCCTGCCCTGTAACAATCGGCCCTTCGGGGTTGTGCCTACCTTGTTTTCCGCAGGGAGGGACGAACCGGATCCGCGTCCATGGCAGGAGCACGCCGGGCCACGGGCTGTCGGCGGCGCGGAGGCAGCAGCAGAGAAGGCTGCGTATTTGGAGCCGCTGCGGCTCAAAGAATCGCCGCAGCTGCGGAGCTGCGAAGAGGCACGTCTCCCAGAACAGGGGGGACAAGATGGCCGCGGGCCGGAGGTCCCGCCCGCTGACAGGCACGGGATTGGTTGGTGTGTCTGGTGTGCCCGCCGAGGATTGGATGGAGGCGGGACCTAGGAACGCCAGTCTCGTGCCAAAACGAGACCCGATTGGGCCAGAGGGAGTGGCCCAGAGGAGGCAGGCGTCGCGTGGAGCTGAAGGACAGGTAAGCTCACTGACGTCTGTCTCTCTCTTTCCACCAGCGGCTCGGCGCGTGTCGGAGGAATCCCTTTGGCCCGCCGAGCCGTCGTTTGAAGATTTGCTGAGTGTTCTCGCCGCTCAGTGTGAGCAGCTGACGGGTAAGGCGGTCGCGTCGGGAGAGACGCCGCCCGAGATGGAGGATCGGCGCGGCGCTGAAACCGGAGGCTGGCAGAGCACGACGGGGGGGGGGTGAGTATTACCATCCCCGTAAAGCAAGTGGGGGGGTTCGCCGAATATGGCTGTGACCTTTTATGGGACGATCAGCTCTGAGTAGGCAACTTCCCAACAGCGGATGCGGCGGTGCAGGCGGCTAGCGAAGCGAGGAGGTCGAACACGCAGAGGCTGGTAGGATCGGGGCTGCTGAGTGCCCTGGGTCCTAGCGCCCTGCACTCCAAGCCCGCAGCTGTCTCCTGTCGCTCTGCCTGGACGCAGACGGGGCTGGATTTGAGCTTTTGCTGTGCTCAGACCCAGACCGTCAGGCCGTCCAAGAGAAGAAGGAGGAACCGAAGGGAGAATGCCGGTTCCTCCGATAGGAGAGGACGCGGCGCTGGGTGCGCGCGTCCGGAGAAGGGCCATCCTCTGTGCGGGCAGAGGAAATCCCCTGGGCGGCTGGGCGAGCTGCCTGCGAGAGCGGTGCCGCGGACGACGAGCGGACGGGCATGGAACCTGCGGCGGAGGACTTCAGCAGGCAAGTTAGGGGCTGTCGGAGGGGGGCAGGAGCACTGTCGGTACGGAGACCAACGGGGCGCTCGGGGTGAGTGTCCTGGCAGTGCTTCTGGCCCTCTGTTTCTTTTTCCCACAGGCCCGAAGCCCCGACGAGCGCTGAGGCCGACGTCATCAGGGACCTGCCCTCCTGGAACGGGCCACTCCGCGGGAGAGCTCCACGCCGGGGGCGAGAGCGGTGCAGACCAGAGGGGCACGTTTGCGCCGGAGGGGGTGCCGAAAACGGATGTCCCAGAAATGTTGTCCGTCTGTCTGTGCCGGGGCCAGCGTTCACAATATATATATATGTTTGTGTGTGTGTATATATATATATCAATCTATTATATAAAAAAATCTTGGGTCCAGACGTGATCATCTCGGAGAGACACTTTGACATCACACGAGACTAGACATTACAACCTTAGGAAGCAAGACCCATGAGATGGTGACTTTTGCACGTCACACCCTACTTACAAACAATTTAAAACAAGTTCACGGACATCTAACCTCGCAGCTGTTGGAATGCTTTTGGCAGGCACACTTCATGTGCTCCCAGCTCTCAAAAATGTTATGTTCTAGGTGGTACGTGAACGACTAAGCGAAGAAGAAAGAGCAGCGTATTGAAAAGAGACACGAAAGCGTTAGAGAGAAAAGAAGGCAAAAAAGGATGCACAAGAGATCAATAATAATCTATGTGCAAATTCAGAAAATAAGGAAAGTAATAATCAGCCTGGACATCCCGTGAAAGACACTTTGTCTCACAAGAGAAAGTAGTGAGACCAAAGCACAGCTGCTGTACAGACTTTTAAATGATCGATGTGCAGCATGAGAAGCAGAACACGCAGCTTGGCAGCAAGAGCAGCTGATCCGTCTGCATCTCCTTAGCATGCATTCAGCCCACCCCCTTCACAACACGAGTGGCAGAGACGCCAAGTGGCTGGCGCGTGGTGTGCCCCGTGGTGGGGGGGAGGGATCAGGCTCACAAAGCAAGCAGGGGGCAAAGTCCCCTAGTATATATATATATATATGGCTGAAATAGTTTTACTGTCAAATGATACAAAAAGTACGCGACACGTGTTTCACCCTAATTCTGGGCTCATCAGGCGTACACACTCGTTGCACCCCCTCTCGGGAATCGAACCTTGGACGTCAGCACTAGAGGCGAAGCCTCTGGTGTTGTGCCACGGCGTGTGGTTCCTTTATTTGACAGTATGTAGATTGGGGTAATTACATTCAAGGCATTCGTAGTCTGAATCACAATCTGATTGTATCGGTGGTTACCTACCAGGTAACACTTGCGGTTGGTCAGCAAGTCGGCAAACAGTGCTTTATAACATATTCCTTGTTTGTAATTGAAAAAAAAAGAAAGAAAAGTGAAAAAACAAGTCCTCCATGTTCCTTAGTTTTACAAAGGTAAATTATGGCAAAATCTGAGGCTCCCTGTCCTCCAAAATAAAAATAAAAAAAATAAACTAGTAAACCACAATAAAGAGGGATCAGACTTCCCTATTTGCTTCATACCTTTAACAAATACATAAAATAAATAATATAAAAATAAATATTGAACTAAAATGAGGATTCAGAATTCTTATTTGTTCAATGCCTTCTAAAACAAACAAACAAAAATACTAAGAAAACCAAAATACGGAATCAGATTTCCTATTTGTTCCATGTCTTCTCATTGCAATGCTCAGTAATCCTCTCGTATGCAGGACACTTCTATGAATTGGTTCTCCAGTCGTGGTCAGCAAGGTCAGCTATTAGAGTGAGCACTTTGGGATTGATTGGGAGCTGTTTCTTGTTTTTCCTTGACTCGACCTTGGTGCCCTTGTCTGGATTTATGTTGAAAAAGCATCTGAAAAACAAATTCATTTGCTTTTACTTGCTTGTTTTCTTGATATGTGCTGCACAATATTAATTATCAATAGTCTTATGTGAAATAAATTCTGTCATACTCACCGTTGCAAGAACTCAAGAGTGGATGCCAGTTCCACTGGATAGTGAATATTGAAACAGTAAAAGCTGCCGAACATCATGCACAGTGCTGAGATAAAGGTTGGAATGTGTTTAGTTGTAATCTGTCGGTCGATACCCAGCATGAACATTTTTGAAGTGTAGATTGAAGGACCTGTAGATAAACAATGTATACAAAATCATCTCAACAAGCTTTTTGACACTTAAAGCAAAACTGTTTCTCCACTTAGTTTACACCAATATTTTTGCATTTAGTTTGAAAATATACTTACCAGAAACAATAATGCAGGGGGTGACTGGCAACTTATCAACCACATCTTCAGCAAGGAAGGACTCTTCCACATGATGAAACATTACCCTTCTTCAAAGTATGCAAGAAGAAGAATCACCATGTCCTTGACATCTTCAGAACAGCCCTCCAAGTGACCTCTGGACACCTCCAATTTAGCAGCAGCTCTCATGACTTGCTATTTTCTCTCTGTGTTGGTGGTTTTTAGGAACTTCAGGAGCCGCGCTCCCTT
Source organism: Polypterus bichir lapradei (assembly GCA_026402145.1). Classification (NCBI taxonomy): domain Eukaryota; kingdom Metazoa; phylum Chordata; class Cladistia; order Polypteriformes; family Polypteridae; genus Polypterus; species Polypterus bichir. The sequence continues at coordinate 250,034,992 of JANRMT010062791.1, forward strand.
TTTGTCCAAGCTTGCAAGGAACATATCTTTCAGATCAATCCCAGTCATCTGTTTGAAGTGTACACCCATGCCAATTTCTTGGAATACAAAAGGCCAGTTCTCAAAAAGCTGTTTCATGCTGGCTTCCTTATATATCTCTTTACGCTGGGAGTAATATGTTGATTGCACAAGGGTTCCGATTTTTTCATTGTTAACATTTGTCTCCTTAGAGAGCATCTTCATTTTCTCCTGTTTATCCTTCTGGCTTTCTGCTGTCTCAGAAAGTGGCATAAATTTTAATTCCTAATTAACACAGCCATATGTGTCTTGGACCACTGCCTTTTGTTCAGCAGGGACTTCCTCAGTATCACTATCTGAAGCATGCTTGCGTTTTCTGATTTTTTGTATGTCAGCTTCTCACGTTGTCAACACGATTCTGGAGCTGTTTAACCAGTGAATGATATCCTGGTCCAACTACATCTCCTTTAATGACATCCTACAAGGATGCTGGGTACTTGGTCACAATCTTTTTGGCAATAACAGTGGTACTTTGCTTACTAGGGGAATCACAGATCTTAATCATTTCAGAAACGATAATTCTGACCATTTCACGTCGTAAACGTGGACTTGGTCTTTTCTTCTTTTCAAAACAGTTAATCAGTTCTTCAGGAAATTTGTTCCAAGGAATCTCAAAACTGTCAGCCCATTCTGAAATAAATCTGGAACTGCTGCTTAATGGTGAAGATGAAGAACATGAGGCTGAGGGACTGTAGACTGTGGAGCAAGATGATGATACATCTGGATTTTGATCTGTAAAGGCAAAATAAATACCATTGTCAAACACAAATTACATGATCAACATTTTACACATTGTAATATTACGTGATGAGACGTACTTACTGATGTGGCTCCATGCTGACACAAGTTTTCTGGCCTGAACTGGTCTCAGCACGGGCAGGAGGTCTGCTTCCTGAACATACTGAAAATCTTGAGAAGTCTCTACTCCAAGTGATTTTTGTGTATCTACCACCGAATTTAATACTGAAGATGATATGTCTGGGAGCACATCAGCAATAGCACTGCTTATACATTTTTGTCCAGACTCATCCATATCTAAAGATAAAAATAAATCCATCACTAAGCAATTGTAATGTATCTGAAATCAACCGACCACTACTGAAAGTAAGTTTTTATTTGAAAAATGAAAAGAACCCATCATATAATGCATTGTATCATATCCATAATCACCAGAAATTATTTTCATGTCACATTGTTAGAAAATATAAACAATGCACTTTCTTGAAAGTAATATGTTGTTCATTAGCTTTAGCATTTATGTGAATCAATAAATCATTGCTGCTGTTGTTAATTACAAATCCAAAAATTAACATGAGGTCAAAAATTTTCACTTGCAATTTTGGGATGACCATGTTACCAAATGCAATGTTTCATGTTGTAGCAAACCAATCAAATATTGGGCATCATGACACCCTTAGGGTGTATTGCCTCTTTAAAAATATTACTTTCTCAAATGGTATCTCTATGAAGGAATACTGTTTGGGGTTTTGTTACAAACTGAAAAAAATAATGTCATAGTAATACAATTTGCAATTTATTGTCCATATTTTAATAAATATTTTGCTTCAGCTGAAAAACCTCAATAAAATCGAGAGTGTAGTCGGACAACGGCCTACAAGGACAACACACTGTGTTTCAGTGGAACTACACTTCTTCCCTGCATTATGTAAGATGATAACGGATAAAAGTCAACCAAGTCTTCAATGTTCACACATTGCATTCTGTCACTTGCAGTTCTCAGGGAGTACAAATGATACGGAGTAAGAAACTCTGCTACAAACACTCGAGTTAACAAGTGCACACTTTCCTCCTTGATAAAAATTAGCACAAGTTCGACAAACTCCACACAGTCATCATTTTCAATTACTTTCAATTAGGCTGATTTTCTGGATTCTAGATACTCTTGGATAATAACATTTAAATAAGCGACCTGTGATACTGAAATCATCTGAGCACAGATCATTTCAACAATGTCTTTTAGCTGAAGTGCTAACTGCCACACTTCATCTGCAGGATCTTTTACTCTGTCTCCAATTATTAAAGGCAGCAGCCTCAGAAAATTCCAGTTCTGAAGAGCCTGACCTGCAAGTCTAAGTCCTTCACAACTGACCTCACAAGGCTTTGTGAGAGCATCAGGGCCTTTATATTTGAACTGCCTAATTCACCGATTAAGTATAGAGTAAGTGAACCACTTATTCTTAACAAAATACTTGAGATACAGTGTGACATCATATGACAGCACACCTTCAAAAATATCATGTCCAAGACAAGGCGGCAAACCAGGCTGGCAAATATTAAAGTATTTCAAAGAACTGAATACAGAATTGAACTTTATCTCCTGAACCTCGGTGGTATTTTCAGGCTGTAATTGATTGACAGCACAACTGTAACTCTCAGCAGTACGTAATGGGCCACATGATTTTGGGTCATCATAAAACTCATCCCAGGTAATCAGACAGTACCTACAGAAATACCGTGAATGGCTAAAATTTTCAGTGAATCCACCAACACAGTGTGAGCCCAAATTATCGCCAGCAATGCAATAAAGTGTGCCTTTAATAACAGACTGCTCTGTCATAGCAAGTCCATTGTCCTCAATGTCTTTCAAATCTGCTATTAATTGAGAGAAAACTATTTCATGGCCAAAGTCTTTGAAATTTTTCTCTCTACACAACAATGCCAACTGCATATGACCTAAGATAAGCAGGTAAATTCGCAAGACATAGATAAACAGCCAAAATTTTGTGTTTCTTTTTTGCAGAGCCTAAAGGGTTAACAACCTCAAAGACATCTTGATAAAGCACTAGTTTGAGGCATTCTGGATTTTCATTGAAAAAAGCACTTTGTTTAAATATTTGACCATCCGTGCAGTCACAAAATACATCAGTAGAGCTTCCTTCTGATCTCATAAAGCAATCCTGCCAGACATCTGAATCCAAAAACACTTCAATGTCTCTTTCACAGGCACATAATTATTCAGCACAGTGTTCATCTCTACCCAAAAGTACTCTTTTTGGCTCTACAGTATATATTTGAAGTGTATATTAAAGGTTTGGGTCCTTGAGTACACCGATCGCATTGGTCCCTTATGACACATAGAAAACAAGTCTGAAGCCTTGACTATATCATATATTTTGACAATGTCCTCATCTGCTACTGACAAAGCATTTTTCAAAAACACACTCAGTTTATTTAAAGTGTATGCTTGTCTCAAATTATGAATATTATGCATCTCTTCTACAATATTTTGTATTGTGGTGGCTGGAAGAAGCAACTGACCTTGCAACTTGATATAAAACAAGCAAACATTTCTCAGATACAAATCACCAAAATTTTCCACATCCACTCCATATTCTTCTAATTGGCCTGGATCTGCTTCCAACTCACCAGGATCCGGCTGTGATTCTGTACAAGTTAACTGTGATGACAATGGCCTGTGTAAATCAGTAATGTTGCTGGATGTACAGTTTCTGTGTCTCCTAGACATATAGGAGGTAAATGAAGATTTAATTCAGAAAACACTCTCACATCCTCTCACGGGGCAATTTATCTCACGACCTTCCAGTAAATGCTCCTTTAAATGAGCAATAAGTCCCTGCACATCCTGGCATGTACAACCACACAGTGAAACATTGCATGACAAAGTGATATCAACTTCTTTAGGAGGAACCACAGAACTTATAGTACTGCAATGTCGCCGATAAAAATGTGACTTAAATGCTTCGTATTTGAAAAACAACTGTTTGCAATCAACAACAGCACATTTAAAAATTGGATGAGGTTCATTACGGTGCAGTCTGCAATGTAGTACAAATGCTTTTAGAGTTTGCGCTGCTGCGCTACAAAAACTACAAGCGTACATTTCAAAATCTAACCGTCACGTATGCTTTGCTATTTACAATGCTAACGATATACAAGCGAGCACAATTTTGAAAATGTTAGGTAGAATGCCTAGAGGAGCATGAATGTCCACAATTTCCGGCCCACAAAATTTATGATCTGATGGCATCTAAAGTATCACTCTGCATTGCCTCACTCTGTGTTGTTCATTTTTTGTCTCACCATTGAATGCCACAGAGTATCTCTGACTTGTCATTTACCAACAATGAGAGGGACTGTTTCAGAGGCTTGCTGTGCTGATAGGCGTTGCAGCATTTTTTTCTTTTCTCTTACTTCTCTAAACTCCTGAATACCTAAATAAAAATCAAGATAGAAACACAGCTGTAGGGAAAATATAGAGATAAAAACACAGAACTTAAAATGTACATATAAAAATACACATTACTGCATTTGGGGTTGCTAGTGACCATAAATATTTTAACTGAATAAGTGATGATAATAAAATAAACTATTTTGACATATTTTTGTTGTAAATTGTTGAGGATGAAATGAGGCATACCTGAAGAATTGCGTCAACGCTGTAACATATGACAGCATGAGAGCTGTAAACATATTGTAACAGGTCTCTAGTGACCAGAGGTATGTATTCAAGGGTTAAACAAATAATCCTTCTCCATTTAGATAATTAATCACCAGCTTTACTAATTTAAAACAGTGGACAACAATTATTTGTTTTTAAATTCAAAATAAACAGAAATTATTTTAATTGGTGGTAAATAAATTCTCTTAATTCAAAAGTTAGAAGTGGAGTTTAGTCAATCCAACCAAAATTAAGGTGTGATATTTAATACAGATATAACTCTCATTCTTCACATGAATGAAAAGCATGTCTGTAATCTTCTCTGCCTTTAGGTGTAAAGAGTGAGCAGGGGGTGGAAAAGTGCAAGTATAATCAAGTAGCCTAGTAGGCCAGCCACCCTGTCCAGTAGACAGAAGACTTTAATGTTTATCATTTTGTCTCTATTAAATTGTATCCTTATTCCATGAAACATGCACCCTTCTATTTATTATATGTGTATCCTTCTATTGTATATATTTTACTCCATTGGCTTTAATTTTGGCTTAGGGTCAGGTTAATATTAATCCTATAATGCAATAAACTATACTGCAGGGTGTACATTGAGATGGATGCATCTTTAATATTCTGGGGACAAAAAATACTATAGGAGGTGGAGCATTTATCTGTAGGGACCCAAACTTGGGTACAACTTTGGTACCAACATTAGAAGAGTCCTCTCAGTCCTGTTTTTTAAATCAAGGCTAAAGACTTTAGCATGGCAACTCAGGTTTCTAATTAATTTCTTATATTGCATTTTAACTCCTTTTAATAATTGCTTCTTTCTGTCATTATTATGTCACTTCCATTTGTCTTTCTCTTGTGTGTGTGTGTGTCCATGGTTCCACCTGGTCTGGCTTAGAGTAAATACATTATCAAATTGCACATCACAAATTGCAGGCAGCGTGGCACAGTGGTTAAGGCTTTGGACTTGAAACCCTGAGGTTGTGGATTCAAATCCTACCACTAACACTATGTGACCCTAAGCAAGTAACTTCACCTACCTGTGCTCCAATTGGAAAAAGAAAAGAAATGTAACTAATTGTATCTCAAATGTTGTAAGTCACTTTGAATAAAGGTGTTGGCCAAATTCATAAATGTAAATGTTACATACCATAAAGCCTGTTTTCATACATTTCCCAACCAAATGAAATAGTCATTATTTGCATGTGGAGCAAGCTGTTCAGAATGAGGCTGATCTAGGACAGCTGGAATTTGGCCTTCAATACATCCTAAACTGTACAAACGTATAAACATGCAAGAAAATGATTAGGAACACTATACTAATATGGTGTAGGGCCTCCTTTTGCTCTCACAACAGCCTCAGTTTTTCATGCCATGAATTCCATAAGATGTTGGGAACATTGTTTTGAGATTCTGGTCCATATTGACATGATTGTATTGCACATTTTCTGTAGATTTGTCAACTGGACATTCATGCTGCAAACTTCCTGCTCTACCACATCTTAGAGGTGTCATATTGGATTCAGTTCCAGTGAATGGGAAGGCCACAGAAGAACTCATTGATACGTTCCTGACACCAGTTGGAGATGGTGACATGGTGCATTATCATGATAAAAGTACCCATTAGAAGATGGGTAAATTGTGGCCACAAATAGTCAATGGCTCCGGGGCGATCACACCTGGAATTACCAAGCGTTACTGTTTGTGGCTGTGTATTGGAACCTCCAAATCCTGCTACCTCCTCCTGCTATGCTTTCTGGTGCTTTGCTATCGCCGCTCATCCACGCTACCACACCCGCCTGTCCTACCAGTTCCGCTGTGCTGTGCTGCTTCTCCACTGCTTTTCAGATAAGTATTGCCCAGTATCATGCTAAAATACTCTCATGACAAACTCCTTCTTATTAAACAGTTTGTCCAGAGCAAATGGTCTGACTGCAAATGAAAAGACAACCGGCAGCTTTTGCTCAGGAATAAGCCGTCCTCCTCATGGCCCTGGAAATAGAAGTGTCAGTGTGCCAAATTTACATTATGTGGAAATAAACCCTGATCACGGCTCTGTGCAAAAAGATGCCTCATTAACTAATATTGCACTGTTTAACTCGAGATCCCTTAATGGCAAAGCATTGGTGCTGTCAGAACTCATCACTGACACCAAACTTGATATACTGTGTCTAACGGAGACCTGGCAAAAACCTACCGAATTTACATCTCTGACAGAGGCGACTCCACCTGGTTTCACTTTCCATGCAGAACCTCGCAGCTCTAGACAAGGCAGTGGGCTAGCGGTAATTATCAGAGCAGACTTAAATATCAAATGAATCCCAATTAACTGTCCACTGTCTTTTGAGTGCCTGGGTCTTAAACTAATAACGGAATCAGGTCCTGTCTCACTCATTGTTCTTTATCGTCCCCCAAAATACAATGCATCCTTCTTATCTGATCTGATTGAACTTTTAACCCACCTAAGCTCTTATTCTCAGAGTATAATCCTTCTTGGTGATTTCAACATCCATATTGACAGTACTACATCTAAACTGAGAAATGAATTCCTATCCTTACTGGACTGTTTTGACTTGACACAACATGTTGATTTTCCCACCCACTCTGGTGGTCATATATTGGATCTGATCTGCACTTCTGGACTATCTGTTGCCAATATTTACAGCACTGATTTGGGACTCTCTAAACATTAAGCAGTATTTTTCACTGTCTCACTGCCTTTCCCTCCTCTTACCTGTAAACGACAAATTTCTTACAGAAACCTTAAAAACATCTGTCCCTCTATCCTTTCTGGATCCATTTCTGATCTTTTACTTTCTGCACCTGTTCCGTCAACACTAGATAGTCTTGCTGATTACTATAACTCAGCCCTTCATTCAGCATTAGTTAAAACAGCACCTTTAAAACATAAGGAGGTTTCCTTTAAACGTTCAGCTCCTTGGTATAACTCAGAATTGCGATCAATGAAAGCAGCTGGCCGACGCCTTGAGAGAATGTCACGTATGACTGGCCTTACCGTGCACATCCAGGCTTTCTCTGACCACCAACATAAATACATCATCTGTTTATATCTCTCCCTGTTTTCCCACTCCATCCAGCTCCTTCTCTAAGTTCTCACCAGTCACATCTGCTTTTGTTAATGACCTGCTTTGTAAGATGAGGCCAACTACTTGTGTAATGGACCCCATCCCCAGCACACTACTTAAATCCTGCCTTCATGCCATAATCCCGACTGCTACAACAATAATAAACTCATCCCTTAACACTGGCTCTGTGCCGTTCACTTTTAAAATTGTTTCTGTAACCCCAATGTTAAAAAGTCTGGTCTTGATGCTGAAAATCTAAACAACTTTCGGCCTATTTCCCACTTACCTTTCCTGTCAAAAGCTCTTGAGCGTGTTGTATCCTTCCACCTCACCAATTACTTAACCACTAATAATTTGATGGAACCCTTTCAGTCTGGTTTCAGCGTGCAGCAAAGCTGTGAAACTGCTCTGCTACGGGTAACCAATGATCTGCTTATGGCAGCAGACTCTGGACAAACCAGCATATTAATTTTATTAGACCTCAGTGCAGCATTTGACACTGTCAGACATGACATTCTACTGTCTAGAATGGAGAACATGCTGGGTATCTCTGGCACTGCCCTCCACTGGTTCAAGTCCTATCTGACTGATAGGCAAGAGTTTGTTAGTCTTGGCAACAACAGATCCAGCTTGGCGCCAGTCACACAAGGAGTTCCTCAGGGCTCTGTCCTCGGGCCTCTTCTATTCTGTATTTATATGCTTCCCCTTGGCCATATTATTCGTAGCTATGGACTGGGCTATCATTTTTATGCAGATGACACTCAACTCTACTTCAATGTTAAAAGTGAAACTTCATCAGAGCTTTCTCAGTTCACAACCTGCGTTAGTGAAATTAAAACCTGGATGGAGCAGAACTCTTTAAAGTTAAATTGCAACAAAACTGAAGTCCTGCAAATTGGGACTAAAATGCAACTTATTAAAATGAGCTCCTTCCCATTCCATCTTGGCGGTGATCTCATCAGACCTGCCTCTACTGCAAAAAATATTGGTGTCATTTTTGATTCCTCCCTCTCTTATTCTGCCCACATAAATCACATTAAAAAACTTTCTTACTTACACCTCCGTAACATATCCCGTGTTCGCTCCTTCCTCTCCTTTTCTAATGCTGAGAAACTCGTCCATGCTTTTATCACATCCCGCATCGACTATTGTAACTCGCTGCTGGCAGGTGCCCCTTCTAATCTTATATCACAGCTCCAGCTTATTCAAAACTCGGCTGCAAGAGTTCTTACTTGAGCCAGCAACAGCGAGCACATCACACCCATCCTGCTCCGTCTTCACTGGCTCCCTGTGTCTTACAGAATCGAATATAAAATCCTACTAATAACCTACAAAGCCTTAAATAACCTCGCGCCAAACTACATCAGTGACCTTCTCCATTACTATGTGCCTGCCCGCCCATTAAGGTCCTCTGATACTGGTAATCTTGTTGTGCTCCACACTAATCTACACTCCATGGGTGACAGGGCCTTCAGCTGTATAGCGCCCAGACTCTGGAAGGACCTACTGAATTTAATTAGATCAGCTGACTCCATGAATTCTTTTAAAAAACAACTCAAAACTCATCTGTTCATAAAGGTTTTTAGCTCTACTTGACTTTACTACCCTTCTCTCAGTTTACCTCTCTGTCAAGATGCTCATGTAACCTGTATGTGTGTGTGCTAGACCATCAATTATGTTGTCTGTTAGGCTTTTCTCTGAATTTACTGTCTTAATCTTCTTTATTTATTTATTTGGTTTGCGCAATGCTATATACTTTATACCCTGCTGTTCATTCTTATATTCTGTAAGTGTCTTGAGCATGGGAAAGGCGCTATACAAATAAAATGTACTAGCCAACCCGCGGCATAGCATACGCCGCATAATTATTTATTGATGGGTGAACACTTCCTGAAAGACACAGTTGTCCGAATGGGGTGGGTTTGAGGATACGACTGTGAGTGAATGAAAAGATGGAAATCTGGAGAGAGCAACATACAATCGTCTGTGACTGAAAACTGGTTTTGGCAGATACAGGCATATCTTTTTGAAAGTTTGGCCCTGTGCCTTATTAATTGTCATTGCAAAGGCCAATCTAACAGGAAATTGTCTGCGTGTAAAAGTAAAAAGCAAATTTGAATCTGATGGGGTCAGGGAAATCCGGGGAATAAGGACAGTTTGTGAGGTAGCAGCTGCGATAGTTTTACACTCCAATACATTGCGGTGAATCCTGGTAACAGTCAGGTGGGCAGGCAGGTGGGCAAGCCAACAAAACCACTATGCTCTTAGTATGGTATGAATCAGGTTTTTGTAGACAAAGGTTTTCCCTGTTCCTGCAGGACCATCTAAGAAGAAACATGTTTGTCACGGATGGATGCATCATGTAAAACAGTTTGCAAGGGTGGATGCGGGAGGAGGGTTAGACTTGGCGGGCGGGGCTCTGTCGTGCATATCCCTATCCCATGGTCTCTGTCTTGCATGCCATGGTCGACTTAGTATATAGAAAAGCAGCCAGAACCAAAAAGAAAAATGAAAAGTCAACGTGGCTCAGAGGTGCACGTGGACTGTAGCAGAGAGAAAGCGACTGAGGCTGTGTTTGGTGAGGTGTTGCATGCAGGCACATGAGCAGGCAGTGCGCATGCCTCGAGAGCGAGGGTGGACGCGGGAGGAGGGTTAGACTTGGCGGGCGGGGCTCAGTCGTGCGTATCCCATGACGTGGGAGGAGGGTTAGAGTTGGTTGGCGGGGCTCTGTTGTGCAAATCCCATGGTCTTAGAGTTGGTGGGCGTGGCTCTGTCGTGCGTATCCCATGGTCTCTGTCTTGCATGCCATGGTCTGCTGCTTAGTTAATTATATATATATAGATTATTATTATTATTATTACCATAGCTTTTCTTTCAGTTTGAACCAGTCTAACCATTCTCCTTTGACCCAGTGGCGATTTGTAATGCAGAGCACTGGGGTGCCACCACCCCATACATATTTTAAAAACTCTACTTAAATTAATTAGGTAATGAAAAATAATCATGAAATAAATTTGTTTATTTACACAACTTGCCCGGTGTCAGTGCATGTCAACTTTCATTAAAAATTGGCTCTGAGTTGTATTGGTTTCATTTCTGTGTGAATACCTATATTTCCTGAATGAAGAACGCCAGCCAAATAAGAGTGTATGTACAATAAATCCTTGATCTTTTGGCAAGCAGGTGATCTGAGGCTGCCCTTTAATTGGTTGTTTTCAGATTTTTCCCAGGGACGCAGCTCTCTGAGTCCCAGACACCTCCACATTTATTGGCAGCAAAATCTAATGTGATTGAACAATCATCAATGCTCTATTTCATATGCACATCAATGATGCCATTACCATAACTACAGATGAGCGAGCACAACTTTAGGGTAATGGCAATTTCGATTGAAACTTCAGAAATCAAAGAAAATTTGGCTATTTCTTTAATAAAACACCCCTTCATAAATTGTTCACTTGGAGAAAAAAAGAAGAAAAAAGAGCTTGTACCATACTGACCTGATTTAAGAATTCATCAGCAGGCAAGTGATCAAGGATGAGCTTACACACTGACATTTTCCCGTTTTTTTTATGCTTTCCCTGTTTCCCTTATTCAAAGTGTCGATACCGTAAGGTATTGTGGACGACGACGGGTTACAAGACCTATAACATCTTTCTGAAATATGCAAGTGGCATGAAAGTAGCTGCAGTCATCTAGAGCAGTGTTTTTTAACCAGTCTGCTGTGGCACAGTGGTGTGCTGTGAGAGCTACCCATTAAAATAATAATGTAGCACACCTGGGTCTGAACTTGAGAGGGACAATCTCCTCAGATGGTTGTGACCTGTCTGAAGACGACAGGACTACTTGGAGAAGCTGGTATAAAAGCAGCTCTGTGATCGCAATGTTGCAAACAGAGCACTTCAAACACTTCAGAAACATCTCCAGGCTGCTCGAGTCCATCTTTTTGGGTGTGTGGTTGCCAGCGAGTTTCACATGACCAGTGGATAGTGGGTATACAAGTTGCCTCTGAGGCAGAGAGGGGTGGGAAAATGGACGAAGCAGCTGGGAGATGCCAACAAAGTGTTCACTAAGCGCTGTGTCTGCGAACACTAATCTCTGAGCTGCTTTCTACTGGCTTCTCTGGTAGGCCCTCTGCCTTGGACAGTTGAGCATATGTATCAGATTAGAACATTAGAACAATGTAGATGAAAACAAAGCTCGCCTGCCCTACCAACTTAATTCTTCTAAGAAAAACATCAAGTCTAGTTTTGAAACTCCGTAAAGTCTTACAGTCTGCCTACTGTATTCCAAGTGTCTATGGTTCTCTGTTTAAAGAAAAACACCCTAATGTTTGTGCGAAATGTACCCTTAACAACTTTCCAACTGTGTCTTCATGTTCTTGATTAACTCATTTTAAAATAACAGTCTCGCTCCACCATACTAATCCCCTTCATAATTTTAAACACTTCAATCATGTCACCTCTTAATCTTTTTTTGCTTAAAATGAAAACAGTTTAGCTCTTTTAATCTGTCTTCATAATTCACCCCCTTTAGTCCTGGAATCAGCCTAGTCGCTCTTATCTGGACCTTTTCTAGCGCTGCTATGTCCTTTTTGTAGCCTGGAGACCAAAACTGCACACAGTACTCCAGATGAGTCCTGACCAGTGTGTTATAAAGCTTGAGCAGAACCTCCTTGGACTTGTACTCCACACATCAAGGTGCTATATAACCTTTTATTTGCATTCTTAATGGCTTCTGAATACTGAAGTTGACAGCTTAGGGTCCACTATGACTCCTAAATCCTTCTCATAAGGTGTACTCTTGATTTTCAGACCACCCATTGTGTATTCAAACCTAACATTTTTACTTCCTCTGTGTAATACTTTGCATGTACTGAGATTAAATTTCATCTACGTACAAATCTGCTCAAGCCTGTATGCTGTCCAAGTCCTTCTGTAATGATTTAACGGATTCCAGATTATCTGCCAATTCACCTATCTTGGTGTCATCTGCAGACTTAACCAGCTTGTTACTTGTATTTCTATCTAAATCATTTATATGTATTAAAAGTAGCAGCGGCCCTAGCACTGTCCCCTGTGGAACACCACTCTTAACATCAGCCAATTCTGAAGAGGTTCCTCATACCATCACCCTCTGCTTCCTGTGTCTGAGCCAATTCTGAACCTAAAAACATCACCTTGAACTCCCACTTCTGTTAGTTTGATGACCATCTCCTCCAAAGATCTTGACCATACATTGTTCTTCACTCTTGTTAAATGAACCCTAGCCTGAAGGAGTCTATTAATTTTTTAACATTTAAGATTCCTTACTTAAAGATTTACCAGTGTTCTTTCTTGTCCTAGCATGTATATAAACACAGGGAACTCCAGTTTCTGTATTACATCTTGCCTGAAGAAGTGGACTGAGTTGCCTCGAAAGCTTGCATATTGTAATCTTTTTAGTTGCCAATAGAAGGTGTCATTTTGCTTGACTTAATCTACAAATGACCTTATCAAAAAGAAACCCACTATATCTTTTATGGGCACACTGTAGTTATGAAAGCAGCCAATTCCTACAACCTATTAGGCATTCTTGATTTAATAAATGACTGCACTGCACATTCTCTTTTTGAGTTTGATTGATGAAAGGAAACACACAGCAGCTTTCTACAGGCATTAAGTAAACATTTGTTAACTTTGTTAAATGGTGCGACTCAAACCACTTACACCTGAATACCAGAAGAACCAAGGAGCTGGTGGTGGATCTTAGGAGGCCCAAGCCCCTCATGGACCCAGTGATTATCAGACGCGACTGTGTGTAGAGGGTGCAGACCTATAAATACCTGGGAGTGCAGCTGGATGATAAATTGGACTGAACTGCCGATATTGATGCTCTATGCAAGAGAGGACAGAGCCGACTATACTTCGTTAGAAGGCTGGTGTCCTTCAACATCTGCACTAAGATGCTGCAGATGTTCTATCAGACGGTTGTGGCTCTCTTCTACGTGGTGGTGTGCTGGGGAGGAAGCATAAACAAGAAGGACGCCTCACGCCTGGACAAACTGGTGAGGAAGGCAGGCTTTATTGTAGGCATGGAGATGGACAGTTTGATATCTGTGGCAGAGCGACGGGCGCTGAGCAGGCTCCTGTCAATAATGGAGAATCCACTGCATCCACTGAACAGGATCATTTCCAGACAGAGGAGCAGCTTCAGTGACAGACTGCTGTCATTGTCCTGCTCTACCGACAGACTGAGGAGATCGTTCCTCCCCCACACTATGCGACTCTTCAGTTCCACCTGAGGGGGTAAACGTTAACATTATACAAAATTATTGTCTGTTTTACCTGCATTTTTATCACTCTTTAATTTAATATTGTTTTTTATCAGTATGCTGCTGCTGGAGTATGTGAATTTCCCCTTGGGATTAATAAAGTATCTATCTATCTATCTATCTAACTGACACAGCCTGTCATTTTACGTTTTTGGTATGTTTGTGTTTTTACAGCATGTTACTGTCCTCAGCCTCTTTATACATATCATTATCCAAGCAGTTTACATGTATTTTTAAATTTGTAAGGTCGTCGTGTGGTGGGTGTAGCAACTTGTAAATGCATCACCATGCTTCTTTTCCATTAAAATGAGCCTCACAAGCCTAACTGCACTTGCTCTTTTTACTGACTGTGCCACATTTGAAATGCACATAGAAAGTACTTTCACATTTATGACCAACTCTTGCTTTGCATTCAAGTTCAAAAACATGTTATGTCCAGCTGGTTGACAACCATCTTCTGGCTATATAGTGTGGCTTGGTGTAGGAATGACAGGCCTCTAAATAAAAGTTAGGGTGCCAGCTGAGTCGTCTCATTTAATTTAACAAGAAATTCAACTAAAAATAAACACCTTTAGGCATTTAGGCATCCTGCCCTCGGGTTTCCATATTAACAAAAAAAAAGGCTTGGCTTTAGCCATAGGTTCAGAGCTCGGGAGCTCTGTCTGGCAGGTCTCTCTTGCAGGCTGCCAGAGTTCTTATAGCTGGAAGGGGCGGGGCTAAGAGCCCTCATATGGTGGTTCCATGGTGTTGCAGGTAGAGAAAGAGAAGACAATATTAGTGACAGCTCATCTTGTCGTCCCAGAAGATTGAGCCTGGGAGGAGAGCTGACGCGCATGCATGACAGTAGTTATGTGGTGTGTAGCAAGTCAGTGAAAAAGTTGATGAACTACTGGTAACTGGTTTATTTGACAACAACAACAACAAAAATATTTCTATTTACAACCATTTTGGTTTTATTTCAGCTAACATTTGAGTATGTCAGTTTAATTTCAGTTTAGTTTTCATTTTTCATTTAGCATTTTTACGCTAAATTAAGAAATGCTTTTAGTTATAATGTTCATTAATGATAATAACCTTCATAATTGAAAGTGCATTTAAAATAAATAGGCTGAACCTAACTGCCGCAAGTTTTAACTTTACATTAAGAACATTAGATGTCATTGAGTCCGTCAAGCTCATTTAGTTAGTCAAGTTGTTCTGATTATTTTTTTCCAGATATTTTTAAAAACCAGCACATCTACATTCTTAAAATAAAGGTACCAAAATGGCTCTTCCAAATGTTGCCATCAGGGAACAATTTTTAGTTTCTGAAAGAACCATCCACATGAACGTTCCAGAAACAGGCTCCAGAAATACCCATGAAAAAATAGTAACACATTTGTTGTTCTCTTAGTATTCTGCTACACTCTTAAAAAATAAAAGAGCCAGAGTGGTTTTTCAGAGAGATGCCATAGGGTAGGGGTGCCCACACTTTTTCGGCTTGCAAGCTACTTTTAAAATGACCTGGTCAAAATGATCTACCTACATTAAAAATGCTATATATAAATATTTATATTTATATTGAGTATCAGAGTTACATTTACTCTGTTACATTTACTTGAGTAACTTTTTTTTAAAAAAATTACTTCTAAGAGTAGTTTTACTGCACCATACTTTTTACTTTTACTTGAGTACATTTGTGAAGAAGAAACGCTGCTCTTACTCCACTACATTGGGCAACACTCGAATCGTTACTTTTTTCCATTAGATAAAGTCTGACAGACAATTTTCAATCTGCTCTGTAGCATATGCTGTCAAGTTGCGCACACGCAACTTCCATTGCATCTCCAGCTTTGACGCAAGGTTTTCGATGTTCCCCAAATCACGGCGCTGCAGCTTTGAGGACAGATGTTGAATTTTTTGTTTGAAAGCATTAACTGAGCTAATCATATTGACCATGGTTTTCTCTTTTCCTTGCAGCTATAAATTTAGCTCATTCAACATGTTGGTCAGATAGGAAAAAATACCAAGTCTAGCGGCCATTGATCGTTATTAAGTTGCTTGTATTCTGCATGTTTAATGACAAGGAGAAACTCCTTTTTCTCTGGCCAGGGGTCTTGAAATCTAAGCAGGAATTTCTCCCTAGCCATCTGCCTCAACGAAGGCATCTTTTATCATCTCTCCATCTTGGAAGGACTTTTAATGCTTAATGATCGAGTGACTCACCCAGAACGATGCTTCGAATTCAGCCGAGTGAAAAATGACGGCTGTCCGATTAACTGAGATTTTAGTTCCCTCTCCTTTCTCTTTCTCAGATCGCTTTTCGGAAGGAAGTCAGTTTTGGAGTTTTTATGAACAGTTTGAAAATGCCTTTCCACATTTTCCTTCTTTAGAATAGCAATGATAGATTGCCAGATCAGACAAACGCACTTCGATTGTGACATTGTGAGAGAAAAAAATCCCCTTCCAATTCCACATCCAGCCCATTCCCTCCCCAAAAAATTTTTTTTTAATCCCTTCTTTAGTCGATATAAATCGGAAGGCTAACTAGATCACAGCCGGAGTTTTGTAGTAGCTCGCGCGTTTGATCGTACGTGTGGGATGACCAGTGTGATAGAAGAAAAGAGATCTCAGACTGGCCGTCCTGTATGTCAATCAAGTAGCAAATGCCATAGGAAGGATACAGTATATGATAGACTAACGTTTAAAAAAAAAATTTTTGAATGCAACGCGATCTACCTGCACACCCTTTCTGATCTACCGGTCGATCGCGATTGACGTATTGGGCACCTCTGCCATAGGTGATCCATTTTTCATTCCCAAAGACCCATTCACATGAAAGTTCCAGAAAGAAACTTTATTTAGATCTATCACAGGCCCCATACAGTAAATAACCATGAAAAAATGGGAACAGATTTGTGAAATACCAATGGCGCATGACTATTAAAGGACTCTTGCTGCATACAGTAACACAAACTATTCAGGTTTTCTTATAATTTGTTAGAGTAGCCTACCATACATTAAAAAATTCATTTTTTTGGTACTTTTTTATAGTTTAGGAAGTTTTTCAAAACACAGAGAAACAACTTCATATGTAAATAACCCATCCCAGAATTACGTAAATGGTTTGCTGTCAAGCAATAGTTCTATGAAGAACGATAAAGTGCAATACAAGATCCTTTATTGTTAAGAGTCTAGGTAGCCTGCTATACATTAAAGATTTCTGTTTTGGCCACATATTAGAAACCTTTTCAAAGTCCAAAGAGCCAACATCATATGCAAAGATCTTTTCCCCAAATTAAATGGTTCTTTGACAAGTAGTAGTTTTACCAGAAACCAAACAACACAGTACTGTATAGTGTCATTGCAGAATTGTTATTTTTAAGATTTCACTTGACACAGTAGTTTATTTTAGATATCCATGAGCATTTTTGTGAAGAAGTGCTTAGTACTTTCTGTCTTGGATACATTTCCACCTAACATCTGACAGTGTGTTTGAGTACTGAGCCTGATTGACTGTTTAAAAGTGAAGAAAATGTGTTGGATTAACTTTAGGAATGCCCTGGACCAGGACTCCACAGAGCCTTCATGGTTGAGGATAAAATGGCTTTAACTCTAACTCATTCACTGTAGGAACCATCTTTTAGTCCAGGGAGTCACAAAGCTATAGGTCTTTTTTATGGTGTGATGTTGAAACTGAACATAATACTCCTAATGTGGCCTCACCATCACATTATACAATCTAAGCCTAATATCCCTTAAATAGCAAAAAGTATTTCCAATATAATCACCTTTTTAATCGCTTGCATAAGATTTCTGAAGGGTGAGTATGTTGTGTCAAAGTTAACCACTAAATCCTTTCCAGTCTGCCCACACTATACCGATATGCCACACTTCACGAAAGACTTGACATGGCTGACTGGAAAAAAGGTGGGATAATCTTTTCACTAAGAAGATATGAAAGTAATAGTCAGGGACTAATTTAACATGAGGCCAGTCCAGTACTGACAGTAATGCTCTGTCATCTTAAAATACACCGCCTTCGCACAATCAATTCAGTTTAGTTGATTTTTGAATAGTGCTCTTCACTGAGTGCAAGAAAAGGTGCAGGGTCCTATAACAAATCCAGAGGTAAAATGCAGCTTTAGAAATTCCTCATTACATATTGTGTACACATAAAGACTCAGAATTGTTTCAAACACCCAGCAAAACAAAACAGTCTGCAACTGATTAACATAAATAGAACCTAACTTTGCATCTGTCCATTAACTGTTGAGCATCTATATTCCACCCTTCTTAATTCAAAGCTTAAAAACCTATCAAGGTGAAATATGTTTCTATTTGAATCTGTAATTGCCAATAATAATAATAATAATAATAATAATAATAATAATAATAGTCCGTCCTCTTTATTTTCTCAATCTGATTTTCCTATAAAAAGGTCAAAGGTACAGATCATCCTAAAAGGGGGCACCCTTCAACGCTAGAATGCAGTCAAACACATCCACAGTCACTGAAATCGGTTAACATTCTTCACAATTACATTTTTGGAACATGCGAGGACACCGGAATGCTCTGCAGAGTTAAACCCAAATAGACCATTCAGACTCCACACACATACAGTTAACACACCAATGATCAAATTCAGGACCCCTTCAGCTGTATAGACTGAGCGCTGACCATTTTTTCTTTTTTATGTAATCTTGATTCTGCTTAATTGTAAGACTGTGAAGTATGAAAGATGTCTTTCAGTTCAATTTCCTTTCCCAACCAGATGATTTGGTGCATTCAAATACACTGATGTATTTGGACCACTGCAAATAGTCACATTCTTTAAACAGCTAACCCTACAGATTGTCACAGGTATGGTTAATGATAGCTCTCCAACTAATTTTCTTTTTTTTTTTCATGTTCTCTTCTCCATGTCTAATAGTTATTACAATTTACACTGACCCCATTTTTTCTATCATGCTGTGATGTGATATCTGAATTCTCATTTGCAGAGGTTCTGTGAGGTAATAAGTTGGAAAGGTTACAACTAAAAATATCTTGAATTTGGATCAAACAGCTCAAGCGTAAAATGCTCACAGGTACCCTTTATTGAAATCCTCCTTATAACTGAAAATTGTTTGAAGCTGATGTCCTGTCCTTAATGATTCTCAGAGACGGCTGCGGGCCCATTTCAGGCTCTCATACATACTGGGGCAAGTCATTACAAATCATTTTAATTTGCTTGTTTGTAATTAGATGTCTACCTTGTCCACAATTATCTACACATTTTAGCTGATAGTTGTAACATTTTGTAGTGAAATTTAAAGCTCAATTATTCTGTTCTGGAAAGCCTGAGGATATGAAAACGGCTCTAAGTTGTTTTTTCTGTTTTGCCTTTACCTCACTTTGATATCCTTTATCCTAATAACGTATTGTTAGATTGTGAGTAATACTGGATATGATGAGTTAAACACATTTCTGCAGGAGTAGTTGATAGAAAAATAACAAAAGGCTGAAAAATAACAAGAGTTTTCAGACTGGAGTCAACAGATGGACTGACTGAAAAGGGTGGCCAACCCCTTAAGAAAGAGCCAGACCAGAGAGGGTATGGCCAGGGAATAATGGGGACAGCAAGGTTGGCACCCCAAAATGTACCTATGTATCAGCCTTGTCATTCTCTTGGATTACAACAGGGTAAAGCCTGCAAATGTTAACAACAGCAACAACAATGTTTATTTCTGTAGTACATTTTCATACTAAGAATGTAGCTCAAAGTGCTGTACAAGCTGTCAAAAAACTAACAAGAAAAGAAAAACAAATTAGAAATAGATACACAGAACAATTAAAAATTACATACCAAAAAATGTGATTAGAATAAGTACAGTAAGTATTTACCTACATAGATATGAAAATAATAGAAAAACATCCATCCATCCATTATCCAACCTGCTAAATCCTAACTACAGGGTCACGGGGGTCTGCTGGAACCAATCCTAGCCAACACAGGGCACAAGGCAGGAAACAAACTCCGGACAGGGTGCCAGCCCACCGCAAATAGAAAAACATAGAGTCCTTATTTTTTTTCAATTCTCTAAAGATAAGTCTGATGGAGGAAAAAAAGAAAACTAAATCTGCACATGCACCAAAGCTAAAAGACCACTCAGCTCCCACTTGTACAGCCCATGAATATGTCACATTAACAGGATACTCTTGTAGAGTTCTCTCTCACTTTCTCTTCATCTTTTCAGCATATCAGGCAGCAGCATCATACTTAGGCGGAGGGCAGTAGTGCAGAGCGCTACAACAGAGTACTGGAAAAGCACACAAAAGATGATGCCGCACAAAGCTGAAAACACACAACAGTAGTGATTAGTGACCAGCCTGTACAACAGCAAATAAAATTACATTTAAAAAAAGGAACTGATTTCCTCCTCCCCTCAATATGAAGTACTAATATTAGTCATGCTAGTAATTTAAGTTATTAAGATAGAAAGCCAGATTAAAGAGATGTGGTTTTAGCAGTTTTTTGAAGTGTTGAACTTAACTGGCTCGGAGTATCTCTAATGGTAAAATATTACAAATTGTCGGTGTGTAGAAACAGAAGCCAGCAGTTCTTTTATGCTTAACTCTCATAATACCAAGCAAACCAGTGTGAGATGATATAAGATTACAGAATGCAGAGGGACAGGCAGTTAATAATAGAAAAAGGTTCTTGATTATTTAGAGCCTTACATACAATAAGAAAGACATAGGCAGGACTTGCAGTGATGCTACGACAGGTGAGATATGCTTAGATATTCTCTTTTTAGTTAAAGCTGGTGATTGGACACTGCTCTATTGACTTTAAATATAAACCTGTGGCACAATCTGAGCAGGTCTTCCCTCATTTAACTGCCACCTACAAGCCTGTATTGACATTAGCAGTCCTCTCTTATCCAAGAAAGAAGTTTTTTGTTTTTTTTTTAATGTGTTTGGGGATGTAGTTTGTTATAATAATTTTTTTTTGAGCTTGTGTAAAATTTTAATTTCCCCTTGGGGGCAAATAAAGTACAATCTATCTAATAAAGTACAATCTATCTAAAATTCTTGTTGCTGTGTTTTGGACTAACTGCAGCCTATTTATTTGGTAGTCCCAGGGCTGCTTTTTTAATGTCCTAGGCAAAAGCAAAAATGTTGCACCCAAACCATAGAGTCTTGAAGGCAACTGGTATACACATAAATGTAGATCACAAGGCAGTGGCATGTGGTAATCCATTTTGATGTTTTGCACAAGTCCTACATAAAGATAAAGATCGGGATTGAGGTGCACACAAACTCGATTGTTTAATGGAGTGGCGGGAGTGCAAAGATGCTGGATCATTTCATCAAACTGCAGGATCCCCTTGAAGACTTCAGTACACAAGCAATCGACCATTTAATCATATGACAGGACATATGAGATGCCCAATCATTCATCAATCAGGGAAGATTTTTAAGGGTGGGGTTCTTGACGCATGCATACCCAGTTAACTAAATGCTGCCCCGCAAAAATTTTGGTCCTCTAGGAAACTACCTAGTTTGCCTAGATGGCAGAGACAGCCCAGGGCAGTCCTGATAGGAGTGCATTGCAAAAACCTAGATGGCTAAAGGCAAAAGAATGTATTTACTTTTCAGTATCTTCCCGTGATAAAAAAGATCTAATATGTGCAATGTTTCTTAAGTGAAAGAATGCAGTTTTAATGATATGTTTAGTGATATATTTAATGATTTCAAGTTTAGCTCTGAATCTAAAATGACTTATTTGTAAGGCCAGTTGGCCTAGTTTATTTCTAAAGTCATTGTTTTTTGTCTGCTGTCAATAATTAAAAATGTACTTTTTTTCTTGTTAAGTTTAAGGAAATTATTACCCATCCATTTGGTGATGCTGGTAAGACATTGGACCAGAGGATTTAGAGCCTCAGGGTCATCTGGTGCTATTGACAAATATATCTGAGTTTTGTCTGCATAACTGTAATAATTCAGTACATGTTTTGAAATGATCGGTCCTAATGGTAGCATGTAGATTAAGAATAATAATGGGCCTAAAATAGGACCCTGTGCTACCCCATACATAATGTCATGGATCTCTTATATATAATCACTACAACTGACAAAGAATTTTCTTCATGTGATATAACAGTGAAATCAACTCAAGGCACTGCCTGAAAGTACAACCCACTCTGTAAGGTGGCCCATAAGAATTCTGTGATCAATGCTGCACTCAGGTCTGATCGATTATTTGAATCAGCATTAAGACGTAAGTCAGTGACTACTTTAACCAATGCAGTTTCTGTTGTAGGATTTGTTCTGAAACCTGACTGAAACTTCAAGTATTCATTTAATCGTTGAAAAACTACTTTTCCAGAATTTTACCTAAAAAACTTAGGTTAGTGACTGGTCTAAAATCGTCCAAAACAAAAATGACAAGATTTATTTATCTTAAGAAGTGGCTTAACTATAGCAGCTTTTAGAGCGTCAGGATAAATGCCCATGTCCAATGAACAATTAATTATATCACAAACACCAATGATTAGCAAATGCGAGATATCTTTAAAAAAGCCTGTGGGGACTGGATAAAGGACACATGTGGCTGGTGATAACTGAGTAATTATTCTACGAAAATCAATAATGCTTATTTTAGTAAAGGAGTTTAATTGACTGTTGTTACTATAAGTCGGTGCTATACTACATTAAACAACTTTGTCTCCCTGAAAAGAACACTGAAAACCTCACATTTAGTTCCTGATGGTTTAAGTATCCATTGAATAGACTGAGCTGGGTGCAAAATGTGGTCAATGGGTGTGAATAAGATTCTTGGATTTCTTGCATTATTATTAATGATTTTGAAAAGCGGGACCTCTTCTCTGATCGAACAAAGATATTACATTTAGTAATATGAGCCTTCAGTTTTTCATAATTTATTTTTAATTCAGTTCTTCTCCATTTATGCTCACTCTTCAGTATTTCCTCCAAACTGCCTCTGTCTTCCATGGTATTACAGACGTGGGTGATTTTTTAACAAATTTTTCAGGAGCAACAATGTCTGCCACAACTTTCAGTTTTGCATTAAAATGGTCAAACTTCGCATTTACGTTGCAGGTTGTATTAGAGTAGAGTAAGACTGATTATTTATAACATTAGAAAAGATACAGGCATATGTGGCATCAAACATATCAGTTACATTAAAGAAAATAAAGCAATGATTGGATATACCAATATCCTCTATCAAAGCTCATTCTAAGCCTATGGCAGATGTCCAGGTCTAATGTATGTCTACTGGGTGATATGTTGAGTAAGATCAAAAGCTTTAAAACATATGTATGACAGTAAATCAAAAACATAAAGGCAAAACATGGTAACAGTAAGGGTTTGCGATGGCTTATGGGTAGTGAATCCATTATGGTTACCGTGTAATTTTCAAACCGCCTTTACTTTTTGATTTACAGTTGTATTTTGGATTGTTTTTGTTATTTTAGTCTTATTATTGAAAGTAATAAGAATGTAGCTTTATAAGTTCTGTTTTCCAAATTTAATAATAGGACTGAACTACCTCACAGATGCAAGTGAGAAGAAGGGATATGTTTATGTCAAACTTCTAAAGATTTATTGATTTACCTGGCTAACAGACGAGAAATGTTGCAAAAGTACTTAAAAGCCTGGCCTGAATGAATAATATTCCTTTGAACAATTCTTTATATATGATGATGATTTGTTATCCTATCCAGGAGGGATTTCCTGTTTTAAGCCTTAAGTTACATATGATCCAGACCAGGGTAAGTGGGTATGGCAACCAGATGTACAAATAGATCAATATTAGATTTTAGACTTTTCCACGCCGACAAAATAAGATAATTATAATACATACATTGTAATTCAAGGATTTGCTCCTTTTTTCTGATTCTTTCTAATTATTTCAATTAATATAGGCATATAAATTATTAAGGTTTGCATATTGCCTGACATGACTTACCAAATGAAGCATTTCTCCCTGAGGCAGTAGACTGTTTATCCCCATGAAGACTGAAAATATTGCACATCCAAATACAGTGTACTGTACTATAAACCGATTAAATAAGTGTCAAGAGAATTTGTGCACATCTGTCAACCCTGCTGCTTTCTTCCAAATTCATGCTGATGCAGTAATTCAATTTTAGATTACATCACAGCAACCTGAGTGGGAGAAGAAAACATAAATGAAATAAATGGCAGGATTATGGAAAATACTAGAAGGGACTTGTGCTGTCTGCATATCATTTGCATAATGTTCAGTTTTCATTTCTCTCGTGACAAAAGTATAATGCATAATTAAGCAGACATCTGTTCATGGTTTATTATATGCAATATTTCTACAAATTATGTTACTACATTAGGAGAAAAAATATTATACTATAATCATAATTAACATTGGTCAAAAAGGTATGCTTAAAAGTGCACTTCAAATCTTCCAGTAGCAACAGATCAATGTTTTCCAGCACACACATATTGCATTGTTTTGGTAAGGTGCTTGTGACAAGTACACACTTAGTTATGTTGGATCCCACTGTGAAACTTTAATCATTTAACAGTTATATCTACTCAATGATCAACACACTAAAGCCCACTTTGACAAAGTAACAACACATTTTTATAGATCACCCTACATCAATAATATAAAATGACCCAATCTATAAGCTTTCACACTGATCTAGGAAACAAGCCAGGATTCCAAAATAGGCTATTCAGGACACTATAATTCTTACCAAATTCATCTTTCTAAAACTTCTGTATCCCTGTTAAGTTAGAGATCCAAAGTTCCAAATACATACTCTTGATTAAACTGCAGTTTGAACTTGGGCGTTTTTTTAGTTTTGAATACATAAACCGCTCATGCCACAGGCAGGTTTTTACACGCCCAGGAAACTGCCTCTATCATGTGTGCCACTGGCTGGGCCTGCATTAGGTCTACTTGGTTAAGCACACAATGGAATGGCATTTTTCTTTGTAGAACGTTGGCAAGAAACAAACAGTACACTTAAACTTGCACCCTAAAATATTCAAGTAATGCCCATTGCATGATGCCGTGATTTCTGTCCATGCATTTTCGGAACCATTTTAGCTTATGCTTTAGTCACTTGCTATGGAAATATTCTTCAAAAAGGTGGTATCAACTGGGACAGTTTGAAGAAGTCAGTTGTACTCTAATAAGCTGAGTTCTGAAATAATTTGGACCTCTTACTTAATCCAGTAAGACAAAGAATAAAAAAAATACTAAGCAGCGATGAATAGCATTATGGTTGCATTATAAATACTTAAAAAAATTAAAGCAACACTTTGAAAACACATCAGATCTCAATGGGCAGTGAGAACAGTGCTCACTAGAGGACATCAGGCCCTCAGGCCATCCTCATGAAGTCTGTTTCTGATTGTTTGGTCAGAGACATTCACACTAGTGGCCTGCTGGAGGTCATTCTGTAGGGCTCTGGCAGTGCTCATCCTGTTCCTTGCCCAAACGAGCAGATACCGGTCCTGCTGATGGGTTAAGGATTTCTATGGCCCTGTCCAGCTCTCCTGAAGTAACTGCCTGTCTCCAGGAATCTCCTCCATGCCCTTGAGACTGTGCTGGGAGACGCAGCAAACATTCTGGCAGTGGCACATATTGAAGTGCCATCTTGGAGAAGTTGGACTACCTGTGCAGCCTCTGTAGGGTCCAGGTATCGCCTGATGCTACCAGTAGTGACACTGACTGTAGCCAAATGCAAAACTAGCGAAAAAACAGTCAGAAAAGATGAGAAGGGAAAAATGTCAGTGGCCTCCACCTGTTCAACCATTCCTGTTTTGGGGGTCGTCTCACACCAAAGCACCTGAAACTGATTAACAACTCCTTCTGGTACTTAACTGACCAGATTAATATCCCAGAAGTTTCATAGATTTGATGCTATAATCTGATTAAAAAGTGTTCCTTTACTTTTTTGAGCAGTATATTTGGAATGGTAAGATGATGTGTAAGGTAACGATTTCACAAAAAAGACAGTAAATCCTTAATATTTGTGCATCTTGACTAGCAAATCAATAGTGACTTTGTATTTATCCCAAAACACCGACTGCAAAATCATGTGAACAAGTCAAAGTTGGAAAGTGAGGTGTTGCAAAAGGTCACTCCAAAAATTCTCATAGCACACTAATGCACTATTAATCTTGGGGATGAAACTTATTAGAAAAACTTTTGACTAGAACAGACCATTTAGCCCAATAGGCTTGCCAGTCCGATCCATCTACTTACTCAAAAATAACATTGTCTATTTTTGAAAGTCTCTAAAGTCCTACTGTCTACCATACTACTTGGTAGCTTATTCCATGTGTCTATGAGTCACTATATAAAGAAAAACTTTATAATGTTTGTGTGAACTTTTCCCTTAACAAGTTTCTATCTGTGTCCCTGTGTTCATTTTTAAATAACAGTCTCAATCCACTTCCCTTCATAATTTTAAACACTTCAATCATGTCTCCTCTTCATCTCTTTTTGCTTAAACTGAAAAGGCTCTTTTAATCCTTCCTCATAATTCATTACCTGTAGCCCTGGAATGAGCCTACTTGCTCTTCTCTGGACCTTTTCTAGCACTGCTATGTCCTGCCTGGAGACCAAAACTGCACACAGTACTCCAGATGAGGCCTTAC
>JANRMT010062791.1:250069499-250109587 GCA_026402145.1 Polypterus bichir lapradei
TCTATCTATCTATCTATCTATCTATCTATCTATCTATCTATCTATCTATCTACAGCATTAAACAATCACAGAAAGGAATTCTGAATGTTATGAAGCCTTAGAATAATAAAGAAGGTAAGAAGGTAAGTGCAAAACTAAATGTAATTTTATGCAAAATCTGCTGAATTATAACAAACACAACACAGGACTTCTGCAAGATTGAACATGGCAATTAATGTGCACCATAGGAATGAAGAATCAAAAAATAGACCTCCTTAATATCTTAATATTTGATTTCTCCTTGACATCAATGAAATAAGAAAGAAATAAAAGGAGACATTCTCTTTTGTCTCATGCTTCTTATATTTTTCTCCTGAGAAAATAGTACTCTGTTATTCTGACAAATGTCTCCTGCTGAGAGATCTCCGCAAAGTCACACAATGGGCTCAGATTTTCCAAGTAGCATATTGACTATTCTTTTCAGTTTTAAAGTATTTGCATTGTGTGCACAGTAATTTATGGTGTAATGTATGGGCAGATGTTCTTGGTAATAAAACATTTTACTATGATTGCAAAAGTGTCATTCTTGCTTTTGAATCACACTATTGGTTGCACTAATTTATATTACTGTGCTCCAGTTAGATCATACTCATTCTGGAAGAAAAGGAAGAAAGTGTGGGATAGTGGTGAAGACTTTGGGCTTGATACCCTGATGTAGTGGATTCAAATCCCACTACTGACACTAAAGCAAATCACTTACTCTACCTGTGCTCCAGTGTAACCAATCACATCTCAAATGTTGGAAGTCACCTTGGATAAAGGCATCAGTCCAATAATATAACCAAAAAATTAGAAGTCTGATCTCACCAAACATCACATGCTTTTCAAACCAAATTCTCAGTTTTGACTGCTTTTATCTCAGTTGCATCTCATGTCTCCTTTTTGTCTAAAGCTATTTCTCCTGAGGAATTTTAGGAGAAACATCTGTGACAAAATTTATTTAAATTTGATTCAAGTCTCATGAACCGTCAAAGATCAACCTTTTGAGCAGTACAATTATCCTATGCTAGCAACCAGAAACAACAAAAGTCTGAAAATGGTGACAACAAAAGACAGTAAAAACAAAATCAATTGTTGAAACTGGAAAGGGAATACTATTAAATAATAATTCTAATAATTTATATCTAATTATTATGGAAAATAACATTGTACAAATAAATGAAGATAAACATAACAAAAATAATTATGTTCATCTAGAGGAGAGAAAAAAGTTGACACAATTTTTAAGCTTGTAATACAAAAGCATCTGTAATTATAGCAGATTGTAGTCCATGCTTCTGCTTTAACTAATGTATCCCAGAGTCCCTCTCACCTTTAGTGTAAAAAGTGCCTTCTGTCCTTCATCTTAAATACACTTCACCTTAATTTACAACAACGTCCTTAAATACTTGAATCACAGTTTAGAATTCTGGAGATGTGGATTAAGTTCCCAGCGCAGCCTCCTGTGCCCACCACTATAGTGTATGTCAGCATAGGACATAACCTTCAGTCGTGGCAAGTCATTTAGTTTGTTAATATTCACAACATATCGGCAGCGCTTGCCTTTGAGGGAGAGCATTCACAAAAAAGTGACACACTCTAAAATGTAACTTTGAATGATGTAAGCAAACCCTACGATTTACCATCACACTTTTGATGATTTTACTAGGCTATTATTTGGACAAATGGCAAGTTTAACAGGTGAGTTTGTAGGACCTCTCTCTTAGGGAAAATTGAAAAAAAAATAACCATACCATTCTGGTGTCAAATAGTACAGCCTTGATGAAGTCTGCACATTGTTACCAATTATATAATAATGTTATGTTATTTTTCTTTCTTTACCAAGTCCAGCTCTTCCTCAAGCCATATTCACATAATGTTAAGTCTTTTTCAACCTTTGTTATGTTTAATGTTGTGGAAATAATGAGCAATTAACTGTTACACAATACAGGTAACATTTCCTGTGGATAATAGCATTAATTAGAAGTGTGGGGGAGTGGTAGCTAATTTAATAAATTCATTATCAGCCTTTACTAGCAAGTGCAGGCATTAGTGGTGTTCATGTACTCTGCACAATATGGATAATGGGGAGGCAGTGCAATACATTAATTACTGATGGATTTAAATGACAAGTTCGAACACATTTAATAGACCCGAACTGAAAATTTGCAAATGTTCCTATTTATTTATTTTTTTACTCACACTTTGACAGTATTAAAAAGGAGCTAGAACCATTAAGAAATAATTTAATGTCATGTTTCAAAAGGAAAATAATTAACAGCAACAAATGAAACCCATCAATTCTTAGTCAATAGACTCAAGGCATTGGTCATCTTACTTAGTTTTTGTACCTAATTGTTAATGTTCCCACTTATAGCAGTTTTTTGAAATTAGAATTACATTAATAACAAAAATGAAGATTATTACTTGCATATAATGTATGCATACATATAATGTAATGGTAACATCAAAGCATAAACAAAAATGGAACTGTGAGAAAAAAAAGACAATGTGAAAAAGGTGAAGAAAAAACACACTTTTGATTCACACCATTCTCCTCCTCGAACTGCCACCTTATCGTGGTGGAGGGGTTTGCATGTCCCAATGATCCTATGAACTCTGTTGTCCGGGGCTTATGCCCCTGGTAGGGTCACCCAAGGCAAACTGGTCCTAGGTGAGGGATGAGACACAGAGCAGTTCAACCAAACCTCCTATGAAGAATAAAAACCTTGGATGACGGTCACTGGGGGCCCTCTCTGGAGCCAGGCCTGGAGGTGGGGCTTGATGGCGAGCGCCTGGTGGCCGGGCCTGCACCCATGAGGCTCAGCCAGGCACAGCCCGAAGAGACAACGTGGGTCCCCCTTCCCATGGGCTCACCACCTGTAGGAGGAGCCAAGGAGGTCGGATGCAGTGTGAGTTGGGTGGTAGCCGAAGGTGGGGACCCTGGCGGTCTGATTCTCGGCTACAGAAGCTGGCTCTTGAGACGTGGAATGTCACCTCTCTGAAGGGGAAGGAGCATGAGCGCGAGGTCGAGAGGTTCTGGCTAGATATAGTCGGGTTTACCTCGAGGCACAGCTTGGACTTTAGAACCAATCTCCTTGAGAGGGTCTGGGCTCTCTACCACTCTGGAGTTGCCCCCGGTGAGAGGCGCCGAGCGAGTGTGGGCATACTTATTGCCCCCCAACTTGGAGCTGGTTCATTAGGGTTTACCCCGGTGGACGAGAGGGTAGCCTCCCTCCGCCCTCGGGTGGGGGGACGGGTCCTAACTGTTGTTTGTGCGTATGCACCGAACAGCAGTTTGGAGTACCCAACCTTTTTGGAGTCCATGGAGGGGGTGCTAGAGGGCATACCTTCTGAGGACTCCCTCATACTGCTGGGAGACTTCAATGCTCACGTGGGCAATGACAGTGAGACCTGGAAGGGCGTGATTAGGAGGAATGGCTCCCCCGATCTGAACCCGAGCGGTGTTTTGTTATTGGACTTCTGTGCTCGTCACGGATTGTCCATAACGAACATCATGTTCAAGCATAGGGGTGTTCATATGTGCCCTTGGCACCAGGACACCCTAGGCTTCAGTTCGATGATCGACTTTATGGTCATGTCATTGGACCTGCGGCCATATGTCTTGGACACTCGGCTGAAGAGAGGGGCAGAACTGTCAACTGATCACCACCTGGTGGTGAGTTGGCTTCGATAGCGGGGGAGGATGCCGGTCAGGCCTGGTAGGCCCAAACGTGTTGTGAGGGTCTGCTGGAAACGTCTGGTTGAGTCCCCTGTCAGAAGTAGCTTCAACTCCCACCTCTGGCAGAACTTCGACCATGTCCCGAGGGAAGTGGGGGACATCGAGTCCGAATGGGCGATGTTCCGTGCCTCTATTGTTGAGGCGGCTGACCGTAGCTGTGGCCGTAAGGTGATCGGTGCCTGTCGTGGCGGCAATCCCCGAACCCGTTGGTGGACACCGGTGGTGAGGGATGCCATCAAGCTGAAGAAAGAGTCCTACCGGACCCTTTTGTCCTGTGGGACTCTGGTGGCAGCCAATAGGTACCGGCAGGCCAAGCGGAATGCGACTTCGGTGGTTGCTGAGGCAAAAACTCGGGCGTGGGGGGAGTTTGGGGAGGCCATGGAGAATGACTTTCGGACAGCTTCGAGGAGATTCTGGTCCACTGTCCGGCGTCTCAGGAGGGGGAAGCAGTGCAGTGTCAACACCGTATATGGTGGGGATGGTGCGCTGCTGACCTCGACTTGGGATGTTGTGGGTGGGTGGGGGGAGTACTTCGAAGACCTCCTCAGTCCCACTAACATGCCTTCCAATGAGGAAGCAGAGCCCTTGGGACTTGGAGGTGGGCTCCCCCATCTCTGGGACTGAGGTCACCGAGGTGGTTAAAAAATTCCTTGGTGGATGAGATATGCCCGAAGTTCCTCAAGGCTCTGGATGTTGTAGGACTGTCTTGGTTGACACGTCTCTGCAACATTGCATGGACATCGGGGACAGTGCCTCTGGATTGGCAGACTGGGGTGGTGGTCCGCCTCTTTAAGAAGGGGACCGGAGGGTGTGTTCCAACTACAGAGGGATCACACTCCTCAGCCTCCCTGGAAAAGTCTGTTCGGGGGTTCTGGAGAGGAGAGTCCGTTGGATAGTCGAACCTCGGATTCAGGAGGAACAGTGTGGTTTTCGTCCTGGTTGCGGAATAGTGGACCAGCTCTACACCCTTAGCAGGGTCCTGGAGGGTGCATGGGAGTTTGCCCAACCAGTCTACATGTGCTTTGTGGACTTGGAAAAGGCATTCGACCGTGTCCCCTGGGGAATCCTGTGGGGGGTGCTCCGGGAGTATGGGGTACTGGACCCCCTGATAAGAGCTGTTCAGTCCCTGTACAACCGGTGTCAGAGCTTGGTCCGCATTGCCGACAGTAAGTCGAACCCGTTTCCAGTGAGAGTTGGACTCCACCAGGGCTGCCCTTTGTCACCAATTCTGTTCATAACTTTTATTGACAGAACTTCTAGGCACAGCCATTTTGTTGAGGGGGTCCGGTTTGGTGGACTCAGGATTAGGTCACTGCTTTTTGCAGATGATGTTGTCCTTTTGCTTCATCAGGCCGTGATCTTCAGCTCTCTCTGAATCAGTTCACAGCTGATTGTGAAGCGGCTGGGATGGGAATCAGCACCTCTAAATCCGAGACCATGGTCCTCATCCGGAAAAGGGTGGAGTGCCCTCTCAGGGTTGGGAGCGAGAACCTGCCCCAAGTGGAAGAGTTCAAATATCTCGGGGTCTTGTTCACATGTGAGGGAAGACTGGAGCGTGAGATCAATAGGCGGATTGGTGCGGCGTCCGCAGTGATGCGGGCTCTGCATCGGTCTGTCATGGTGAAAAAGGAGCTGAGCTGTAAGGCAAAGCTCTCAATTTACCAGTTGATCTACGTTCCTACCCTCACCTATGGTCATGAGCTATGGGTAGTGACCGAAAGAATGAGATCGCGAATGCAAGCGGCTAAAATGAGTTTCCTCCGCAGGGTGTCTGGGCTTTCCCTTAAAGATAGGGTGAGAAGCTCAGTCATCTGGGAGGGGCTCAGAGTACAGCCGCTGCTCCTCCACATCGAGAGGAGTCAGATGAGGTGGCTCGGGCATCTGATCAGGATGCCTCCTGGATGCCTCCCTGGCGAGGTGATCAGGGCACATCCAACTGGGAGGAGGCCCCGGGGAAGACCCAGGACACGCTGGAGAGACTATGTCTCCCGGCTGGCCTGGGAACGCCTCGGGGTTCCCCCAGAAGAGCTAGAAGAAGTGGCCGGGGAGAGGGAAGTCTGGGCATCTCTGCTCAAATTGCTGCCCCCGCGACCTAACCTCGGATAAGTGGAAGAGGAGTTTCATCCTCTGAAATCAAAGTTTCATCTGCCCTGACACCCCGCACACTATGAATGGTTTGTATTCTTTTGCACATCCAGCTGTCAAGTTTCTTTCACTTCATTACAGAGTCACATGGAATTAAAGTCTTTTCTGTAAGTATCAGTGCTTGACTAGGTGGAGCACCAGTCCACTCAGGGTGTGCTCATACACACACCACACTCATGTACACTGGACCAGATTCATTGTATGTGAAGTCAAACATTCTAACCAACGACGTAATGCCAAATTGTCCTTCGTTCTGATTGCAACTCAAGGAAGCTCCTCAGTATTTAAGTGTTTCATTGATCATGTAGTCAAAAAAGCTACCACTTAGAGCAGTGTTTCCCAACCTCAGCCCTGGGGGCCCACTGTGGCTGCAGGTTTTTGTTCCAACCAGATTCCTAATCAGTGACAACACCTGATAGCACTGATCTCATTTAAGTAGCTGGTATTTTTTCTTTTATTCTACAGTAAATTCATAAAAGCACAACAGCATGATTTTCATATTTATTTATTTATTTTTTTTATTTTTTTTTTATTAACTTTATTACAATCCATACAAAGCAATCAAGTTTTTACAAAGAGAAAAATTAAGAACAGATCGATCCCCACCCCTGAGAGAGAGAGCAAGCCAAACGGCGTTAAATTTAAGGCTTGGAGACATACCTAAGTTAATAAATTCTCTGTGCCTTTTGTACTTATTTTAAAATATTACTGATTAGATCCTGCCATGTTTTGAAAAAAGTCTGTACGGATCCTCTGACTGAGTATTTGATTTTTTCCAACTTCAAATAATATAACACATCGGTTTCCCACTGACTTAAAAGAGGAGAGTTTGGGTTCTTCCAGTTTATGAGAATAAGTCTACGTGCCAAAAGTGTAGTGAATGCAATCACAATTTGTTTGTCTTCCTCCGCTTTAAACCCATCTGGAAGAACACCAAACACAGCTGTTAATGGGTTTGGAGGGATTGTAAGTCCAAGGCTACCTGAAAGGTAATTAAAAATGTTTGTCCAGAATAATGTTAATTTGGTGCAGGACCAGAACATGTGACCTAGTGAGGCTGGGACTTGGTTACAACGTTCGCAGGTTGGATCATGCCCTGGGAACATTTTGGAGAGTTTTAGTCGAGACAGATGTGCTCGATATATAATTTTGAGTTGTGTAATTGTATGCTTTGCGCATATGGAGCTCGAGTGAATTCTCTGCATTGCTACTTTCCACTCCTTTTCTGATATATTAATTGAAAGATCTTTTTCCCAGTTTCCTCTTGGATCTTTAAAAGGGAGGGATTGTAAAATGAATTTATATATTGTAGAGATGGAGTCTAAATCCTTGAGATTGAGCAATATTTTTTCCAGCATGGATGAGGGTGCAAGATGAGGAAAATCTGGAAGGTTTTGTTTAACAAAGTTTCTGATTTGAAGATAGTGAAAAAAATGTGTAGCTGGAATGTTAAATTTGGAATGTAATTGCTCATAGGATGCAAAGACGTTGTCTATATAAAGATCTCTAAGCAAGTTAATTCCAAATTTTTTCCAAATATTAAAAACTGCATATGTTTGTGAGGGTTGAAAGAGGTGGTTCTCTTGCAGGGGTGCCACAGATAGAAGCTTCTCCGTCTTAAAATACTTTCTACATTGGTTCCAGATTCTAAGTGAGTGGAGCACAATTGGGTTATTAGTGTATTGCCGATAACGTGTGTTTATTGGAGCACAGAGCAAGGAATACAAAGAAGTACTGCAGGAATTTAATTCTATTGCGGACCAAGCCTGTGTATGTTCTTCTATTTGTGTCCAGGTTCTTATCGCCTGTATATTTGCTGCCCAGTAATAAAACTGGAAGTTAGGTAGAGCCATGCCGCCTTCTGCCTTTTCTCTTTGTAGGGTCGCTCTTTTGATGCGTGGATGTTTTGAATTCCAAATAAATGAGGTTATTGTCGAATCTAATTGCCTAAAAAATATGATCCTGAAAGAATAAACAACACTTTCAGAGATTTTTACAAAACCTTGTACTCACCACAGATTAACCCATCAGATAATGAGATCAATGAGTTTCTAGACAGGATAATACTTCCTAAATTATCAGATAGTCAAGCTACAGTCCTGGACTCGCCATTAACATCAGATGAGCTTCACGAAGCTCTTAACTCCATGCCTAATAGAAAAGCTCCAGTTCCAGATGGGTTTCCAGCATAGGTCTACAAAGAATTCTGGATCATTCTAGCTCCAACATTTTTCAGAATGATGAGTGAAATAGAAGAAAATGGTAGACTACAGCCAAATATGAATTCAGCCAACATTAGTCTCCTGTTAAAACCAGGCAAAGATCCTATATTTCCTACCAGCTATCGCCCCATTTCACTTATTAATGTTGACCTCAAAATAATTTGTAAAGCCCTTGCAAAAAGATTAGAGAAGGTAACCCCTTTCATAATACACCCAGACCAAACTGGTTTCATTAAGGGGAGACATTCATCCACAAATTCACGTAGATTACTTAACTTAATAGACTTTTCTTACAGCAGAAACATGGAAACCAGTATATTATCTCTCGATGCAGAAAAGGCTTTTGACAGAGTTAACTGGAAGTTCTTATTTGCAACTTTACATAAATTTGGCTTTGGAAACTTCTTCATAAACTGGTTAAAAATATTATACAATTCACCAACAGCATGCGTCAGGACAAATGACCAAACATCAGCTAGCTTCTGTCTTCAGAGGGGGACTAGGCAGGGATGCCCACTCTCCCCCTCGCTATTTGCTATTTTTATTGAACCACTAGCAGCAGCAATCAGGCAAACTACAGTTATTAAAGGCATAAAGTGTAAGAACATAGAACATAAAATTAGTCTTTATGCAGATGACGTGTTACTTTTTCTCCAGAATTCTCAATCCTCTCTCTCCCAAGCAATTGAACTAATAAACTCCTTTTCAAGAGTTTCAGATTACTCAATAAACTGGTTAAAATCCATAGTTCTCCCAATTAATTTTTCTTTTGTCAATTCCCTTAATACAAAATTGGAATCAGGGAATATTACATATCTGGGCATTCATGTCTCTCCCAGGCTGGCAGATCTAACTAAACTAAACTACATCCCACTATTAAAGAAAGTGGAAGATGATCTTGCTAGATGGAAATCCTTACCGATATCACTTATGGGGAGGGTTGCCACAATTAAAATGATGGTTTTACCAAGAATCAATTACTTATTTTCAATGATCCCAAACAAGCCATCATCTGATTGGTTTAGATCCCTGGACTCCTCTATCACTAAATTCCTTTGGAAGGATAAACCTCCACGAATTAGCTTAAAAACACTACAGAAGACCAAAGATAGAGGAGGGCTGGATCTACCCAACTTCTATCATTATTTCTTAGCCAACAGGCTCCAATATATACCAAGATGGTTGCAACATAACCCGCTGGATGAGTCCTGGTTAGATGTAGAACAGACACTTTGCAATACTATAGAGCTTTCGGACCTACCGTTTATTAGCTCAAAAATAAGAAAGCATGAAAGCTTTAAAAGTATTAATATTAGCACCTCACTGACAGCATGGTGGGAATATCTAAAAATGACAGAGTCTTCACTAATTCCATGCAGACGCACACCCATCTGGAATAATCCTGACATATTGCAAAACAATAAAATGATGAACTTCCCATACTGGAAAAGTAAGGGAATTCTATACATGGAACACATATTTGAAGGATTGGATTTCACTCCATTTAACAGAATAGTCTCCCAATTTGGGATAGACAAGAATAGATTTTTAGAATATCTCCAAATTAAATCAGTAGTTAAAGAAAAATTTAAGCTTAATAAAGTAGAATTACAAACACCATCAAGGGTATTAGACTTCTGTAATCTCAAACATCCCAAATTACTGTCTAAATTATATAAAACATTGACCAAAATAGATGATACAATAGCAATTCCTATAGGTAAATGGGAGGCGGATCTATTAGTTAGCTATGACCAGACTTTTTGGTCCCAAACTTGTTTAAAAACTTTTAAAACGATCAGAAACCCCAATTTACAATTAATTCAATACAAAATTCTACACAGAGTACACTATACAGGTCATCGGATGTTCAGGATGGGATTTGTGCCATCTGACACCTGCACACACTGCACAGACAGCATTCCTGACAGTTATATCCACGCACTGTGGTTCTGTCCACCTGTTCAGGGATTCTGGTATGGAGTATGTGAAGACCTGTCAAAGTGTTTGAAATGTGATATCCCAACTTCCCCCTCATTTTGCCTGCTGGGGAACCTAGAGGATGTCCCGATTGAAACAAATTTGGTTCACATAGTTCTCACTGCCATATGCATCGCTAAGAAAACTATCCTCATAAACTGGAAAAACAAAGATAATCTTTGCATTAACCAGTATAGAAATCTTTTATTGGATCATATTACACTTGAGACAGCCTCTGCCTCCACTTCAAATCAATCTCTCTGGGCTCCTTTGATCGGTTCCATCACATAGCGACGATGGAGGGTCATTGATATTGTCCTGCGGGATGCTGTGGTTGATGTGGTGAAGAGTCTGAGCTTAGAGTGTCTGGAGGATCCCTGGGGGTGGGTTCACTAGGGGGGTCTAGGGCTGGGGGGCTGCTGCCCCACTCTGGTGGTGCTTGGGTTGCCTCGGGGGGTGGACTTCTGGTAGTTGTGTGTGGGGCCTTGGGGGGTCTTGACGGTGGCTGCGGGTCACTGCCTGGTAGCTGCATCGCCCCTGGGTGGGACTGGGTGGGGGCCTGGTGGCTTGGGGTTTGGGGGCGGCCGTCCCCGGATGGGGGTCTGGGTGGGGCCTTGGGGATTGGGTCCTGGCATGTACGCTGCCGGGAAGAGGGCCGGAACATGCGGCGGTGCCGGGTCCTGGCTCCGCCATGGGGGAGGGGGATGTCCGGGAGGGGGGGGAGTCCAACTTTACCTGGGTGTCTTATGTCTTACTTAGTCTGAAAGTTGAGTAAATGTGGGGATGGGAGTAAATACTCTGCTGGGGTGGTGTGGGTTGGTGGCCTCAGACTCCATGGGGCTCTGTAATGCTGCTGCTTTGGGCCATGGCTAGATGGGCTGGGGCCTCCACGCCCCGGGTGGATTTTGGGAACGGAGGTGCCTATTGGGGCCAGTAGGGGAGCTGGCTCCCTGGAGGGCTCAGGCCCCTCAGCCATTCCTCCCCATCCTCAGACATTTCCCTCCTCCTGCTCCCTCACATCATCACACAAATATGCACATAGGGCCTTGGGGTGTGGGTAAGTCAGGGGGTGCGGGTATGGATCCCATTTCCGCAGTCCTGTGGCAGCCTACCCCCCAATTTTATTTGCACATTAAACACTTCCACAAACAACATTTTACACAAATGCACACTCAGGGTCTTGGGAATGAGCACACTCAACGGCATCCGGTGGGGGGAAATTCCAGCCTCACTCCGAGTGCCAGTGCCCACTTCCAATTTTAAACTGCACCTAGTCACGGAGGGTTTTGGGGGGGAAGTGGGGCTGTGTGTTGGCATCAGCTGGTGTAGGCCACATGATGCCGGCACTGCCCGCGCCCCCCCAACCACAAAATGCACCTTATCAACACACGTTAACATTACATTGGAGCCGGCGGAGGGAGACTAGAGGTCTTATTACACCTCTGTTCTCGGTTAGCTGCCCGGGGCTGGAGGCTAGGAGTGGGAGCTGGCCGTCTGCCTGTGGTCTGGAGTGGTGGGTTGCTTTGCTCTGCGTTGGACGGGGGTGCCTGCTCATTATTACCCCAGCGGAACGGGGCTAACTCTGGCGTTCGGGAATGGCTGTGCCCTCGGTACGGCAGCACCGGGACCAGAGTTAGTAGGGTGTGTATGGGGAGTGTGAATGGGTGTCTGGCGTACATCCTTGTAAGTCTTGGGTTGTATGTGTATGTGAGAGCATGAGGGAGGGAGTGTATGACTGTGTTTGTGTGTGACTGTATATGTCAGGTGGGGTTTTGGACTCCTCCCCTCTCCTGGGACATCTGGCAATGCTACAACATCTTCGCCTACCCTCCCCCTGCCACTTTTTTTTTTTTTTAAACATCTGTCTGGTCGCTCCCGGTGGCTGCCTGGTGGGATCTGGGTCCCTGGGCTCTGTTCGGTCCTTGGCGGGGTGGGTTGCCCTTGTGTCCCGGGCTGCTGGGTTCCGGGCCCGGCCGGCTCCGGGGTGAGCGGCTACGGGCGGGCCTGGGGGCTAGCCGTTGATGTCTCCCGGGACTCTGCAGGCTGCTGGTTGTGGCCCCCCGGGATGATCCTCTGTGCCTCTCGAGGGGGGGTTGGGGCTTCTCTGGTGACGGTCTCCCTGGGGTCTCCGCGCTCTGGGGTGAACGCTGGATTTCTGGGCTTGGAACTCCCTCCATCTTCCGCACGTTTTTGGGGGCAGGTCTGTGGCCCTTCACACTCACTATTGGACGCTCCTATAGAGAAACCTTACACATACAAGCGTGCGTACGCACACAGGTGCTCACATGGTGCTTTCATAGGTATGACTTGGACATCTTCAGCACATGACCTAAGGCTGTGGTTGGCCCTAAATGCCTTAGTAATAATTACTGTGTTAATGTTAGCAAACATTTTTACTTTGATATATCTTCATGTAGCTGATGCATCAATGTTTTTGTCTTGTGGTTTTTTTTTGGTTTTTTTTTTCCCCTATTTTTCTGCAGGTCTAGAAGCGGATTCTGGTTCATTTATTGTTTATTCTATACGAAACTCCCCCCTTCCCCCTTTACCTCCATCTCCTCCTTTTCTCTCTTCTTTTTCTTTCATTTTTGTCTCCGTGTCCGGTTCGAATCTTAAAAACATCTGAAAATATTTCTAATAAAGTTTTGGTATCAGGCGTGGCGTCAGCAGAAGCTGTAACGCTCCACCTGAGAGAAAAACTGTAAGGCTAGTCGCCAGCATTCAGACATCAATTCTGATTGCTTCACAGCCGAACAGGACACGGTTAAAAAAAAAATAAAATAAAATAATTGCCTAAAAAATGATTTATTAATGTATATTGGGATGTTTTGAAATAAAAAAAGGAGCTTAGGAAGAATATTCATCTTAACAGTGTTAATTCTTCCAGCTAGTGTGAGATGAAGGGTTGACCATCTATGCAAGTCTTGTTTAATTTTTTCCATGCAAACGGCGAAATTTTGTTGATATAGAGCTTTATGTTTACTTGTGATGTTTACCCCTAGGTATTTAAACTGTTCTGCAATGATAAAAGGTAGGGTATCTAATCTAATATTATATGCTTGAGAGTTCACTGGAAAGAGTACACTTTTATTCAGATTAATTCTGAGACCAGAGATCTTCAGAGAACTGCAGGTACAGAATTTTCTGGGTCTGATATATACAGTACCATGTCATTTGCATATAATGAGATTTTCTGTTCCAGTCCTTCTCTGCTAATCCCCTTTATCTGATCAGTGTTTCGACAATGTATTGCCAGTGGTTCAATGGCAATCGCAAACAGCAGCGGTGACAAGGGGCATCCTTGTCTAGTGCCACGTTCTAGTTTAAAGTAGTCTGAGCAAATGTTGTTGATGCAAACTGAAGCTTCTGGGTTAGTATACAGTAATTTAATCCATGCACAGATGTTTGGGCCAAACCCAAACTTCTCCAATATAGTAAAAAGGTATTTCCATTCAATCATGTCGAATGCTTTTTCTGCATCTAATGATAATAATATTTCTGGGGTGTTTGATTTAGTTGGTGAGTATATTACATTAAACAGGCGTCGAAGATTGGAAGATAAGTGCCGGCCCCTAATAAATCCAGTTTGGTCTTGTGATATTACCGAGGGGAGCACTTTCTCCACCCTTCTGGCTAAGATTTTAGAGAGTATTTTAACGTCGTTATTCAGAAGTGAAATTGGTCTGTATGATGCACATTGTAATAAGTCCTTATTTTGTTTTGGAAAGACAGTGATTAGTGCTTGGCGAAAGGTTTGTGGAAGAGATTGGTTATCTCTGGCTTCTGTAAATGTTGCTAATAAGAGGGGGGCTAGCTGAGCGGAGAATTTCTTGTAAAATTCTGCAGGGTAACCATCAGGGCCTGCTGCTTTCCCGCCTTGGAGTGATTTTATAGCATCTAGTAATTCTGGTAGCATCAGAGGTTTATCAAGTTCCTCCGCACTAAAAGCGTCTATTTCTGGTATCTGTAATGTATCCAGAAATGCATTAGATTGTGTATTGTCTTCCTTAAACTCAGTAGTATATAGGGATTTATAGTAGTCTCTGAAAGTGTGCATTATATTTTGGTGTTCGACGATTTTATCTCCGTTCGTACTAGTGATTACCGAGATTGCGTTGCGCACTTCTTGCTTGTGAATTTGTTGAGCTAAAAGCTTATTAGCTTTCTCCTCATGTTCATAGTAATGATGTCTGGATTTGTAAATTAGTTGTTCAGTTTCTTTAGTTGTCAAGAGGTTTAATTCCGAATGTAGAGCCTGCCTTCTCCTATGTAGAGTCTCGCTTGGTAGTCTGGCATGTTCTTCATCTATTTTAGTAATTTCGCTTTTTATATCTGCTACTTTCTTGGCCTCGGATTTATTTCTGTGGGAAAGATATGAGATAATCTGTCCTCTTAAGAAGGCCTTAAGAGTTTCCCAGAGTATCCCTGCAGAGATCTCGGGGGATGTATTTGTCTCTAGAAAGAATTTGATTTGTTTGGATATAAATTCAGTACAATTCTCATCAGCTAATAGAAGCGGGTTGAGGCGCCATCTGCGGGGTGAGTGCATGGGGCTTAGTAATTTTAGCTCCAAGATCATAGGTGCATGGTCAGAAATAACAATAGCATCGTATTTGCAAGATTTAATCTTAGGCAAGAAGTTATTGTCTATAAAGAAGTAATCGATCCTTGAGTAACAATGATGTACTGGTGAGTAGAAAGAATATGTTCTTGAATTTGGGTTTAAAAACCTCCAGGGGTCTGATAAGTTGTGATCAGTTATAAACTTTGTAATTATTTTTGCAGTGTTAGATGCCGTTCCCCCTGTGGAGGAGGTCCTATCTAAAAGTGGATTCATAACACAATTAAAATCCCCAGCCATTATAACTTTATGAGTGTTCAGATTGGGAATGGATGCCAACAAATTTTCTATAAATTCCTTATCATCAACATTAGGTGCATAAACATTTATCAAGATCATTTTACAGTTAGATAAGTCTCCCATAACCATTACATATCTCCCTTCAGGATCCAATACTACATCTGATGCTACAAATGGAACAGTTCTATGTATGAGAATTCCCACACCTCTAGTTTTCTTCGTAAAGCTAGAATGGAACATTTGGCCAGTCCAGTCTTTTTGCAGCCGGAACTGATCCTTGCTTATTAAGTGAGTTTCCTGTAAAAATACTATTTTAGCATTTAGACCTGTTAGGTGAGAGAGTACTTTCTTTCTCTTTAATTCGTGATTCAGGCCTTTAACATTCCAGCTTACGAAGTTAACTGTCCCATCATGGAGACACTGATTCTGAGTTTTTGATGTCATTTTATAGTCTTATTATAATTATAAAGACTGAGAGGATAGATTAGGTATAGATCAGGCCTGCTCTCTTTCTCTCCCCCCCTTAACCCCCCACCCTCCCTTTTTGCCTCCCCAAGTGAGGCTAAAACC
The DNA here is from genome assembly GCA_026402145.1 of Polypterus bichir lapradei. Taxonomy (NCBI): domain Eukaryota; kingdom Metazoa; phylum Chordata; class Cladistia; order Polypteriformes; family Polypteridae; genus Polypterus; species Polypterus bichir. Next base: position 250,085,038 of record JANRMT010062791.1, read on the forward strand.
CACTTCACACAGTCCCAATCCTCTGACATACCCAGAGACAGAGTACGTCCAAAGCAAAACAAGCTCCAATGCAGCGGCGCTTAAGGGTTAAAAGATAGAGATATCTCTAAAAAGAAAAAAAAAAAAAAAAAAAAAAAAAAAAGAAAAGAAAAAAAAAAAGGAGTTTTACACTTAAAATATATATATAGTCTTCAGCAATTTTAGTGCATTAAGATAATACACCCAGATAATAACCCCAGGGGATGGTATTAAAAAATGTGTCCAAAAGAAGCATAACCAGTCTTAATGCAGTAATAGCAATAACAGTAAACCTAGGGTATGATATTGAACAGTCTCGTTTAGGGTAGAGATGAGATAATTAGAAAAGAAAAAGAGAAAAATAAATAAATAGATAAATAAATAATTAAGCACAATAAAACATAAACAGATAGCACCCTAGTAATACTAAGTAATAATGAGAATATATGCTGATAAAAACCCGTATTTTAAAACGAATAGATCAGACAAAAGATTATTAATCTTTGCTTCATCGTTTTAACCACCATGACTCACTATTATGTATCAGAATAGTCCCAGGATCAGCTTTCTTAATTCTTTCTCTGCTTCTTCCTTGCTAGCGAAGACATAGAATTGACCCTGCCATTCCACTTTCAGTTTTGCCGGATACAGGAGGCTGTATTTCACACTGGCTTGCCGTAGCCGCTGTTTAATATTATAGAAGGATGCGCGTTTAGTAGCTGTTGCTGGAGAGAAGTCAGGGAAGATAAGAATGTGGTTATTTTCAAATATAATACCTTCCTTGTTTCTGAGGAGTGCCATCACCTCTAGCTTAAATGATAATCGTTCAAAACGAACTATAAAAGATCTTGGTCGGGGTCTGACGGTGTTTGGTCCGCGTACGCGGTAAGCCGCTGCTATCTCAGATTCTGCTTTAAAGTTGTCCCCGATTATTTTAGAAAAAAGTTCAGCTGCGAATTTCACAGGGTTTGAACTTTCTCGATTCTCCGGCAGACCTTCAATTCTGACATTATACCGTCTACTGCCATCTTCTAAAGCAGCCAGTCTGTCTCCAAGTTTTTCTCCGAGTTTTTTGCATTCGGAACTAACATTTATTGCTCTTTCTTCGGCACTGGCAGCTGAATGTTCGACCATTTCAATCCGATTCGTGAATGTCTCCTTGAGATGCTCCAATTGATCAGTAAGCGTGCTCAATTTAACCGAGTTTTCCTGAATGCGCTCTTCAATTTTTCCCAGCACATGTCGAAGCTCAAGTTGCACCTCTTGACGCAGCTTTTCAGTTGCCTGTTGGATTTCCTGTTTCAGGCTCTCATGTGCCTTTGCCCTTGCTATCTCATTAGCCTTCTCGCTTTTCTTTATGTCTTGCGCGAGCTCAACGAGCAACACCTTCAGTTCAGATAGTTCAATTGTGCTTTCTTGTACCGTAGATGAAGCAGCAGACTTTGCTGTAGCCGGCGTCCCCGCTGCTACAGGCTCGCGTAATTGCGCAATTGAAGCCGCGGACTTCCAGGCCCTTTCCAGTTTCATGTGATCTTCTCCAATCGGTGAGCTATCCAGCTCTGCACTCACGATCGCACCTTCGCTCCCCTTTTCGCTCTCAGCCGGCGACGATGTAGCGGACCTTCATTTGTATCTTATTAATGCCAATTAAAAATGAGCAGAGCAGACATGCTGGCAAACAACACTGAATAATCAAAGGCTACAACTACTGTAGCATCAGACCCACTAATTAGTAAATAATGGAATTAATTTAACAATTAGAACAGCTAGAATAGTAGAATGAAAATCAAGATGTAAATACTGTTAAAAAGAGAAAAATACATTATTCCCATATAATTGCTTGGTACATTTTAATATATTTATATATATATATTTTTTTTAACCAAACTTAGTTTTCTAATTTCTATATTGTTCCCAAAACACAGAACTTGGGAAATAACACATCATTTAATTAGCCTAAGAGTCCAATTAAAAACAGGAAGCTGGTTGGAACAAAAACCTGCAGCCACAGTGTGCCCCCAGGACCGAGGTTGGGAAACACTGACTTAGAGGATGACCCATTTGCTATAAATATAAATGAAAGTTAAATGTCTAGATTCAGATCTTGGCGAAATAAGACTTACAATGGAAGGACCATTGTGGACTACAGCTACTGATCAAACAAAATGCGAGTCGTTCTGTAAAATGTTCTACTGGTAAATGGCAACATTGCCAGTGACACAAGATCACCATCAATAGGGGGTGCTATCTAATGTATACTATATAACAAAACACTACTGTCTGTGTGTGCGTGCGTGCGTGCGTTTGTCCGACTGTGATCTGATTGGCCAGTTTGCATTTGGTGATGCAACTGAATGAGGTAGTGAGAGTTTTAGTTACATAAGAAAGAGAAATGGCTTAGGACTCACAGTGAAAGAGTCGCCTTCAATGACAGGAGATGAGAAAGGCCCCTCGAAGATAATGACAGAGTCTGAGGAGCAGGTTTTATGAGAATGCACTCTACAGAGGGAGCACCGATAATCAGACACACATGAATGCAGAAGAAAGGCACAGAAGGTACACGTAGGGCAAGAGATAGAACATATTTTAAAATAATTCTATGACCTGTCTTTGACAGGTACCATGGCTAGTAACTAAATAAATACATAAAGACATTAAGCCACAGAAAGCATATTTCATCAAGCACATAATTATTTAGTCTCACATTCCATTATGTTTTTACTTGTTAATTGTCACATTCCACAAAACACTTATTTATCTGCATATTTATTTATTTAATTTTGTCCTCCATCTGAATTGTTAAAAAAAATCCAAGTGGGTGTCTGTTGTTTGCATTACACGGTCTTAATGTGGCCCGAGTATTTACGTGCTCGTTCATTGTATATGGAATATAAATGTGCAGTTCATATAATTTAACTATGCTGGTAAGATGTAAACATGGATTCCCTGTACGTTTTTTGTGCTGATGCTCTTCAATTTGTCATGTTTCTGAAGTAGAGCGTGTTTTCAACAATGGTAAATCAGATCAATGCAGTGCAGAAATTTATTACGAATTTTAATTCCTCACTAAACTAATGACTATTGACTCCATCCGACATGATTGGTTCAACATGTTGTATGATGTAATCGAGCCACATCCATCAGCAAAAATCAGATCTGACCATTTGTCAGATTGGGAAAAAAATTAATTAATTAATTTAAGCAAAGCAAATAACTTAATCAAAGCTTGCTGAATGAAAATGTTTCATTAATAAAATATTCTAGACATTTGCATAATTATTGCAGAAGGCTGTAATAATCTATATACATAGCAAAAACAGATATAAAAAAAAAAAAAATAAATAAGTTCTCTTTAGTTCAATGTACAGATTAAATAACCACTGAAGGGAAAATTACGAAAAGGTAAGAATATAAATGAAGAAAAGGCTATCAATGAAACACAAGGCTTCAGACACAATTTCAGAAACTGCTTACATTGAGATATTGGGTCCTTATGGTGATATATTGCTGCCCCCTACTGGACATAAGCTAAATATGTAATTAATTACTCTTGTAACAATTTGTTATGTAATCTTCACAATTTATTTTAAATGCTTCATCTAAAGCCTCATCAAACAAGAAGACTAATGTAATTGATTGATTCTATTTTTTAGTTTTTTTTAAATAATACTGATGCATTTTAATTCTATATCACCTTTCCATATCACCTGGTTGAATTGATTCTATTATTATGGTTTTGGCTAAAGTTTTACAGCTGGATGACCTTTCTGACACTAACCCCCAGATACTTGGAATCTTGAACAATCTCCACATCCACTCCCATAATAGACAGGGGTGTAACTGGAGATTGTGACCTTCTCAAATCCACCACTGATGTTGACCTGCAGGTGATTCAGCTCATACTAGTCATCAAAACTGTCCACAATTCCTTCCTATATTCCATCTCATCACCATGCCTGACACTTCCCACTATTGCAGAGTCATCAGAGAATTTCTGCAGAGGGAAGCCCTCTAAAATCCACAGTGAATAAGGTAAAAAAAGAATGGTTACAGAGTGCTACACAGCACAGTGTCAGACACACAGCTCTGTAGCCAGCCATACTGTGGCCTTTCCGTCAGATAATCAGTGATTAGCTAAACTAAGGGAGCATCCACCTGCATTGCAGACAGCTTACTCCACAGTCAGACTTTCTGAATGGTGTTAAAATCACATGTGAAATCAAAGAACATAATCCTAAGAGTTCCTCCTGGCTTGTCTAGGTAACTGTAAATATGGTACAACAGATAGATGATGGCATCTTCAACCCCAATCCTCTCCTGGTAGGCCAATTGGTCGGTGTTCATATACAATGCAGATAAAACCAGGGAGCGAAGTACTTCCAGGACCTGTCTTACAAATGCTTTCATAATGTGAATGCCACTGGCCTGTAGTCAGGCTGGGCACTAGGATGTACTTTTTTTTGGTACAGGAACCAGACAAGATGTTTCCCACCTTTTAAATACTCAGGCTCATTTTGAAAATCTTTATTAATACTCTGTGGCACAGATCTTAAGCTCCCATGGGCTGATGCCATCAGGGCCCGCTGAAGTCTGCATGATTCTGTCATGACTAGGTCTTCAGTAATGGTGATGGATGGTCTGCTTGTGTCAACGCTGTAAACAGAAGAGGGGATATGAAGGGGGTCCAGCTAATAAGTGAGGGGGAGGCAGTGATTCTACACACTCCTTCCCCTGTAATGATGGGTGAGTAAGGGAATATTGAGGAAGCAAAGCACTAATGATGATATCCAGGGGTACATTATTAGCCTCAGAGGTGGAGCTGCAGGGCAGGTTGGACTGAGGCATATTATCAAACCTGTTAAAAAAATGATTAAAGTCATTGGCCTTTTCTCTGTCACCCACCCATTTACTAAAAATATAACTGAACGTGAGTTATGGAAAAGAGGTTGCGCGTTCATCAGTTAAGCTAATGTGTCTTTTCTGTTAAAGACAATGCAGTTTTAATACATCTTTGATCATCATGGCACCAGAGAGTAGTGACGTGTTGCATGTTGATTGGGCATGCAAATTAAGAATTTCCCTGTACTCTGTACATGAAGTATTACTACTACCACTCTTAATAATAATAATTAGTCTGAAAGTTTAGCACAGATCTGCTGTGAGGCAGCACCACTAACCACTTTGCTGGCTTACCAAACCACATAAGATGCATTCATCCATTTCTAACTATCTTATCAGGTTTGATGTTGTGTTAATCCATTGCTCATCCCAGTAGCACTGATGAGAAGAATGCTAAACATAGAGTGGTTTATCAGTGAAGTCCCTCGAAGGTCTGTTTACTTTTTCTGATTTATATTTATGACATACATTTCAGTATTGTTAATAAACTTGTAAAATTCACAGATTATAGTACAACTGGAGGAATGGCAGTCACTGAGAAGTCAGCACAAACAATTCAAAAAGACTTGGACAACCTTCAGAATTGGGTGTACAAAAAAGGAAAATGTTGTTTAAAGTAGAAATGTGGAAAGTGCTACTACACATGGGCAAAAGGAGCATCAATTTTAAGTACAAGATGGGGGACACTGTCATACAGGAAACAATCTCTGAAAAGGATTTAGAGGTTTATGTTGACACATCATTTTCATTATCTAAGCATTGCGCAGAAGCTGTTAGAAAAGCAAAGAGAATGTTAAATAATATCATAAAATCTGTTGAATAGAAATTGAAGAACACTATGCTGACAATAGAGTATATAATGCACTAGTGAGACCACACCTAGAGTATTGTCTGCAGTTCTGGTCACCACACTACAAGAAAAGACAAGCAGCATTTGAAGCTGTGCAAGGGAGAGCAATGAGGTGCATCCCAGGACTTAAAGACATGTCATACTGTGACAGACTCAAAAGAAATTAAACCTGTTAATCTCCAACAGATATGTACCAGGTCTTCAAAATTATCAAAAGACAAGAGCAGAATCCTTTGAACTTAACAGTTACTTGAGAGCGAAGTGTTGTGTGCCGTACAAGAAAGACATAGCAACACTTGAAGATGTGCATCTGAGGTGAGCAACCAAGTGCATCCTGGGACTTAAAGACATGTCCTTCTATGAGAGACTCAGAGAATTAAAACAATTTAGTCCTGAGTAGGGGAGACTGCATGGAGAGCGCATCCAGGCATTTAAAAATCTTCAAAGGCATTGATAAAGTAGATCCAGCAGCACTATTTAAGCTTAAGGGTGAATCACATACTTGAGGAATTTGGTGGAAATTAAGGAGAAATACATTTAGGACTGAAGCCAGGAAGCACTTCTTTATGCAAAGAGTTGTGGGACTTGTAGTGGAAAAAAACTTTCCTTTGTTTTCAAAGAAGCCATTCACAGGTATCAGATGAAAATTCAGAACAAAGCACAAATCTCTCAGTCCGTGGAGTGAGCCATCAATAAAACAATTCATCTGCTTTTATGCTTTTCTGTTGCATCTCATCTAATACATCACATCATTTGACTCTTAATATGCATAATATGCAGAGTTTCATCCAATCAACAAGTGCCACCAGTGTTTTCTGGCTCCTTTCGACTTTTCCATTAATTTGAATATTGCCTTGTAAATACTGGTGAACTGGGGACTCTACTATTGATTTTAGCACTGCTTCATAGGTGGGGTGTTTGGACTTTCCCATTAGTTTATTGCAGCTTTCTAGAGGGGTGTTTGTTACTCACCCACTTCATTTTACCCTTAGCAATAATCTTGGTGGCTCCTCTAAGATGAGGCAATAACCTCAAAAGTCTAGGCTTAAAACAACATTTAGTTAACCCTTTAGTTACATTCAGTTTTTATCTTGATGTTTAATAATTCATTGTTATAATGTCATAGAAGTATATACTTGTAAAATTATTTCATGTATTGATTAAAAATATTAATTAAAATTCTATAGACTCAGAAGCAGAAATTTTGGCAACCTTTAAGAAGAATCTTGATAAGATATTGGGACAGCATAGCTATGAGCTAAACAAACAAGCTTCCCATTTGTCAAATGTCATATGTTCTTATGAATGCCAGACAGGAACCATCCATCCATTTTCCAACCCGTTAAATCCAAACACAGGGTCACGGGGGTCTGCTGGAGCCAATCCCAGCCAACACTGGGTGCAAGGCAGGAACCAATCCCGGGCAGGGCGCCAACCCACCGCAGAGACAGGAACCAATCCAGGATAACATGACTGTCCATCACTAGTCCTACTGACGCACACACAACCACATTCAATTACATGGTGCCAACATGCACATCTTTAGGGTGTTGGAGAAGAAACCAGCATTTTCCTGAGAAAACCCTAACCAGACACAGCCTAGATCTCTGAAGTGGTGAGGAATCGGTGATAACATGGTGAACTACACGAAGCATATAGCTTAAATTCGTCAACATTTTGGATGTTATGTTTTACTATGTGTCACTGTCTTTATATAGAAAGATGCCACATTGACCATTAATTCTTTCCAGAATCAAAACAGTCACCTAAAGTATTTCTTTAAGGGGTCTAGATTTGTTAAAAGTGTTTACAAGGATTTCACAGGTTTGTTTTTCTTATATTTGTATTGTGACATTCATAAAAAAGAAAGGACATATTAATAGCAAAGCCCTGCTGGTTTGCCTCGTTTCAAACTTACAAATGTGGCATCATTACATTATAAGAAATATTCGAATCCATTCATTCTAAACTAATCAATTTTTATTTTATTTCAACTTTATTTACCTTTCTCATCATGTGTTGTGAACATTTGAAACTTTAAAAGGACTGGTCTATTTGGAATGGAGGTTAATTAGCCTCACATTTATGGATATCCAGCATATGTTTATTCTTATTTTAATTAGATTGTAAGGGCTAATAAACAAAGCCCAGGGATATTTTCTTAAATTCATTTTTTTATTTTAGTCAGAAAAGGTGCCATTGGCAGAACTGACAGGTGATTAACACCAACATCCCTGCCATGCAAATGGAACTTTTCAAAAGAAAGGAAAAGCAGGTTAGATTGTGCCTGTCCTCATTCAGAGATGACCAGTGTGAGGTGATGTTTTCTTTTGTTTAAGATTTTTTTTTCATATAGTGTTCCATTTTCTTATATTTTAATATTTAAATGAACAAATTTTGTATTACAGGGTAACCAAATCCTAAGACCCTTTTTGCATTTTATATTACAATTATTTTTGTTTAAAACTTTGTATGTTTCTTTAAAATGGTTGCTGTGAAGATATGCAAATACTGAGTCCCTTTTTGCATTTTATGTTACTGCCAAAAAAGTAAAATAGGAGAAGAGTGTAGCCTCTGTCTTACGTCTAAAAAAAAAAATGAATCAGAACGCTTAGGGATGCCTGAGCCAGAGGTAACCGATGGTAAGTGACTTTTCTTGCTAAACTTAAACCCCATCACATGCAGAACAGTGCAAAGGGAATATGAGCTAACCATTGCAAGAGGTGTTAAGATTGTCCACTAAACTGACAAAGAATGTTCCTTCTTTAGCTCATCAGATGTTATGTGGTGTTAGGAACATGGAAAATTCAAAACGGTCAACATCAAACTCGAGTTGAAGTCTTATTAGTTAAAAATAAAAAAAGGAAAAGGTGAACACCTAAGAGATTTAACTAATTCAATTTCAGCAAAGAATGAAATGTCAAATATTTATTATCAAGCAAGGTTGTAATGTAACTTGAGGTTTAAGTTAATTTCAAAGTTGTGCTCATTTCGTAATGTATTCATTACTTGATACTGACATACAGTTTTATGACTCTATTTCCTTGAATACCAACTAAAGAATTCCTTGGGCTGTCAAGGATTGCCATCATTTGTAATAAATGATGGTAATTATGATAAAATCATTGAAAAGGAAGTCATTTCAAATAACAGAGGCACACTTGCCACCACTGATGCTTCATAGCTCCAGTAACCTGGGTTCAAATCCCATTATGAATATCGTCTGTTTGGGCTTTGCCCTACATGCGCTCCCAAAGATTTTATTTGTGTCTGTAAATTGGCTCAGAATGAGTAAATATGAATGTGTTTTGTGATAGCTGGTACCCCATTCTGGATGGCCTCTTGCAGGCCAGTGCTGCCAGCATCAGCTCTCTGAAATTCTGCAATGGAAAACAATGGGTTCAGAAAATGGATGGATGGTCACTGATTTCAGCCTGCTTTACCCTGTGCAGTATTCAGTCTTTGGAAAATGTTACAATTTTGACATTTACAGCTGTTTGTACTGATGATATATTTGCATCTTCCGAAATGTGATATTCTAAATGTAATCATCCAGTGGCAGAGGTTTTTTTATCTATATGCAAGTTAGAATTCTCACTAAAAGCAACCTGTGCAGCTTTCCTCATCTTTCACAGCCATATACAAAATATATTCTAGTTAAATGTATGCCATACACACTATGATTCAGCCTATAATTGTTAATCATTTACTATTATCAAGCATTTATAAATTTATTACTGATATTATATCAGTTATTTTCCAAAGCTTGGTAGACCGTTTGGTCAGTTGTGTTCTTCGATTTCTCCGTGTACTCACTTCTCCTGCTCCTTGAAATTGAAGCAGGTAAGTGACATGATGCTGATATCCATAAAAGTACAAAATATAAGTAACTTAGTCAGTCAGTCAGTCATTATCCAACCCACTATATCCTAACACAGGGTCACGGGGGTCTGGTGGAGCCAATCCCAGCCAGTACAGGGCGCAAAGCAGGAACAAATCCCCAGGTAGGACGCCAGCCCACCGCAGATAAGTAACTTAACATATGCAAAAATATATCAATGATGGCTTGTTGACACTTTATACTGCTTTCAGTATTTCCATTTCAAGGAAAACAACTTCACCGGTACAATACCTCGAGATTATATGACTGAATATTTCTCAAATCACCACAATGATCCTCTATCTATAAGGTTCAGAGGCAGCCAGCAATTTTTGCTTTAAACTTCAACACAAATTTTAAATCAGCATCAGGTACTTTAAAAAAATGAGATTTGAACTATAATTAGTCACAGACCTTCCAAATCCAAAAACTAACAAATGTACATGTATAGTTCATCAGTTGAGATTCAATCTGCACTCTATGAAAGCAATTGTAGCCACATGTTATTGTAAAGTGATAGCAAAACGTATTTTATGTATTCTACTAATGCATTCAATTGTCACTGCTATTTTTGAATGTGACTCCCTATTACAAAAATATGTATCACAACATTGTGATAACAAATAGAAAATGTTAAAATCCTGAAACTTTTAAAAGTCTCCAAAAGCACCTGAATTTTATGCCACACGTACATTTTATTATTTGTTTGGAACAATAGGGGACCAATGTGCTGATGGATGTGTGTATACTACCTAATAAGGTGCCACTCTCTGTGGATTTCATTTTTTGTAGTAATTTCATCTTTGTCTCCACCTAATGGTGAAGATTGGTATAATTCATTAAATAAAGCAGTCTAGTATTTACTTTCAAGGGAAATAGATGTGAAGCTAAAAGTTTTTAGTTTCAAGTTCCTGGGTAGAACGTAACCAAGTTATCTTAAGTCCCAATTGTAAAAAAAAAAAATACCTAAACAAAGCTTTCTCAAGTAACACAAGCAAATAACTGTGATGGGATGATAATGAAATGAGCTCAGTATAAACAGAATTGAAGGGCAGCATTTTTAATATTAACAATAGTGATACTTATAATATTGTACTATTCTTCTATATTTTTAAAAATTTGCTGACCCGGTCCAGCTGACATCTTGTGAATGCTGTTCACATTTCCTGAAGTCTTTGTGAAGTTTTAATTAGATGTTTGAATTTTTAATTCCAGATGTTGAAATGGTGCCTTATTTTTTGTTGAGCTGTCACCAAGAATTACTTCGACTCTGGATAGGTCTTTTTAGTATTTTTAATTCTTATTGCACACTTTTCTCTTTTTTCAAGTGTATTTCTTCCTTGCAGTCCAAAGACATAGATTTACTAAACTGTGATTGCAGTGCAGAGCGAAGCCAGAACCCCTATGTTTTTTCCAGTTGATTCTGAGGTTCATCGTGATGTGTTCATGATCATACTATGCTCAATGCTTGCATGGGCTGGGTTCTGGGCAGGGTCGTGGGGTCCAGTGGCTGTGGGGCATCTGTTGGTGAAGAAAGATTCACTGATCTTGCCATTTCCGGTGATACTGTGATCTTCATGGAGTCAATGGAACCTCTGATCGGGACTCTTGAGAGACTGAGCGAGGAGTCTGAATGTGTGGGCTTGCAAGTGTCCTGGATAAAAACCAAGACCCAGGCCTTTACTGACCTCTTGAGCACAGCCTTTGGCAGTGTGTCTGTCTGCACAAAGAATTTCAACCTTAACAGGAGATTTACTTACCTCTGCAGTGACATTCATGTGTCTGGTGACAATTCTTGTAAGTTCAGTAGATAGATTGGGGGTCATGAGGTCGCCAGAAAAGGGTTTTATAGCGCTCCTGATATTTTTGCAAAAGGGCAAAGGTCAAACTCTTTAGAGTTTCAGGTGCTTTCTGTGAAGATTGGACCCCTTCAGTACTGAGCCTCTTTAGAGAATCCTTGGGTACCGCTGCTTCGACGTTGTGTCGAACGAGCGGTTGTTCACGGAGTCCCGAATGAGGCACACTACCTGAATTGTGAGGGAGCATCAATTATAGCACTAGAGCCATGTGCCGTGATTCCCCGAGGGTGATCCAGCTCACAGGATCCTCATTGTTGAGGACCAGGCTAATGAAATGCTTACGGAACACCTAGCTGTGGTAGACAGATGGCCACTTCCCCGGGTTGGACCTGGGCCGTGTGTCTGCCTAGGAGGTTGCCAACCAGGATCCCTAGCTGTTTTGTCATGTGGTGGGTGTGGCAACGAGCTGTACAAGTTGCTCCCCAACCTGACCTCACCTGAGCTATTACCATTCTTCTGTCTTAAATTCTACTAGTGTGTGTTTCACTTTTGTCAGAAAATCAACATGTTATGTTTATTAGTATTCCTCATTTTTTACCCCAGCATCTGCTTTACAATGAACCTAGACAGGTGCAAATGTGGTAAATTTTTGTACCAGTGTACTGGTCATCATTTTTTACATCTTGATTTAAATTGGTATTTGATTTAAGAAAGCTGTCAAAGTTTAAGCTTCTCTCGCAGTGCTATATTATTTTTCAAATACAGATAATAATCTTCATTTTCACTTTTCATCCAAACTATCTCAGCTTTTACCCCCAGAATCAGAGACTTTTAAAAAATGCTCTCCTTGCAGTGATGCTCACCTGTATGTATTTAAATTGTGTTTTGTTCAATTTAAATTCTGCATTCATGTGCAAAAGGCAAACGATTTACTGGTCACTACAGTTTTCAGATTATAGTAACTCCTGTGGCTGGCGACATTACCATTTCTTCAAGGATTTTTCTACCAATGTGCACAGCTAGTATGTGAAAGTCTACACCATATGTACTAACCGTCATTTTAATATTAATACACTAGTGTGGATGGAGACCATTTTGTTTAAAAAAACTACAATTTTTTAATAAAAACATAGTAGTGTAGACACAGTCTTAGTCTTTAGGATCAAGTAAATCAAAAAACAGGAACATACTCGTATCTGATAATATTCTGTCCACTCTGCCTTTTATGATCACAAATGTTTGAGCGAGGATGGATAGGTACTCCTTATAAGATGAGTACAGAGAGGAATGAGACTTGGGCAACCTTACGCAACTCACTAGTTATTCATTTGCACACCTGTAGCAAGAAGATTATTTGTGCCAATGTAATTTCACAAATTCATGCAGTTCAGCTGAGAGAGACAGAGACTGCCAGGGAGATTGAAAAATGACAACTGAAAGTGAAGTTAAAGACATAGGCAGAAAACGTGTGAAGGACACAAGCAAGTTGTTTTGGGAAGTGCTGATGTCTGCTTAACCAATATGGTTTCAGAACCCAATGTGTATAAAGGTAGTAATAACCAGCCAGTTCTGACATGAATTCTATGAATATGTAATTATGTGAGTGTTTATAATGATGAAGATCCAGCACGATGTCACTATACCACCGACATTCCTAGCTGAGAAGTCTCAATGCTTCTCTCTGGCCTAAATATGTATGTATACAGGGTTATGCATTATATTTCTGGGAATGAATGTTACCTGTTAAAGCAAGTTAAATGTATACTGTATATATCCTTTTGTACCATATTTCTCTCTCTTGTAATTATTTTCTGCCTGGGTACAAAAGGTATAGTATATGGATTCTAGTCAATTCTACATCAAGAAACACATTCCAGGGAAATAGAGTGCTGTGTACTGGATACAACGCCCAATGATGGCAACACATGACCTACCAGCACCACACTGCTCTAGTGGTAAATATCCTAGCGATAGTACTACTGCCAGCAAACAAGATCACCAAAGGGGCACTGGGCTACAAAATGATCAAAGAAATCCTTGAGATAATTAGTCTTAGGGATTAGATAAGAAACAAGGACAATGGCCGGGTGGAGAGTAACAGAAGATAGATAAAAGTCTCCCGAGCAATTAGGTGTGTGAAGGACAGCCGCGTCCCATGCCCGGCAGGGACGCCCCTGCTGCTACTGTTCCGGGGGAGCCTCCATGGACAGTCCAGTACCTTCCCCGGGACGCTTGGTGGCAGCCTCCCTGGCTGACTGTGTTTTCCCAACCACCCGCAGGGTTCCATGGGAGATGGAGTCCTCCACAGCTTGGTTGGGGCCCGGCGTGGCCACTAGGGGGAGCTGCCTGCTTCCCACAGCCCGGCTGGACGAGCCTGCAGCCCCACCCGGAAGTCCAATTAGGACCAGGTGGTTAATCACCTGGAACGCTTCCGGGTGGGCTATAAAAGGGCCCAGCCACCACCACTCGGTGAGCCTGAGTTGGGATGAAGAAGGAGACGAAGCTTGTCTGGGAGGAGTGTTGGAGCAACGTGGAGAATTGTGGTTTGTGTGTTTTGGGACTGTGTTTTGGGACTGTGTTTGGGCTGTGTGGCACGGGGAAGACGTGTCACACAGCTGAAGAAAAGAAAATAAAGCCTGTGTGTTTTATACACGTGCCTCTGCGTGGTCTGTGCCGGGTCGGGCGCTATATAGCGCCTTTTACAGGTGAAAGCAGAGAGAGCTCCTAATTTATGGTAGATTTTACGATAGATTTTGGGTTGAGAGTTGCAGAGACACATGGGGCAATTAGGGAAATTTTAAGAAAATAGTATTACCAGTAACGGCGCACTGCACAATAAAGTGCAGTGAATACACTTGACTTATAGTTTTCTTACTCTTTCTTTGTATGTTTAGCATTTGTGCATTTGTTTGCTCAGAGGTTGATGCGCTAGCTGCGCTCTGAGCTGCTCTTTTTTCTCCACCCTAGCTGCCCACTTCTTCTCTTCTTTCGTCAGCATCTTTTTGCGTTAAAACTGATTAAGTCAGTGTTTGTGTTGCAATTACTTAGTACGTTTTCTTGAATTTTTCACTTAAGCTGGCACTTAAGTCTTCAATCTGCTTCAAGAATGATTTAAGATATGAAGAAGAGGGGAAGTAATGGCGAAGGTGGTAGGATTGAGAACGGCACCTGTATGCATGCGCCTTACAGCCGCCCTGCGGGCCGCTGCCGAGAGTTGATTCTACAGTAAAATAAAATAAAAATAAAAAGAGGAATAACCTTGGAGGTCAATCATCACCTTGAAATCGGATAATAGATGTCACGTAGTAAAAGTGTATCAAATTTCAGGTCAGTAGGTCAAACAGTTTGCGAGCTACAGGTGATTTAAAATCCTCTACAGACAAACGAACACCCACGGTAGCATATTATATATAAAGAAAAGTTCCCCATGCCATTCTTGAATTCAAAATATTGTGGGTTTTAATGGGAGGTAGTTTTTGCAAGTAGTATAAATGATTAGATTCAATTAAGATTAGAACATTCTAGACGAGAACAGGCCATTCAGCCCAACAAAGCTCGCCAGTCCTATCCACTTGTTTCCTCCAAGAAAACATCAAGTCGAGTTTTGAAAGTCCCTAACGTCTTACTGTCTACCACACTACTTGGTAGCTTATTCCAAGTGTCTATCGTTCTTTGTGTAAAGAAAAACTTCCTGATGTTTGTGCGAAATTTACCCTTAACAAGTTTCCAACTGTGTCCCCGTGTTCTTGATGAACTCATTTTAAAATACAAGTCTCGATCCACTGTACTAATTCCCTTCATAATTTTAAACACTTCAATCATGTCACCTCTTAATCTTCTTTTGCTTAAACTGTAAAGGCTCAGCTCTTTTAATCTTTCCTCATAATTCAACCCCTGTAGTCCTGGAATCAGCCTAGTGGCTCTTCTCTGGACCTTTTCTAGTGCTGCTATGTCCTTTTTGTAGCCTGGAGACCAAAACTGCACACAGTACTCAAGATGAGGCCTAACCAGTGCATTATAAAGGTTGAGCATAACCTCCTTGGACTTGTACTCCACATATCGTGCTATATAACCTAACATTCTGTTAGCCTTCTTAATGGCTTCTGAACACTGTCGGGAAGTTGATAGCTTAGAGTCCACTATGACTCCTAAATCCTTCTCATAAGGTGTACTCTCGATTTTCCGACCGCCCATTGTGTATTCAAACCCAATATTTTTACTTCCTATGTGTAATACTTTACATTTGCTGACATTAAATTTCATCTGCCACAAATCTGCCCAAGCCTGTATGCTATCCAAGTCCTTCTGTAATGATATAACGGATTCCAAATTATCTGCTAATCCACCTATCTTGGTATCATCTGCAAACTTAACCAGCTTGTTACTTGTATTCCTATCTAAATCATTTATATATATTAAAAATAGCAGCGGCCCTAGCACTGACCCCTGTGGAACACCACAGTAATTGGGTTTGAAATAATGCAGAGTTGAGAGGAAACTTTGGCAATTGTTCAGCTGATGTGAAAGAAAGATGCACAATGTTTGATAGAGCAGGGCATTGTACATAAACTGTTGGTAAGTGCAGTAAACATACAGGGACCATGGGCCTCGTTTTTAAAACTATGCGTAATTATAAGCGTTAAAATAAAGTATATGCCAAAAAGCAGGAAAATGCTTACAACAAAAAAAATCAGATTTATAAAACCTGCTGTACACATGTTTCTACGCACATTACTCTTTATAAATTACAATCATCTTTTAAATATGCATTGTGAATGTGCCTGAAATCTTGCCTAGTTCCACCCTGAAACAACCATATATGAACCATGCTAATCAACCTCATATACTGTACGTATCTGCAATTACACTGCTGCAGAGCTTCATTGGCTGGTGGTGCAGCCTCCTACATGATGCATCCAGTAGTGCGAGACAGAAGTGCTTGACTCTAAATTTATTTGGTGGCCTAAGCACAGGTGTCAGTGACAAGTGTAAATATGTTGAATGGCAATGTGTTACTCCTGTTGTAAAAGCTGTGAGCTCCAGCGGCACTATGCCTGAAGAAAAAAAAAAAAAAAAGCAAATGGTCTGATCTCTGGCAAGGAAGTGGATTGCTAGTCACTAGCAGAATGTGCATGTAATGGGAGGAGGAAAAAACACATCTACGCCCCCTGGTTTCGATCTGCAAATGGTATCTCAAATTGAAGATGCTTTTTTATGTGGCATTATGCCAGAATGGTCCCGACAATTTGTCAGTCTCATCTTGGCATCACAGATAACTTTCATGTTAATTACGGTTAACAAAAGCAGCTTCATCGGTAACACCTCATTGGTCAGTTAAAGGTTTCCTTCCAGCACAGCGGGCATGACAGAGTGAGGTTTGGTTGAGATATTCCTGACCTGTCCACCAGTTCCCTCTGAAGTCACAATAGGTAGTCTAAAACTAAGGGAAAAAAACAAAAAAGTTCTTCAGTGCAAAAATGCAGCATTGGTCCTCTTAAAAGGGAACTAAAACACAGTCTGTGCATAATATTCATCCACTTTGAGCTTAAAAATGTTTGTAACGTCAACGCACATTATAATAACAGCTCGGCAATATGAATTATTATATGGGCAATTCATCATTCAGCTGATTTGCCTGCATTTCCTTACTTGATCAAGGGTGTTGTCATTTCCTAATTTCTCTAATATGTTGCGTACGCATGGGTCAGAGTTGCCATAAATATAATGTACGTGTGTTCCCAGTCAAGTTTTCTTTTATAAATCCCCACATTGTCCGTAGGAAGTTGCATACACACATTTCAAGCCTCTTTTTGTGTGTCTATGCAAGCTTTATAAATGAGGCCCCTGGTACTTAGGCCCACTTGGGCAGCCAGGCTTTGGCTTTCTTTTTTTAGGTTTGGGAACTAATATAAAGCAACCCCATACATTTTCATATCTTCTTAATGTAATTCAGGACTGTGGTCTCTCTAAAAGTAAATTATAAGTTAATTTTTATTTTTTTGTGTTCTGGTATTTAAAGCAGTACGGTAACACAATGGTTAGTACTATGTCCTGATTGATCCAGTGGTCTGAGATTAAATTTTGCGACCAGTAATTTTTACATGGACTATGCTTGCACTCTCTGTGTTCAGGGTATTCAAGCTTTCCTCAGACATCCCTAAAGACATAAATGTTAATTTAACTGAAGACTCCAGACTGAGGCCCTGAAATGGACTCTTATCTTGGGTCAGTTTCCATCTGTATGATAGTGATGCCATGATAAGATTTGCCCACTAGGAAAATGAAATGGATTAAACAGACATGAGAATTGTATGCTATATTCAAGTATTTTGACTGACTTTATAATTAACAAAAAATTTGTTTAATACTTTTACTCATATTACTTTAAATTAAAGGATGTACTTGTTATGAATGTATGGAATAGATTGTCCAAACCCATAAGACAGGTTTTTTCGCTGGTTACAGCACACAACTTCTTTTTTCTGGTTTGGTCAAACAACTCTTTCCTTTAGGAGTTTAATTTTTGCCTCTTTATAACCAAAACATATCATTTACTGTATATTTTACTGGTCTATGTATACAGCAAAGTCCATCAAGCATTTTCATTAACTTGATATTTTTTGCATTCCTTGGATTCCTGCATAAATTTGACTTTAGTAGAAAAGCTCCTTTTTAAAAGATTAAACTCTCTTGTTACATAAAGTAAGAATTATCGTAGCACTGAAAGCATACTTCATGAAGCAGTGCCTATAAACTGCATAAGCACATTTACATTTTAAAGCTTTTTCCACAGGAGAGTCACAGGGAGCAGAAGCTTACAGGAAGAGCACTGAGCACAATGCAGGTAATAACTCCAATGCTATGTCAACACCTGTCCTTCAAATACTATTTACAGTAGCAATCTAGTAAACTGAGAAAAAAAAATGTTTTCCATTCAACAAGATTGTGACAAAAATTTCAGCATAGAATGAATGTCAGATATTTATTGTCAAGTAAGGATGTAATGTAACTTGAGTTTTAAGTTAATGTCAAAGTTGTTCTCATTTTGTACAGTATTCATTATGTTTAATTTGACACACAATGTTATGACTCTATTTCCTTGCAAACCAACAAAATGATTTATGGGGCTGTTAAGAATTGCTTCACAGCTCCAGTAACCTGGGTTCAAATCCCAGTCTGAATACTGTCTGTTTGGACTTTGCCCTTTTTCTCTAAATTCATGTCATTTTTATTATGATACCCACAACCTACAGGCACTCCCGAGGATTTTATTGGTGTCTCTAAATTGGCTCAGAATAAGTAAATATGGATGTGTTTTGTGATGGTCAGCATCAGCTCTCTGAAATTCTGCAATGGAAAACAATGGGTTCAGAAAATGGATGGATGGTCACTGATTTCAGCCTGCTTTACCCTGTGCAGTATTCAGTCTTTGGAAAATGTTATAATAGTGACATTTACAACTGTCTATATTGATGATATATTTGCATCTTCTGAGCTATTGTATTCTAAATGTAATCATCCAGGGGCACAGTTTTATTCTAATACAAATTTGAATTCTCACTAAAAGCAACCTGTGTAGCTTTCCATGCACACTCTACATCAGCTAAAAATTGTTAGTTATTTACTATTATCAAGCATTTATAAATTTATTACTGCTATTTTATCGATTATTTTCCAAAACTTGCCACATTACTACTGTATGTCTCCTAACGGTAGACAGTGTTGTCAATTGTGTTCTGTGATTTTTCAAAGCACTCACTTCTCCTGCTCCATGAAATTGAAATAAGCAAGTGATATGATGTTGATATCCATAAAAGTACAAAATAAAAGTAACATATCCAATATTGTAGCAATGATGGTTTGTTGACACTTTATACTATAGCGACTAAATGTGTGCTTTCAGTATTTCCATTTCAAGGAAAACAACTTCATCACTACAATATCTCAGGATTATATGACTGAATATTTCTCTGACTGTGTAATTTATCAGCAGTTTACCTAAATGATCTTCTGCCTATCAGGTTCAGATGCACCCAGCAATTGCAGCTTTTCAGATTTTAAATCAGCATCAGGTACTTCTTTAAGAAAATGAGAATTGAACTACAATTAGTCACAGACCTTCCACATCCAAAAACAAATGTACATGTATAGTTCATCAGTTGAGATTCAATCTGCTCTCTATGAAAGCAATTGTATCCACATGTTATTGTAAAGTGATACTAAAACGTATTTCATGAACACTACTAATACATTCAATTGTCACTGCTATTTTTGAATGTGACTCCCTATTACAAAAATATGTAATGAACAGAATTGTGATAACAAATAAAAAATGTTTAAATCCTGAAACTTTCAAAAGTCTCCAAACGCACCAGAATTTTATGTCACACATACATTTTCCTATTTGTTTGGAGTAATAGGGTACCAATTTACTGAACGATGTGTGTATACTACCTAATAAGGTGCTATTCTCTGGATTTCATTTTTGGTAGTAATTTAATCTTTGTCTCCACCTAATGGTGAAGATTGGTAAAATTCATTAAATAAAAGGAACGAAGGTCAGTAGGAACAAGACAGAATACATGTGTGTAAATGAGAGGAAGGTCAGTGGAATGGTGAGGATGCAGGGAGTAGATTTGGTGAAGGTGGATGAGTTTAAATACTTG
This sequence comes from Polypterus bichir lapradei, assembly GCA_026402145.1. Taxonomy (NCBI): domain Eukaryota; kingdom Metazoa; phylum Chordata; class Cladistia; order Polypteriformes; family Polypteridae; genus Polypterus; species Polypterus bichir. The sequence continues at coordinate 250,105,150 of JANRMT010062791.1, forward strand.
AGATCAACAGTACAGAGTAATGGGGATTGTGGAAGAGAGGTGAAAAAGAATGCAGGCAGGGTGGAGGAGAGTGTCAGGAGTTATTTGTGACCGGTGGGTATCAGCAGTGAAAGGGATGGTCTACAGAACGGTAGTGAGACCATCTATGTTATATGGGTTGGAGACGATGGCACTGACCAGAAAACAGGAGACAGAGCTGGAGGTAACAGAGTTAAAGATGCTAAGATTTATATTGGGTGTGACGAGGATGGACAGGATTAGAAATGAGTACATTAGAGGGTCAGCTCAAATTGGACAGTTGGGAGACCAAGTCAGAGAGGCGAGATTGCTTTGGTTTGGACATGTGCAGAGGAGAGATGCTGAGTATATTGGGAGAAGGATGTTAAAGATAGAGCTGCCAGGCAAAAGGAAAAGAGGAAGGCCTAAGAGAAGGTTTATGGATGTGGTGAGAGAGATTATCTAAGCATAAAGGCTTCAAGGATCTCATAAAGAAAATTGGAATTATAACAACAGAGCAAATTTGGAAAAACAGATGACCATGTATATCCTTTCAAGGGAAATGGATCTGAAGCTATACGTTTTTAGTTTCAACTTCCAGGGTGGAACAAAACCAAGTTATGTCATCTGCCCGTGTCCCAAAGTAGAAATATTATCTAAAAAAAGCTTTCTCAGGTAACACAGGCAAATAAATGTCATGTGATGATAATGAAATGAGCACAGTATAAATTGAACTAAAGGGCAGCATTTTTAATATTGACACTAGTGATACTTATTACACTATTCTTCGTCTTTAAACATTTGCTGTCCTGGTACAGCTGACATCTTGTAAAAGCCACACACATTTTAGTGGGTGTGCTGATCCCAAGCTCATCTCCTATAGCCTGTATGAAATGTTCAATTTTATGTGTGAATTTTAAATTCCAGATGTCAAAGTGGTACCTTATTTTATGTTGATGCCCATCCAAATGTATGATCTGCCCACTCAAATGGTCAGCTATATTTGGCACCATTTGAAAATGCCAATCACATTTTTTTCCTGTGCTCCCGATTTTCTGACTAAACAGAATAAATAACGGTGCTGCCTTGACCCACCAATGTCATTTTAAGGAGCATTTGTGGGGTGCCTGTTGTTTGGAGGAGACTATTTGTGCATTCTTAATAAAGCTTTTTTTTCTTTAAAATATCTGTTCTTGTTGCTGTAGTTCATTTTAGTGTTAGGTTCAATAAGAATATTTACTTTAAGGTTTAACATTATTGTTAGCTTGCTAGCTCACTAGAACACTATGTAACATTTAACTACTTAAAATTACACATTTACAAAAGTTGACAATAGTGCTCAGTTTAAACAAAATTACCTGATTAGAGTCTCTTCTGGGTGTCCTTTAAAGAAGCCATAAACACCAATACAGCAATTTTTTGTTGTCAAATAAAGGTTGTTACCAGCAATTTGGGCACTGCTGCTATTAGCTCAAACATCCAGGCTTCGGGAGTGACGCCTTCAGATCAAGCTGGCAGTAATGTTAAATCTTTCCCTGCCCATTTCGCACCAACACAGTGCAGGTAGCAGTGTGGTTCTTATTGCTGAAAATTATCTAAGTGATCTGAATAATAGCTAACCATCCCAATAAATATTAAGAGTCTTTCCCAAACAAATGCTTAGTCAGATGTCTTGTGCTTTTAATCAAAGCTGGTACCAATCGTAGCTATGGTTGGAATACTCAGTCAAATTAGATACCTGCTTTTGTTTCCCCTGTCAGAACTTGTTTGCTGATGGCGATGTGGTGTTCACCAAGACAGGATATACTAATTGGAAAGGAATGCTGGGAAAGGAAGGGGGATTCCAAGAGCACACATCTAGTCATTTAAATGCATCAAAGAAATGAGAAATGAAGCACAGAGAAAAAACTGGCGAGACTATATTGTGTTTATTGGGAGAAACACAGGTTGAAAAAAATTAATACTACATTAAAAACTTAGGGGAAGTAGTGCAGATTATCTGTGTGAATGAGCTCTCTTTTTGTAGGAGCACTGAAACCAACCAGTCACGCACAAATAATGATAAAGACATCTCTGCCGTTCATGTATTTGAATATATATTGTCCCAGGATTTGCCGAAATAGCAAAACACATTCCTCAAAATGCAAAATATACGTCAAAAAACATACAATTTGAGATTACTGACACTCTTGCCAGTTTAATTTGCATGAAGTGAAAAAGAAATATGAAAAGGGAAACATTAATATTTTATGTATCAAAAGTGATGGGACATGAGATAGATGTAACAAAGAATCTATAAATAGTAATACGGTTTGTGTTCAACTCTGTTGAGGAGCATTTAATCGGATTGCTGGACTTGACTCAGCTAGGGGCTGAATTTATAACCACAGAAATAATCAGACACCTGTCCGCTGACGGTTACAGTCCTGATAATATAACCAGCCAATGTTATGAGTGGGAGCAAGGGTGGGGTGCAGGCATTATTGCAACAGAAGTTTGGTAGACACATTCTATATGTGCACTGCTATAACCATCAACTGCACTTAGCAGTGGTTTATGGCGTTCAGGGGAAGCCATGTGCAACAAATTCCTTGACCTCTCTGGGTCACTCCATTCTTTTTGTTCATCATTATCATGTAGCCTGGAATTATAATACCCCTTCGCTTAAAAGGTTACTGGAAATCCGGTGGACAAGTCACACAATGCACTGTTGAGAATCAGGGGGCTGTCCTGAACATTTTGTGTGAGGTTTCTGAAGACAGTGGGGCTACAATGGCTATTTGCAGAAAGACAGCATGACCTTTCGTAAAGTTAAGGAAGCATCATTTTTTTGACATTGAAAAATTCCTTAAATAAAATCATAATGTTCTGAGGACTGTAAATTCCATGTTGCAAGCCCAGTCTAAAGATGTGTGTCATGCTGGGAGCACTAAAAGATATCCAAGGAGATGGTTCATGCTGCAAAGAGAAAGAAAACCATGACCAAACTGCTTATAGGCAGCACTGTTCTCTCCACTCTTGGATTGGACTTGGATTCTTTAAGCTCCCCCAGCCAGTCTTTGACGTAATCCCTTATGAACATTCTGGACAGAGTTATTAAAGAAATAGAAAAGAGCTTTTCAAAGAGAAATTTTGACCCGATGAGAACTGTGTATTGTCTTAAGCCAAATTCTTTGCTAGATTTGACACTTTTCCCCCACCTCCTCACTAATATGGAGGCTTCAACCAATAGTCTGCAACATTAAATTCTACTAGCAAAAGCCATGTTGCTAAAGAAATTCTCCCCTGACAATTATGTAAGCCTTTTAACCGTGTGCCAACATATACAGGTCTACTCATATAAGGAAGTATTTCCTAAACTTCATGCAATGTATGTAACTGCATTGGTATTGGGTGTATCCTCAGCTGCATATGAGAGTTGATTCTGTAAACTGTCACATGTCCTGATCCTTTTCCATCGCACCATGCTACACAACAGGAAAAAGAATTTGGTGATTTGCATAGACATGGAAGAGTTTGTCAGAACGTTTGCTCAAAAAACAAAAGACTGGTGCTTTGCAGTAATTAGTTAGGGATTGCAGCAGGATCATTAATAGCTTTCTATTTTTTCCACTTTTGTTTATCAAAGAAACAACATTTCCACCTTTGTTTGCGGGTTGGTAAATTATGGTTCTTTTCTGTTTAGGGAAGATCTCTCCAATATATTACTGTTCATGTTACAAGTTCTCTTCTTATGTTCTTATCATCTCACGAGTTTGAGTTCCAAATTTGCTTTTAATATGTCAGTAGATAAGTCAAAGTTTATATTCAATTAGATCTATCTATCTATTTATTGTGGACTATGGCTGGCAGCTTATCCCAGCCAATACCCCCAAGCCGCCAGGTGGAGCCCTCCCTGCAATGCGGAGATGCCCCGAATTCCAGCAGGGCATCATGGACCTTGGAGTTTTCCTTCACAGCCCTGCTGGATACCATGGGGGCCACCAGAGGACACTGCAGCGGGGCTCAAGGATTTGTATTCTCCATATAGCCCGGAAGTACTTCCCTGTCATGAGGACTGAATAAATAAAGTACTTCCGGGCTGAAGAAAAAGAGGAGTTTTCACCTGACCCGGAAGTGCTGGGTAACCACATGGACTGAGGGATCAGAAGCACTTCCGGGTCAAGGACTATAAAGGACTGTGGGAAACCCCATCATGTGAGCTGAGTTGGGAGGAAGGGTGACAACGCATCTGGGAGTGGAGGATTTGATTATTGATTGTGTATTGGAGAATTGTATTGTTTATGAGTATAGTGGAGTGCAGGGTGCTTTGTGCACAGTATTTTTGTAAAAATAAAATTATTGGGACTTTTATCTGGTGTCTGGTCCGAGGGTTCAAGGGGACGACAGCACCCCTATCTATCTATCTATCTATCTATCTATCTATCTATCTATCTATCTA
>JANRMT010062791.1:250109597-250121101 GCA_026402145.1 Polypterus bichir lapradei
CTATCTATCTATCTATCTATCTATCTATCTATCTATCTATCTATCTATCTATCTATCTATCCAAAGCACCTTAGAGAATTCATAACTAATAAAAGCAATAATAATAATATGTCTTTCCTGATCAGAGAGATGACTATGAAAGCATAATGCAGAGTTAAAAATATTAAAATAAAACATTAAAAATTAAATATGTCCATATGCCCCACTCTCTGGTAACAAGCTGCTGCTGCGCTGTTGTATAGTCAATTGTGTGAAAAAGAGCCCCCTCAAATTTTCCTATTGCCCCCACAACCGAAGCAGACTAGACCCAGGCCTGTTGAGCTGTCACCAAGAATTACTTAGACTGATTCTGTTTTGTTTTTTTTTTATTGTATAGTTTTTTCTCCTTTTTCCATGTGTATGTGGATTTACTAAACTATCATTAGAAGATTCGCTATGTGATGAACTGTTTTCCCATTCTGAATTAGATACTGCTGATAATACTGGCATAGATTCTTGCCCCACACAACTCTGTAATGAAAAACTCAATACATGAATGAATGAATGAATCAATCGATCAAACAGGGAGTACAAATACACCCTGTAATTCATTAGTGTACTATTTTAGAACATTACAAATTTGTCAAATGAAAGGAGACCGTTCAGACCATCAAGCCTGTTTGTTTAGCTAATAGCTAAACTGTCGCAATATCTCATCCCGAATCTTCATGAAGGTTGTCAACGTTTCTGCTTTAACTATTTGACTCATTAATTTGTTCCAGAGTCACAGACCTTTTCATATAAAGAAGTGCTTTCTGACTTCAGTTTTAAATGCACTTCCCTCTAATTTCCACTGATGTCCTCAAGTATATGATTCACTGTTAAGCTGAAACAATGTTGCTGGATCTACTTTATCAATGCCTTTGAGGATTTTGAAGACCTGAATTAGGTCTCAACACACTCTCCTCTAAACAGGTTTAATTCTCTGAGTCTGTCATAGAAGGACATGTCTTTAAGTCCTGGGATGCACATGGCTCCTCTGCTCTGCACAACTTCAAGTGCTGCCATGTCTTTCTCTTACCTTAGTTACCAGGGGCCTTATGCATAACGCCGTGTGAAGAACTGACACTATAACATGGCTTACGGACAAAAGCGGAAATGTTCGTACACACAAAAAAATCCAGATGCATAAATCTGTGCCAACTTCCACATTCTTCTGCTACATAAATCCTGGTCAGCATGAAAAGTAATGCACGTGCACGCACCTGCTGCCACTCCCAAACTCCTCCCACAATTATGCCTCTTTGAATATGCAAATCAATATAAAGAGCCCTTAAGCTCAGCGTTCTGTGAAAAGGCAATGACAAAAGCACGGGGGGAAATAGAAGAATTTCAGCAAATAACAAGTGGAGGCAAGGAAAAATTTACTATTTGTTGGTTTAAACAGTGGTATAAACAACAAAAGGAAGTTGATCGAGTGACATAGAGTGTCGGAGAAACTCGGAAGCTCAAGTTCACAAAGTCACACAGTGCCCGAAATAAAAAAGAAGTTGTCAGATATCAAGGTCACCATGAAAAGATGAGTTGTAGCCCACTGTCTGAGTGTCATATGAAAGCTTATTAGGGTACAGAGAAAAAAATAGGCACACAGTGGGGAAAAAGGCACGAAATGTCAACTTTAATCTCGAAATTTCCACTTTAATCACATTGTTTATTTTGTCATTAAAGTAGATCATAAACTTCATCTTAAAATCGCTTAATTTACTAGTTTCTCAAATTCCATTGTAACTAAAGTAGCACGTTAAATGCTTTGTTTTTTATTTGATCTTCTATGTGCTCTATGTGTGTGAATCACTACGTGCTTCTTAAACCGGCTTTCTCCTCCTCCGACAGGCCACAGAATCCATTACATTTGTGATATTACAGTATTAAAATACTGAGATGTATACTTGATATCATTTTCATGATGATATGAGTTAAAGCATGTTATTAAACATGGGAACATGGTGGTGCAGTGATACTTGCTGTGCCGTGCGCGACCTTCGATGAAAAAATTTATTGCGGCAATACTGTCTCTTTCAAACATACTAACCCCCAATTCCTATCCTTACTTTTCTTTCTCCAAATACCCAATCGCCACACAATCAGCTCTGTAATAGACATTAAGTCATCTGTAAGCTTAGAACGACGATTTTTCAAAACATTTAAGGAACATTGAAATATCTTCATAGTATATGTTAAATTATTCTATCCATCCAGTGTCACACCAGCCCCAGCAAGAATACAGCGCGAGGCAGGAACAATCCATGAATGGAACGCCAGCTCCTTGCTACCGCTGCGATACAGTGTCCCCACATGTTTATTTATTAACAATATAGATTATTTAAATGAAGTTAAAGTTTTATCTGTATAATATAATAAACATATTTTGCTGCATTTGATCTTAAAAATGATATCGTCATCATATGTAAATACGCGCTTTATAAAGTGGCACAGGTTGTGCAATATTATAACTGTATCGCAAGTTTACAGTGAGGTAATTGTGCTTATAAGTACAAAGAGTTCTACAAGGAGCACTAGATGGACTGATTGAGTGCATTTCTAGTTCTTGGGATGAAACTGTTTCTGAACTGCGAGGTCCGTACAGGAAAGGCTCTAAAGTATTTGCTGTATGAGAGCAGTTCATTAGACAGCATGTCTGAGGTAGCATGTGCTTGATGTTGTATACCGATAATTCTCTTTCCAGTCAGCTGCTGTAGAGCTGTGATTCCCCACTCAGATACAGTGATATACTGTAAATACTGTAAATAGTGGTGCAGTGAGAGTAATATGAAAAAAGATGATCCACTGTGGCAACCCGTAACAGGAGCAGCTGAAAGAAGAAGAAGGTACAGTGAGAGTAACAATGCTAAAGCAGCTACTATATTTAGAATAGTTTGACCATTCTGTGGACCATTATATTGTTACAGGTTAATTACAATCAGATGCATTAAACTAATAAACAATATGCGGTTAATTTCAGTGTATTTATAAAGCTGTGTCAGGGATGAGGATCTAAAAAAGAAAGGGAAACCACACTGGAACAGTAGCACTGCTTTTACGCTGGGTGCCGCCAGTCTGCAAAACCGAGTGCAGAACTTGTATGAGCTACCGTGGAAATGTGCATGGCTTTACGCCAAATTTAGGTCTTATACATCGCGATTTGAATGTGGAAATGTTCGTATGCAACATTTTTGTGCGTACACTGTTTATACATGAGGCCCCAGAACTGCACGCAATAATCCAGATGCATAGTGTCCCTTGACTTAAATTCAACAGTTTTGTGATATAACCTAACATTTTATTTGTCTTCTTAATTGCTTCTATGCATAGCTTAGTCGATGAAGATGTTGCAAAACATAAATGCCTAAATCTTTGTGTTCATTATTTCAGCTCAGTTCGCTGTTTGAAAATTTATTACTTAATCAATAGTTTTAGGGTGAAATATCAAAAAAGTGCTCCTTTTGGAATGTTGTGCTCAGTTTTCACTCTCTTGTTTGAAATCGCTGCACTAGAAGAAGTTCAAAGAGATCTGGACTATAGGATATATCTTACTTTGTTTGACAGATTGTGACAGCAGGTCTCAACTCTGGTCGTAGAGACTCACTTTGATAATTGTTTTTATTTCTAAACCAGCTTTCTTGTTTGGAAACCAATTCTTATTTGAAAGGCACTGTGTTGTTTTATAACACCTCATTCCTGTTCCCATTCTTCCGTCTTAATCTTCATTAGTATGTGTTTCATTTTTGTCAGAAAATCATTTTTTACCCCAATGAACCTAGACAGGTGAAAATGTGGCTCATTTTTGCATAAGTGTGCTGGCTATTATTTTTTACATCTCGCTGTTAATTGGTATTTGGTTTAAGGAAGCAGTAAAAGTTAAGCTATATCAGCACTACTACGTTTTGTTTTTTAAATGTAGATGTACATTTTCATCCAAACTACCCCAGCATTTTTAACCCCAATGATCAAAGACTTTTGAAATACGCACTCCTTAAACGTATTTAAATTGTGTTTTGTTAAATTTGAATTCTGCATTCATGTGCAAAAGACAGTGTGGGGACAGAAATTATTTGAAAATGATGGCATGAAAATTAAAATTAATTTTAAATGAAAACATGGTGATATGGACATAGCTTAGTGTTCTGTTCTCACTATTATAACATAATAGATATTCAGGGAGATAAACTTTGCTCTTTATCAATATAACGTCTTGGAGACTGGCTTGAAATGAGGTGTACAAATCTACAGTTTATTAACAAAGGGCAGGTGTGAAACTAAAAGTAAAGAAACATAATATTCAGCATACAAATAACAAAATAGCTTAGTAACAGCTTTAAATCTATAAGTAGAAATAAAGCACAGTAAAATTTTATTTATATAAACTTACTGGCTATGCTACTACAGGCTTAAACAAGAGGGATGGACTTTGCTACATGTATTTGTGGCAGATACACTACTTACATTGGGAACATCCCACTGCATATTTGAACATAACAACAGTTTACACTAATTAAAATGATTAATACTTAAGCATTTTGTCCATCTTAACAAAAATTACAGTCTTCTGGATCAAGTACAAGTAAAGCATATTCGTACCTGATAATATTCTGTGTACTCTGTCTAGTGGGAGAATGAATAAATTGCTTAGCTAATTCAAGTTACTTAAGTGAAAAACCTGTTGGTATTGAATGAGTGAATTGATGTCAGGGCAATAGGTGAACCACAGGCAACTGAAAGAAAGAAAGCAATGTACTGTATTTCATACAGTTTTCTTTGCATCAAGAATTAGCCATTACCTCATCCTTCACCTGCAGCAAAGTTTTGAAAATTTAACAATAGAAGAGGTAAAGAACAGTATACTGTATAGTTGAAAAAAGTGTTTTTTCTTACAAATGTGTGTATGAATCAGAGTGCAAAGCAAAACGCTAAGCTATTAATAAGCCATTTAAGAAGTGCTGAACAGATATAAAGGTGGATGGAAATTTGTAGTCAAGAATACAGACAAAGAACAAAACAGTTCCTGAAAGAGAAATCACAGAATGGAACTCAAAGAATGAACATTAAATAGTAGCCAATACTTTTGCTGTCTGTAATGAGTTTACAAATGGACACTAATGCCAAGAAGTACGAGACACTCTTTGCTAACGTTATGTAGCTAACAGGCAAAATAGACATGGGCAATGCAATTATGTTTGTAGATGCTGGTTACCTTCTCTGCGTCAATACACATCCATGCCAGCATCATACTACCTGCACTTCAAAACAGGTAATCCACCTGCTAAGCATATTTGTACCTAGCCAATGCTTGGATGAAAGAGCTCTAGGAAATGCTTGGATTGCTACTGGAAGTGGTGTTGGTGAGACCAATATGAGGTACTTACCCTCTGGTCTATGTGTGGATCCCAATGCCCCAGTGTGGTGATGGAGACACTGTGCTGTAAAAAAATGCCAATATCCTTTGGACAAGATCTAAAGATGAATTCTTAGAAAAGAGTAGGGTGTACCTCAACGTTCAAGGTAAAATGTTCATCACAGCCTAGCCATTCTGGCCCCCTAAGAATCCCCTGTCCCAAATTGGCTAACTCACTCTCTCTCACTCACTCCTTCACCACCTTATAGCTAATGTGGGGTAAGTATACTGGTCCAAGAATGGTTGCAGTCGCATCATCCAGGTTGATGTTGCACATTGGTGGAGGTTGACTTGGCTTCTCACTTTCTATGTAAAGCGCTTCGAGTAGTGAGAAAAGCAATATGTAAATGTAAAGAATTATTATTATTATTATTATTATTATTGTCGAGCTAAACAATAAAATGTCCAGGCGCTCAATCTGATTGTCTGACATATTATACAAGATGAGTAAACAGATTCTGTGTTTTCAAATGTTTGTTTTGTTCTTTCTCACCAACATTAAGGTCAACAGAGTGCACAGATACTACATTGCTCAAAAACATGTGATTCAGTATTGTGTATGGCCCCCACGTGCCTGTATGTACTGCCAGCAAATGTCTGATGAGACGGTGGTTGGTGTCCTGGGAGATTGCCTCCCAGACATGGATCAGGGCGTTAATGAGCTCCTGGACAGTCTGTGGCACTTCTTGGTGGTGCTGGATACGCCAATACATAACATCCTAGAGGTTCTCAGTTGGATTCAGGTCTGAGGAATGTGCAGGCCAGTCAATGGCTTTGTCATCAAGGAACTGCCTACACATTCTGACCAGCTGAAGTCTAGAATGCCCTGCACCAGGAAGAACCCAGGAAAAAGCATGGGATAAACATATAAAACCTACTGTTCTACCCACTCTACCATTTATAAAGTACAATCATCTTGTAAATGTGCATTCATGAACGTGCCTTAAACCGTGCCTGATTCCACCATGAAACAACCATACATGAACCATTCTAATCAACCTCATACATATGCATGCAATCACGATGCTGCAGACCTTCAGTGGCTGGTGGTGCAGCCTCCTACGTGAACCTTTATTTGGTGGCCTAAGCATGGATGTCAGCAATATGAGCAAATATGTTGAATGGCAACATATTACTGCTGCTGTAAAATCCTGTGAGCTCCAGTGGCACCATGCCTGAAATAAAAAAATAAAAAATAAAATGAAAGGTGTGATCTCTGGCAAGGAACCAGATCGCTAGTTACTGGCAGAAAATGCATGTAATGGAAGGAAAATAAAACACATCTATGCTGTCTGTTTTAGATTTATAAATGGTATCTGTAACTGGAGATGCCTTTTATGTGGCATTGTGCCAGAGCAGTCCTTTTATCAGTCTCATCTTGGCATCATGGACGGCTTTCAGGAAAAAAAACCAAAAAAGTTCAGTGAAAATATGCAGCATTGATCCTCTGAAAAGGGAAATTAAATATTGTCTGTGCATCATATTCATCCCATTTAAGCTTAGATGTGTTTGTCACTTCAACACACATTATAATAACATGTTGGGGGTATGAATTATATATGTGAGTCGTCATATATGCGAGCTGATCAAGGGTGTTGTCATTTCCTAGTTTCTTCAAAATGTTTTGTATGCATATGAGCGGCGATAAAACCGCGACGTACAAATGAGCGCCGACAAACCCACTAACTGGTTTTCAACAAATGCGCGTCGACAAAATCGCCACGACAAAATCGCGAGAGAGGCCAAGAGAGTGGGACACGTACGTGTGCATTATGTACACATTATGTGCTAGGTTATAACTGTTATAACTGCTGATGGCATGCCGCAAACAAATAACTCAGTCAAGGGTTGGCATAACGCGTCATATACAAAGCAGAATTACCAGCAGTCAGGCAGCCAGCAAGTCTAAATACGCTCAACTATCAAGACTTCTTGCTGCAATTCTTCCTACATATGTAGGGCGTGATCTTAAGGACTATCTGCGTGCCGTGCTGATGGCATGCCACGTCTCATAATATTGAATTCTAAAATAAACATTATTATATATGCTTTAAACTAGTAATTCATATTTAATGAAACTTTCGCGATTTTGTCGGCGCGATTTTGACGCCGCGTTTTAATCGACGCTATTTTGTCGGCGCTCATATGTCTATGGCGCAAATGTTGGGTCACACTAAAGATAATGTATGAACATTCCCCTGGCAAGCTTTCTTTTATAAATTCTGATAATTGTGTGGGAAGTTGCATACGCATATTTCGAGCCTCTTTTTGTGCATATGTAAGCTTTATAAATGAGATGCCTGGTAGCTAGGCAAGCTTTTGTTTTCTTTGTAACTTTTGAACCTCCTTATACAAGCTTTCTTATGGTTTAACTTTGTTAATAACACACCATTTCTAAAAAGTCTTGGATTCATTTTTTTTTATTTTAGGTTTAGGAACCCCATACAAGTCATAATATTTCAAAACTCCTTAATGTATTTTAGGGCAGTGGTCTTTCTAATACTAAATCATAAGTTAATTTTTTGTGTTCTGGCATTTGAAGCAGTATGGTAAAACAGTGGTTGGTGCTATGCCCTGATTGATCCAGTGGCCTGAAATAAAATTTTGTGACCAGTAATTTTTACATGGACTATGCATGCGCTTTCTGTGTTCAGGGTATTCTAGCTTTCCTCAGACATCCCTAAAGACATGAATGTTAGCTAAAGACTCCAGACTAAGGCCCTGAAATGGACTGGTCTCTTATCTTAGGTGAGTTTCTGTCAGTATGGTAGTGATGCTCTGATAAGATTTGTCCACTAGGAACCTGAATGGGATTAAACAGACATGAGAATTGTATGCTATATTAAAGTGTTTTGACTGTCTTGACAATTAACAAAAATGTGTTTAATACCTTTACTCATTATATTAAATAAAAAATTCTATTTTATACCTATGAAAACTGTGACTTACATTAGATTCTTGGTACAAATGATTGTAATGGATTGCCCAAATCCATAAGACAGGTTTTTTTTGTTGCTTACAGCACACAGCTTCTTTTTACTGATTTGATCAAAAAACTTTAAGGGTTTAATTTTTGCCTCTTTCCGACCAAAACTTTTCAATTACTGTATTTGTTGCTTGTCTCGGTAAACAGCAAAATCCATCCAATCTAAATATAGCATTTTCCCAGTGTTTTAATTAACCTGATGTTTTTTGCATTCCTTGCATTCCTGCATAACTTTGACTTACTCAGAAAAACTTCTTTTTAAAAGATTAAACTCTCTTGTTACACAAAGTAAGAATTATCGTAGCACTGAAAGCATACCGCACGAAGCAGTGCCTATAAACTGCATGAGCACATTTTTCTACAGGAGAGTCACAGAAAGCAGAAGCTTATTGGGAGAACACTGGGGACAATGCAGGTAGTAACTCCAATACTATGTTAACCCCTGTCCTTTAAATAATATTTATAGTAGTAATCTAGTAAATTGATTAATACACATAAAATGCTTTGTTTTCCAGTCAACTAGACTGTGAGAAATTTCTTCAAAAGACTGCTGATGGCTCAAATACAGTTTGCTCACCAAAACAGCAAATCAAGGAATGACATTCTCTTTCTGATGTTAAAACATTACATTCTTCCACATTCAAAGGGAGGATGCTTATATTGGGAATTTAGTTACAGTTGTGGCTTTGAAGATGTTGGTCTCTCTTTGCTTGTTCTGAAAACTAACAGGAAGATTAAATGGAAGATTATAGATAGTACATTTAGGAAACACTGTCTTATCCCTTAAAGTTTTAAACACCAAAGCCCATCATGGCTGCACTCAAAGCACTGTTGACTACATTGCTACTCAGCAAAAACAAGACAAGAGGAAGAACCCAAAAATTTTATTTATTCTACAATTGCACAGTTGACTTCAGTTATTGTTTTTTCAGATTTTCAAGAGACAATGATCAGCGTGTTTCCATCATTGAAAGACTTATTCATAAACAGTTTTTTTGCCTGTGGCCAGAGTATTAATAAGTGACATTGTATTGAACTGCTGAGATGCCTATAGGAAAGCATCAGAAAAAAAACACATCCAGAGAAGTCCACCACGGCAATGCACCTGCACACACCGCATTGTCAGTTAAAGAATTTTTGAATAAAATGTAGTTGTTACTTCTCACTCCCCGTGTTTGCCAGATCTCACTTCCTGTGACTTCATTTTGTTCCCGAAATTAAAAGTGAGACCGAAGTGAAGATGACTGGCCACCGTGAAAGAAATCCGGGAAAACATGTTGAAGACTGTAGACACAGTAACAAAAGACAGGTACAGGAAATGTTTTCACGAATGGGACAAGTCTTGAGGAAAATACTTTGAAGATGACTAATTAATTTCACTTCAGGTCTTATACACTTGTTCCTTGGGTGTGTTTTATTATTGGCCTGTTGGTCCTAGAGAGACTTTTACGTGACTGGTGCTATGCAAAACAATGAGGTTTAGTAATGTTCTTTAAGGAAGAAAATTGGTGGTTTAACATCTGTCTTTGTGCATAGTATGTGTGTTTTAAAATAACAATATTTAACCTTAGTAAAATTTTTCTTTGTTGTGCAGTGTTTCATTAGCTAAATATTAACCTGACTGGGCATTAAACACATTATTTTAGTAGGTCTTGTTTAGCTGCATTAAGCGGGAGGCTAAGCTATCGAACAGTCATTATTAACTTTGTATGCCTCTCTTTGTTTAATTTACATTTTTTAACTGATTGCAGGAACTTCCATTGCAGGGAATCGGTGCCGCTCGTTGGGTTTTCAGGAGATGTGAGCCCATTTGCTTAGGGGTGCTACATTATACATGTTTGATAGATACATCCTGACTTTTGTGTTGAGCTTGTTGCACACACGCTTAGTGAATGGTTTTTCTTAGTATTTAAACAAATAAAATGTAATTCTATTACCACTCAGTAAAAGATCCATGCATACTTCCACTCACATTGATTCGGAATTGCTATCCTGCATTTGTGAAGTGAACAGTGTTGCAGGGCCAGATGTGACTCTCAAATGAGAATACACGTCCATGAAACAAACCCATTAAAAATACGTGGTGAATAGCTGCAAAATCTGGACCTGCAAAGGTTACATCCACAGGGCTTCTTCCTAAAACTACTGCTCTTAATTCCTTCAGTCCGTGCACTAAACTAAACCATCGGGATTCAGAGAGAGGATAAATAAGAGGAAAAATACGTTCAGTAACGGAAGCCACGCAAATACCACATAAAATGACCAGGCACAGAATTCAACCTCAGGATGGAAGATTGGTGAAGCAGCAGTGCTTCTGTGTATGCCTACTGTTATGATTCAGATGGAAATATATTTGTGTAGGGTTATTTCGTAATTTGGAAGGTTTTAGACATCAAGAAATCTCCCTGTTTAGTTGTGACTAGCAAAATAACCGCGGTTCGCAGCGGAGAAGTAGTGTGTGAAAGAAGTAATGAAAAAGAAAAGGAAACATTTTGAAAATAACGTAACATGATTGTCAATGTAATTGTTTATATATATATATATATATATATATATATATCTATACTAATAAAAGGCAAAGCCCTCACTCACTCACTCACTCACTCACTCACTCACTCATCACTAATTCTCCAACTTCCCGTGTAGGTAGAAGGCTGAAATTTGGCAGGCTTATTCCTTACAGCTTCCTTACAAAAGTTGGGCAGGTTTCATTTCGAAATTATACGCGTAATGGTCATAACTGGAAGATGTTTTTTCTCCATTTACTGTAATGGAGATGAGCTTGAAACCCGTGGGGGCGGAGTTTGACATCATCACGCCTCCCACGTAATCACGCAGTACGTAGAAAACCAGGAAGAGCCCCAAAAAGCGCTTAAGAAAACATGCATTATATAATTGAGAAGGCAGCGAAACAATAAGAAGCGAGCGAGTGATATATACAACCATATTCATGAGTTCTGCTACTTCGGAAACAAAGCACAGTGTAAACCTACACTTTAAATTAAGTTCATAGACAGGCTGCCGCTGGCGTTTGTAATTTAGTGCCTGCCCATATAAGGCCGTCCGTCAGCGGCAATCCAATAGCAA
>JANRMT010062791.1:250131101-250174205 GCA_026402145.1 Polypterus bichir lapradei
TGTCGAGTAAATAGAACTTGAAAAGATATATTTTTTCGAATCTGATCGCGCATTTTAGATCGACTTGACGCGCAGTACATCGAGCCCACGTGGTATTGTGCTTTCGCCTGCGTGAATCAATAAGTCACCGTCGCTTCGCTCTTACTTTTTTACCGTTCATCTAATCATGGCTAGTTGTGAAAAAATTAGAAAATGGAAGGATTACACTAAGTATGGCTTTACCAAAACAATCATTGATGGCGAATAAAGTATCCATTATTCATAAAGCTTCAATTGGTGATCTGTCTTTCTGCGTTAACCTCATATTTTTTCATACTTCTCAAACCAAGGGGGTGCAAGGGTAAAATGAATCGGGAAGGGCTGATATATATGTATGTGTGTGTGTATATATATATATATATATATATATATATATATATATACTCAGCAAAAAAAGAAACGTCCCTTTTTCAGGACTGTGTATTTCAACAATAATGTTTTAAAAATCCAAATAACTTTACAGATCTTCATTGTAAATTGTTTAAACAATGTTTTCCATGCATGTTCAATTAACCATAATCAATTAATTAACATGCACCTGTGGAATGGTCGTTAAGACCTTAACAGCTTACAGAAAGTAAGCATTTAAGGTCACAGTTCTAAAAACGCAGGACACTAAAGAGACTTGTCTACCGACTGTGAAAAACACCCAAAGAAAGATGCCCAGGGTCCCTGCTCATCTGCGTGAACGTGCATTAAGCATGCTGCAGGGAGGCATGAGGACTGCTGATGTGGCTAGGGCAATAAATTGCCATGTCCACACTGTGAGACGCCTAAGGCAGCGCTACAGGGAGACAGGAAGGACAGCTGATCATCCTCGCAGTGGAAGACCACGTGTAACAACACCTGCACAGGATCGGTACATCCGAATATCACACCTGCGTGACAGGTACAGGATGGCCACAACAACTGCCCGAGTCACACCAGGAACACACAATCCCTCCATCAGTGCTCAGACTGTCCGCAATAGGCTGAGAGAGGCTGGACTGAGGGCTTGCAGGCCTGTTGTAAGGCAGGTCCTTACCAGACATCACCAGCAACAACGCCGCCTATGGGCACAAACCCACCTTCGCTGGACCAGACAGGAGTGGCAAAAAGTGCGTGAGTTTCTGCATGACAGCAATGTCAGTGTTCTGCCATGGCCAGCAAAGAGCCCAGATCTCAATCCCATTGAGCATGTCTGGGACCTGTTGGATCGCAGGGTGAGGGCTAGGGCCATTCCCCCCAGAAATGTCCAGGAACTTGCAGGTGCCTTGGTGGAAGAGTGGGGTAACATCTCACAGCAAGAACTGACAAATCTGGTCCAGTCCATGAGGAGGAGATGCACTGCAGTACTTCAAGCAGCTGGTGGCCACACCAGATACTGACTGGTACTTTTGATTTTGAGCCTCCCTTCATTCAGGGACACATTGTGAAACATTTTTAGTTTATGTCTTATGGTGTTGACTCTTTTAGTGTTCATACAAATATTTACACATTAAGTCTACTGAAAGTAAAAACAGTTGAAAGTCAGGGGACGTTTCTTTTTTTGCTGAGTATATATATATTGAAATAGTTTTACTGTCAAATAATGCAAAGAGTACGCGGCACGTGTTTCGACCTAATTTTGGGCTCATCAGGTGTACACACTCAGTGCACCCCCTCTCGGGAATCGAACATCAGCGCTAGAGGCGAAGCCTCTTCCATTGCGCCACGGCGTGTGGTTTGTCTATTTGAGAGTATGTAGATCGGGGTATATATATATATATATACCCGCGCTTCGCAGCGGAGAAATAGTGTGTTCAAGAAGTTATGAAAAAGAAAAGGGAACATTTTAAAAATAACGTAACATGATTGTCAATATAATTGTTTTGTGACTGTTATGAGTGTTGCTGTCATCAAGGATTTGATTATCATTATTTCTTTCAATCAGGTTCGTATTTCGAGGATGTGTTGTGTTCAAGTTACATTCCGTGTTTGTCAACCATTGTAAAGATAACAGGTTTCATTCATCGATTCGTTTCTTACTGCATCAATAAACAGCTCATCTTCCTCTTTATCTGAGACATGACACACTGCATGCACGGGTTTTTTTTACACTGTGTTCCTTTAGCTGGACATTGACTTTTTCCACCGTGTGCTTTGTTTCCGCAGTAGCTGCACTTATGAATATGCTTGTATGCGTCACACACTTCATATTTTTTTGCTGCCTTCTCAATTGTGTAATTCAGTTTTTGTTCAGCGCTCTTTGGAACTGTTGCTTTTTGTCTGCGTACTGCGTCAGTTCACGTGAGCCGCTCAGTGTACATGCATCGAAGGTTCCCAGCTGTGCTTGTGCCATCTTGTGCGATGTCCACGGCTTTATTTAATGTCAGCTAAGTCCCGGCACTTAAAAGTTTCTCTCGCAGTTTCGCTGAGTTTGTGCCAAACACCACCCTGACCATCTCATCTTCGTCTGCATAAGCACAGTCCTTCCCCGTGAATATTTAGCAGCAGTGTTTCTATTGGATTGCCCCTGACGGACGGCCTTATATGGGCAGGCACTAAATTACGTGGGAGACGTGATGATGCGACACGCAACTCCGCCTCCCATGGCCATCGAGCTGCAGTCTATTACAGTATATGGATGAAAAAATAGGTTCCAGTTATGACCATTACGTGCAGAATTTCGAAATGAAACCTGCCCAACTTTTATAAGTAAGATGTAAGGAATGAGCCTGCCAAATTTCAGCCTTCTACTTACACGGGAAGTTGGAGAATTAGTGATGAGTCAGTCAGTCAGTCAGTCAGTCAGTGAGTCAGTGAGGGCTTTGCCTTTTATTAGTATAGATTAAAAAGTTACTGTCTCTAGACGTGTTAAAATCTTACAGTTTTTGTTTTGTTTTAGCACAACATCATTTTGTTTTATAATGGGTATCTCCTTTTTGTGGAACTGTTACCATGTCACTACATGTGGTATCTATCTTTGCCATGACATTTTAAAAGCTGGTGTCTTATGCTCATTAGTGTCTGAGATAATTGTTAGTAATTTGTTGTATTAGTTAGTAGTTTGTGTATTGTCTCTCTTCTGGGGATTTTCAGTTTAGAAATGATGGCAACCATTTTTTGAATATGGGTTTCACCTACCATTTTGGGTTTAATAGTGTTTTTTCTTGATTGTCTGGTTTTGAATTTTACTACCTTCAAGGTTATGATCTATCTTCTTATCTTTTTTTTTGCCAGCTTTATATTTATACTTGGAAAGTTTGGGTTTAAAAAAGCAGATGGGCTTTGCCTCTGTTGTGACCCAAGTAAACTACTAGCTCCTTTGTCTGAAATTTTCTTTTTTTTTTCCACCTGCCTTTTTCTTGGTGGTAATACACCATCCTATACATAAGAGCGGCTCATCTATGCAGTATTCATTTTACTAGTAAACAATATTTCCATTGGTAATACTAAATAGCTTTAAAAAGCTTTAGACACAACTTTTTTATTTATATGGAACATGCACAAACAAAACCGACAGTGAGCAAACAACTGAACAGGAATGCGTCCTTAACCATGGGAAAAGGGTGTCAAAAATCAGTAATAAAATTTGTTAAATCTTGCTTCCTTTTTTGTCAAAAACATGAGAACAGATAGTAAAGAGTATGAACCTTTCCATGGCCAACCCGGCAGGTAAATTTCTTCTATCCTGTTAAAGTACAAAAAAGTCATACAATTGCAAATTAGTTATTGCAATGCACCCCACTACCAGCTGCTTAAAGGGTGCTTTATAGCTGGCTTCTCTAGGTATTCCTGCCCCCTCAGAACAAGAATGTCATGTGTACAGTATCAAATGTTGCACTGAGGTCTAACAAGACTATTCTGATTTGTCCAGAGTCTGCTGCCTAACCAAATCATTACTTAACTGAAGCATTGCAGTTTCACAACTGAAGCCAGACTGAAAGGGTTCAATCAATTTATTAGAAGTTAAGTAATTGGTGAGTTGGGAGTAGGGCTGCCAACCGTCTTCATTTTCCTGGGCATAACCTCATTTTTAACGTGCTATGGACTGTCCAGGAGGAATCTATAAAATTTTTTTAAAATTTCCAGAATTTTGGCTCCTAAAATTTGAAAATCTCCATATCCTTATCATTGGTAATAACTGAAAGCCAATCAGCATTTGCGGAAGTAGTGCGCACACTTTTTTTCTTTTTTCCCCAAATCTTCACTTCTATTCCAGTAGTAAACATCGCAGATATTGACGAGAATAGTCAATGTCTGTCCAACTTGGCTTTTTCACTTCAACTTTTGAATTCAACTTTATCTTCTTGGCGAGTAGACAGTTCATTATAAATGTTATTTCTTTCCTTAATTATTTGTAATCCTAATTCACCGTACCTAAGTGAATTTATTCAAAATCAAAATTACAATTTTACATTTTCTATACAAGATCTTGTTTTCGATTATTCTTTCAGCTGCTTGGTTAAACAAGAAATTTCATACATCCAGGTACAGTCCGTCATATTTAAGTGTGAGTAAGTACTGCTTTGTAATATTTTAATGGAAAATATTGTTATTACCACCTGTTGTTCCAAAATGGATTTCTAATTGTAAATCAATGAGTCAACTATTAAGGTTTCAGTTAAATAAAAAAAAAAATCACACACTTATTCTGCCATATAAATGCAATATCTTTTCAGTTATCAGTTGATCAAGTAATAAGTCACTTTTTCAAGTAATTTAATAATATTTTCATAATTCTTTCATTTGCATAAATTCAGGAATACCTGTTATGCCAAAAAGAAAGTGCAAGTTCACAGACTACTTGAACAGCAAATATCCATGTTTTCGAAAGGGCAGAACAGATTCAAGTGAGGGGTTAATTCTCACAAGAGTCAATTTCAGTAGCATGCTATGTAAAGATTTCCATACATATTTATCCAAGAACCCAGATTTACTGAAAAAAATAGCTTCAGTGGAAAAATATAAAAGAATGTAGATAGATGCAAATAAACTAAATTGAAAAGAATACAATTATTTTTAATTTTACTAGAAGTGAATTTACCATGTGTATCATTTTTTACAGGTTTACAGTTGAGCTATCCAAATAAGAATGGAAGGAATGAAGTCTGTTAATTTAAGAGGCTTGACATATTCAAAATATGTGACAGGTTATTAGTTTGCCAGTTACTGTGATTGTGGCCATCATATCATAATTATAGCGATAAACTACTACTAAAGGTTTATATCATTTTTAAAAACCATAAAAGAGTATAAAGGACGTATTATGGCATCATATGAAAATTCGTCTTTCCAGAGAAAGAGAGCCCTAGTTGGGAGGCTACAACACACTCAAGAACTTTTAACAGAAAAGGTAAGCAAGAAATACGGCAAAAACTCTCAAGGTTGTCGGCATCAAGACCAGACTTTGTTAACATTGGGGATACAGAAGCAATTTTAAAAGTGGCTGGCACAAAGCCAGTGTCAAGGGATGTATTTATCATTGTATTGTCGTAACAGTTGGGATTATGGTGTGAAGGCAGGATTTAAGAAGTGTACAGGGGATGGGGTCCAGTACACAGGTAGTCGGCCTCATCTTGCAAAGCAGGTCATTAGCAAATGTGATGGGTGAAAATTTAGAAAAGAAGCTGGATGGAGTGGGAAGACAGGGAAAGATGTAAACAGATAATGGATTTACATTAGTTGAATTATTTAGATTTTTAATTTTATTACGAAAAAAGTGTAGGGAATTTTTCACAGACTTCAGTAGAGGAGGTAACAGAGCCAGATGCAGGCTGAAGGAGTTTATTAAATACAGAGAACAAAACCCTTGAGTTATCATGGCCACTTTATTATTATTCTATAATGTGAGTTTTGGCTGCAGTTGATGCATCTTTGTAAGATCTTTGATGGTCAGAGAAAGCTTCAATATGCATAGTAAAGGCAGTCTTACATGTCATTCTCTTATTGTTTTAAAGGAGCTGTTTTATGTAATGTTGAATGAAGGGCTGAGTTGTAGCAGTCAACAAAACTATATAGTGTGGATGGAACAGGGAAAGACAGAAATGGATCTAGCCAGTATAGAGGAACTGATATTTTTAAGGTTTCTGAAAGAAATTTGACATTTATGGGTCAGAGGAGGGAGAGGTAATGAAACCATGAAAAGTACTGCTTTATGGTCAGATAGTCCCAAATCACTGCTACGAGTGTTGCAAACAGATAAGCCAGATGTACAGATCAGGTCTAATATATGACCACCAGAGTGCATACGAAAATTAAAATGTTGCACAAAGTCAAAACCATCCAGCAAGGACAGGAACTCATTTCTCAGTTTACATATAGGAATGTCAATATGGATGTTGAAATTGCCAAGAAGAATGACTGTCTGGGAAAGGGAATTTAAGTGGGTTAATAATACAATCTATCTTTCTTATCTGATCTGACTGAAAGTAAGACAGGACCAAATTTCCTTAGTAATTCAAGAGCCAGAGACTCGAAAGACAATGGAATGCCAATTGGGATTCATTTGATATTTTAATCAGATCTAATAATTACTGTGACCCCCTCTGCTTTCTCTTGAGTTATGAGCCTTTGTGAAGTAAACTTATTCGGATGGTGTTGCCTCCATAAGAGACAAACTCATTTGGTTTTTTCAAGATTCATTTAAGCATAACATATCAAGGTTGGAGTCTGTAATGAATTCTGATATCAACAATGCTTTGCAATTAAGAGTTCTTGAGTAAAACGTTGCAATATTAGGTAATGAGGGCTCGTTTTACACAGATCCATAACCAGAGTTTTTTTTTTTTTTAGCATATTACAAATTTGCCACACTGACACTGTTAATTTTAAAGCCATGAGTAGGACAGAGTATTCCTGAACAAATGCTGCTGGTGAACTTTCCATTTGCCTCCTGGTGGTGGTGGCATCCTGACCCGTGATGTAAATATTTTGGGTGCCACACAATACTGGTGTCTTTTAGGACATTCCAGTCTAACCATTTACTCTGGAAAAAGTGTTTAACGTTCAGGAATTTATCAAGGAAGTATTTCAACATAGCAGAAAGCCAATACTTACTTGAGAGTAGTAGAGCACAATTCAGCAGGACAGCACATCAGAGAAGGTGAGATGGGTGGAGTGGGGTGGCACAAATGAGCGGTGATAGCAACAGATGTTCTGAAGATGGCGCCAACTGGTGTGGCTGGCCGTCTGCTCGTCTCCCTAGTCTATGTTTTAACTTTGTTTTTATGTTTTAGTTCATCCCAACGATCACTGTCCTATGATCGGGAGTCTTTACTAAACATATTTTCTGGCCTACTTTCCTCTCAATTGTCATCTTCTGATTGGATTTTTTGTGAACCTCCACCTTTGTTTTATTCATCTCCTGACTTCTTCACCTGGACGCTGGTGTTCACCTTTATCAGTGAGTTGAATGCCCATCGGAGACACAAATGCACCCACCGCCGTCATGGGAAAAGAGCCGGAATTGCTGTTAAACAACGCCGACTCAAGTCCCAGAGCTTTGTTTCCCGATGCCTGCGAGTTGTCTATGACTCATCTTCTCCTGCTCAGGAATCCATCACTGATTCATGGGCGCTGGACACCGGATTTAATTTCTCCATTTCAAGACAGCATCACTCTTCCTCGGTGTGCAATCAGGCAGTAAACGCTGCTAATCTTCACACACTCAACCGTGGTCATCCTGCAATGAGCTTTTCTACTTCTGTCAACGCTGCTCTCCTGAACGTGAGATCAGTGTCTAATAAAACTTTTATTCTGCAAGGCTTTATTACATCAAATAAACTGGATTTCTTCTTTATCACTGAGACTTGGATTTTAAATGGTGACTCTTCATGTTTTACTGACTTGGTTCCTTCAGGTTATTCATTTTTAAACTCTCCTCGTTTGACTCGTCATGGGGGGGGGGGGGGGGGGGGGCATTACCACTGTTTTTAAAAGTATGTTCTTGTGTCAAAGCCTTACAAGGGGTCCGTTTAGCAGCTTTGAACTTCAACTTTTTGAAGTGTGCAGCTCCCCTTTGTTGTTTGCCGTGGTTCATAGTCCTGTAATTAATGATACTTTCATTTATGAATTCTCTGATCTCCTGGATGATATCACCCTCTCCCATGACAAAATATTTATTGTTGGTGATTTCAACATTCACGTTTGTTGTCAATCGAAACCTTTGGTCAAAGACTTTTTATCACTATTGGACTCATTTGATTTTATACAGCATATTAATACGCTAACTCACTCTCTTGGTCACACCCTTGATCTCGTTCTTACTCGTGATATTTCAGTGAATAGTATTATGTGTTTCTTTCACTGATCACTTTTCTGTAATGATGGATCTGCATATTACTGTTGATCTCCTGACTAATAGCCGTCCACCACGCTGCTCGCGCTTTTTAAATTCTTCCATTATATCTGATTTTAAAACCATTTTCTCTAGTCTTTATATGCATGACCAAAATAATGATATCGATGATTCTGTCGTAAAATTTAATCCCTCCTGTAAAACAGTTTTAGACACAATTGCGCCGCCCAAGATACGCTGTAATAAGGTAAGACCTGCTCCCTGGCTAAATGAAACCCACGATCGCTGCGCCGCACCTGTCGAACTGCTGAACGGCGTTGGAAAAAAGATGGACTGACTATCTCTAAACAGATTTTCAGGATTTCTTTTTTGAATTTTCAGGCTGAAGTTAAGAAATCGAAACATGACTTCTTTGCCGATTTAGTATCTCGTCATTCAAACAATCCTAGGGTTTTATTTAATTCAATTAATAACGCCATTCACCCTCATTCTATGATGGGATTAAATAGCACTGTTCATTCATGTGAGCAGTTTCTATCATTCTTTGTCAGCAAAATTGATACTATCCACAGTGGCATTGTTCAAACTGGCTATGAACTTCCTACTGTTAATCATGGCATTGTTCTAGATTCCTTTGATCAAGTCTCACTTTCAATGCTAAAAAGAACTGTTGACACCCTTAAACCAGCTTCCAGCCCCCTCGATATTGTACCACCACGTCTCTTAGTGGAAGCCTTTGATGTGTTAGGCCCATCTTTACTAGCTATTATAAAGGATTCTATTAGTCCGGGGGTTGTGCCCTCATTTTGTAAACATGCTGCAATCCGTCCCCATCTAAAAAAGGCAGAATTTGATCCTGGAGTTTTAACCAACTTTCGTCCAGTTTCCCAGCTGCCATTTCTGGCTAAAATTCTAGAAAAAATTATTTATAATCAATTGGTCAATCACCTTAACTCCAATAATTTATTTGAGACCTACCAATCTGGTTTTAGGCGTTATCATAGTGTTGAAACGACACTCCTGAAAGTGTTCAACGACATCTCTCTTATTACTGACTCAGGTGATGCGGCAGTCCTTGTCCTCCTTGACCTGTCCGGTGCCTTTGACACTATTGACCATGAAATATTCCTGATGTGGCTCGAACATCTTGTTGGGCTTAAAGGGACTGCTCTTAACTGGTTCAGGTCATATTTAACTGGTAGACACTTTTCAGTGACTTTAAATTCCTCTTTTTCATCTACTGCTCCCCTCAAATATGGTGTTCCTCAGGGATCCATTTTGGGTCCTATTTTATTCTCTATATACCTTCACCCTATTGGAGCGATTTTTAGGAAATTTAACATTTCTTTTCACTGCTATGCTGATGATATTCAGGTTTATATTCCCGTCTGCAACTCTGCAACAAATTAACTCCATAACTGTCTGTCTGAACTAAGTTCCTGGATGGCTAATAATTTTCTTGATCTAAATTAAAATAAAACAGAGGTGCTGATAGTGGGTCCACCAGCTAAAGCCCAAACTGGTCTTGGACTTCTCGGCTCTTTCTCTGTCTTTTCCAAACCTCAAGTCCGCAAATCTTGGTGTTACCTTTGATAGTAACCTCTCTTTTGAGAAACAAGTAAATTCTGTAGTCAAGAGTTGCTTTTTCCAACTTCGTCTATTAGGTAAGATCAAGCCTTTTTTATCTTCTAAAGATCTTGAGAAAGCTACTACTTTTATTTTTTCTCACCTCGATTATTGCAATTCGCTGTATTCTGGGATTAGCAAATCTCTGATACACAGGTTACAGCTGGTCCAAAATTCTGCCGCTTGCTTTCTGGTTGGGGCAAGGAAGTATGACTCTGTTTCTCCTATTTTAGCTTCTTTACACTGGCTGACTGTCAGTTTTCGAATTGATTTTAAAATCTTGCTGCTAGTTTTTAAATCTTTACATGGGCTTGCTCCTGCCTATTTATCTGAACTGTGTGTTTTACACCAGCCATCCAGAGTGCTTAGATCTTCTGGTCAGTTGTCTCTTGTTGTCGCTCGTACCAAATGTAAAACCAAGGGGGACAGGGCCTTTGCAGCTGCTTCCCCTCGCCTGTGGAACTCTTTACCTCATCATATAAAGGAATCATCTACAATTGAACAGTTCAAAACAAGATTAAAAACTCACTTCTTTTCACTTCGGTAATACTGATGGTTTCCTCTTTGTGATCATATAACATTATTTCTATTTATTTATTATCTATCTTATTTTATGTTCATATATTTTATTACTATTTATGTTTTATTGTTTTTGTTTTTTTTCCTTTTATTCTATTATTGTAAAGCACTTTGGCCACAGCATTACTATGTTGTTTTAAATGTGCTATATAAATAAATTGACATTGACAACACAGTAAGAATCCAGTAGAAGTATAGACTGATGCCACTGGAGGATTTATCCATTAAAAAGTAGATACAAGATGCACCTAAAAATACTCGTAATTACCAGAAATTATCTCAGCGATGACAGATTCCCATTACATGCAGAACATGTCTCTATTCGTTTGTTGAATTTCATTTCTGATTGTTATTGCCTGTCTCTGTTACTGGATACAACTGAGAAGTGCCAAAAAGTTTTTTTGTACAAACATGACTAAATAAAACCCTTGAACCAATGGGTTGCAAAAGGGGGCTTGTCTTCAACTGTCACTTCATAAGTAGTCACAAAGCACACTTTTTTTATTAGTACATAAAAGCCCTTGATTAGTGATAAGCAAAACAGCCAAGTTTCAATTTGTACACACGTTTGCAAAATTGATACTTAAATTCATTTCACAGGAGATTTCATAATTGTGTAAGGTGAAACTCACTAAAAAGAAGAGGTTTAGAGGATTTTGATTTTCTTGAGCTGGAAATGAAGGTATACTGCTCCCTAACTCCTCCTTCTCACTTCCGCGTTTAAATATGTTTATAGTTGCAACTTAATAAGGCATGTAATCTATCGCACTCCAGTAAAGTCAATTCTAATTATGCCTCTCGTTCACTCACTACAGAGGAGCACAAACTGTTTTTTAACAGCAGCGTGGCATGCAGCATATTTTCCACATGAAAACACATTCACCATTACCTAACAACTATACTTTTCTGTGTCTTGATTGCTGCAGAAGAGTTTGAGAATATATACAATACAAGCTCTGTAGAGCTTCAAGTTTCTTTTCTCTCTTTGATAATTCCAAAGATGTGTCATCAAAATTGGCAAAGTGCAGATTGAACTACCAGAACAATTACTTTATTATTTGGCTTACATCTTTATCCAATGGGACTGACATTACAATTGATTACATTTCTTTTTGTTTTTCTGATTTGAGCACAGGCAGGTGAAGTGACTTGCTCATTGTCATTCAGCATCAATAGTGGGATATGAACCCAAAATTTCAGGGTCCAAAGTTCAAAGTCCAATGGCTTAACCACTATACCACACTACCTGCCTTCACTTCTGGCAGCACAACAAAATGTTTAGATGTGACAGGAGATGACTCCGGTGATTTTTTTTGTCCATTAGTGATCTTTATTTCAGGTGTATGCATGCAGAATTAAAGAATGTAAATACTTTCAGGTACAACCAAATCTCTTTCATCTTGTGTCAATGGCACGGATTTCACAAGCTGTTTTAGAATTTTTTTTCTAAGTGAAACACTGACTTTTAAAACAAGCTAAATTTCAAGTGAATAATTTTGACTATGATATTCACAGCGATGGTTACAGCTGTCTGCCTTTTAGAGATGTCAGTTATATTATTCAAAAAGCTCATATCTAGGAAGGCAAGGGTTATATTATTTTTTGAAACCATATTTCGTTATAACAATACTCAAACGGCTTAATTCACATGAAGATTGTGCATATGAGCAGATTCAAATGAATTTCATGATTTGTTCGAGTTAATCAAACTGAAATTGCTCTGCTTTACTGTGTTTGACATAGTTTGCGTAGCTCATATATGTCCTGAAATGTGTAATGGCTGTTAATATATTGTCACTGCAGATTTATGCACACACTTAATGAACACAAATTGTGTGTCTGTGGATTGACAAGGCACCACACATGAGCTAACATTTGTTCTGAAGACCCCTTCAGTATAAGATGTGTTTTTTGGTGTAAAGGTATTTTTACCCTCATTATCAAGTGAGTGACCAGATATGCCATTACCCAAGATAATCATCAAGAGACTATATTAATTTAGAATTGTGTACTGTTTCCCTAAATAAGGAGTAGTTCACAAACAGAAGCATTGCTTTTGATTAGTTTTATAAGATCATGACACTAAATTCTTAAGGCCATTTGCAAACTCTCCATGGTTTGAGAGGTGATAATGGTAACACTAACGTGTATTTAGTTTAAAATATTCTACGACGGACACATTTTCATGATGGCATTCAATGTTAATGTTTTACTGTGTTTTATTTGACTAACTAGAAAGCTGATTTCAAGCCAGTTTTGTTAATTTTATTTTTAATAAAACAGCCCTGAAGTTCTTCCAGACCATTTCTGGAGATGATTTTCTAAAAGGCATTTACACTGTAGATTAAGCTTTTCTTAACTGTTAATCCGTTTATCCTGCAAGTTAATGTTTATCTTTACTCTTCTGGGGGCTCTGATCTATTTATAATCTCTTAAATAAGTTACCCAACCTGAAACATTTGCTTATTATTTTAGACTGGGTGGGATGTTATTCCTTGATGTCATTTTTCTCTGACTGCATTGACTGGATTTCCATAGTCCTGGAAATTAATTTTTATTTTATGAATAATTCAGGGATACCTACACTCCAATCTGTCTGACTGACTTACTGCTGCATTTGGTAAGAACAAAATACTCATTACTTGTTGACTTTGAAATTAAAATTGAAATTCTTTACAATGACATGGATAAGTAAAGTAAAGTTGCCCAGAGGGGACTGGGCGGTCTCATGGTCTGGAATCCCTACAGATTTTATTTTTTTTCTCCAGCCGTCTGGAGTTTTTTTTTTTGTTTTTTCTGTCCCCCCTGGCCATTGGACCTTACTCTTATTCGATGTTAATTAATGCTGATTTATTTTGTTTTCTTATTGTGTCTTATTTTTCTATTCTTTATTATGTAAAGCACTTTGAGCTACTGTTTGTATGAAAATGTGCTATATAAATAAATGTTGTTGTTGTTGTTGTTGTTGTAAAGTAATTTGTAATACTGCACATACGTTAAAATTTGTGAAAGAGTTGCTGCTTGTCTTTGGTGGCCAAAAGCATGATGATGTCATAATTATTCTTCTGGAGAAACCTGATACACTCACAGATATATAATGCCAGACAGACACAAAATACAATGAAGGGATACTTATGTGCTATCATGGATTGCCTGCCTGATATGAGGAATCTGGGAAGAGTCTGACAGTTTGTAGATCGAAGAAAGAGAGAGGTGATGATTTTTGCGTGACATACACTTTCATCTAAAAAAAAAAAACAGGATCAGATTACACAGAATAGCTGCAGTGCAGCCAAAAAGTAAACTGAGGTCACATTTACGTAGTAAATAAAACAAGGCAACAATTCCTAGATAGATGTAATTGTTCTTGTGGAAGCGTAAAATACACCAAAGATTCTCAGCTTGAAAAAAGACCCTAGGAGTTGAAGGATAGGTAAACAGAGTAATTAGTTTATTGCAATAAACAAGTCAAACTGGAGCTGAGCCCTAAACAGGCCAAATATGACAGTTTATATAATCATTTCTTATCATCCTGATCTCATTCGCTGCTTATTTGACTCCCTTCTGCAGCTGGCCCTTTCAGGTTTTTTATGGAAACCACCAATATTCTCTGTGGTTTGAGATTCACCTCCACCTCTTGCTTTGCTTTTTTTCTGGCACGGTTTCAACTTGCAGGTGCCCCCCTTGCTCCAGTCTCAGGCTGTCTCTATCTATTATACCTTCTATTCTCCAGGCAATTAAGATATTCGTGGCTCCAGCTAAGCTTTAATTAAAAAGAAAAATGGCCTATGCCTTTATTTAACTATTTGCTTGGCATACCTAATTTGTGCTACTGCTTAAACTAAGTTTAAAACTTATACGTTTTCATATCTATTTATGCTAATACATAAATATAATAACTTTTTATTTTCCATATTCTCTTTCTAGATTACTCATTCATTTTCTACTAAAAGAAAGATTTATGTTGAAACACCCACTTTAAACCTTTAGCAGCATACAGCATAGAAGGTGCACATTGTCTTAGTGCTTGACATAGATAGATAGATAGATAGATAGATATTTACCCTTTATGAAGTTCCTGCAAGCACTGAGGCTATACTGTATACTCCATGTCCATCAATGTTTTTTGTTTGACAGTGTGGGGAACAGCCCGGATACAGACAGGCAGACATCGTTTTGTTCAAACCACACACACTTTATTTACACTATTTACACCAGCAGAGTAAACCACACACAACCCACTGCCCCTGCACCAATCACCCTCAGTCCAGGCCTCTTTCCTTAATGCCTCTCCTTTTAACCGCCTCCACTCCTCTTCTCCAGGCTTCGTCTTCTTCCACCCGACTCCAGCTTACGAATGGAGGTAGGCGGCCCCTTTTATGTTCACCCAGACGTGCTCCAGGTGCCTCCCGATGAACTTCTGCCAGCACTTCCTGGTGTGGCACAAGTGCCGACTGAGCTCCTGGAAGCACTCCGGGTGTGGCAGAAGTGCAGACATCCAGGGCTTCTCAGGCATCCAGGCGCCCCCTGGCTGTGAACACAGGCCCCTATAGGGTGGAGCTTCCATGCTCTGTTCCTGTGGTCCCCATACCAACCAGGACAGCTGCCCTCTCGTGGTCTGGAGGAGGCATAATCCCCCTTCCGGGCATCCCGGCTGGGTACCAACCCCAGCCGCTCGCCACAACAGATATTCAGCATTTTATTTAGTCTTTACTCAGTGTTCCAAAGCTTTCCATCTGAAAAATAAAACACTGGAGTAGGGTTTCAGGCGTAAGTGATTTGGTGGTTTAGTCCTAGGTATTAGTACCCTTCATTGAGATGGTTGACACACTAAGAATAATTTTTTGCCCCAAAAAACTATATTCCAATTTGGTGCTATTCTTGCAGTGACACATTTTTATTTATTGATGGCCCACTGAAATTATCAAAATGTTGGTCACACATTACATTTAGTGTTTAATGATCATAGGTGCTAAACTTAAGCAGTCATGCTTCCCCCTCTCCTTGGCCCACAGCCTCTGTCTTGGATTAGCGTGAATATATTGCTCTTGCAAGTGAACTATGATTCTTACCACAATGAGAGAAGTCACAAAATCAACTGGAATGTTCAAGCAAATTATAGAAGAAAACACAATCTAAGTCCATTAAGTAGTTCTCTCGTGAAAAGTAGGCAGACAGACGTTGGATTTTACATATATAGAGATTATCAGTATAGTCAATATCATCTACTGCATGTTCACATGGAAGTGGAAAAAACGAAGATAAAGAGGAAGAATGTAGTCAACAGATCTCATTCATAATAAGTTAAGAAAAACAAACCAATCTAATTTGTGTATTACATTCATAATACAGTTTGGGTCATATTAATAGTCCTCGACAACTGCATCTGTGTACTGTAGCTGGCCATGGCCTGCCACTTCAGTTTACTAATTGCAAACAAATCAAAACAATATAGCAAGTGAATAAGTACAATAGTATGCTCCAAAAACAGCCCATTAAATTCAGCCAAACTAGAAAGCTTTACAAGTAGAGAGCCCCATCTAAAATGGTTTTTTGTACAGTGGTGTCTTTGTTTGCGAGCATAACTCGTTCCAGAAACGTGCTTGTAATTCAAAGCACTCGTATATCAAAGCGAATTTCCCCATACGAAATAATGGGGAAATGGAAATAATGGATGATTTGCTCCACAACCCAAAAATATTCATAGAATAATGATTAATACAAAATATAAATTAAAAATACATAAAACAAATTAACTTGCACTTTACCTTTGAAAAGAAGTGTGGCTGGTGTGAGGGAGAAGAGAAAAAGGAGAGGAGGAGGAGGAGGATTATTGTGTAGGATGATTTCCACTATAACTAATGGAATCACTGCTATCTGTTGGCTCACTGGAATCTTTTTCTTTTTTTGTGACTTTAACAAGGGACCTATTCAATGACAGTTGCTTTTGCCTCCTTTTGGGGATTTCACAGAAATGTGACATTGCATTGTCGTTAAAAAGATTCATTGCTCGGACTGCTACAGCCTTATTCGGGTGGTGCTTTTCTACAAATTTTTTTTGTTGCAGTACAATTACTGAAGAACAGTCACTACACTTGGACACAAAACAAAAAAAAATGTTTTACGCACACATACATGGTCACAATGCTATAGTAAACAGTATACGCTTGTACGGATGTTGACTATATGAGTGAGGCACGCCAACTGAAATGAGCATGGTAAACGATGACCCATAATCCTGCAGCGAGAGAGAGAAGAACCATCGGCTCAGTTGTTATCACATGATGCTCAGCAGACAAAGCGTATATTTTATATTGATTTTTAGATTTTATTTTGTGTAGATTTAATTACTTTGTTATGTATTTGGAACTATTTTTTTACTTGGTATAGAAATAAAATAATATGGTCAACAAGTAAAATGATTTGAGGATATTGTCTACTATTAGAGGCAGTTTATATAGAATTCTATCCCATTAATTGCTCCCTAAAACTCCCTTAACAAAGAAAATCAAACTATTTTGTTGCACTAAGGAAACACAAGGTGTTTCAAAGGTTTCAGAAGACTTTATTATGGTACTTATTCTTAGACATCCAGATAGTTCTTTACTTTTTGTCCTATGAGTTAATATTTCAAGCATTGGGGAACACTATTGTCTCAACATTTTTCAAATTCATGAAAATTATATCCATGTGACCCCCACTCTAGAAAATTGACAGATATTGAGCAGAACTATAATTTTGGAAAATAAGCCTTGGCCATTCAAGAATTATCACAATGACAAAATTAATTTTGGTGGCCAACTTTTAACAATTAAAATATATAACAGATTACACACTGGCCTACATCAGGGATTTTCTCTTTATTAAAGAATCAATCAAAACTCTGGATGATTTGAAGGTTCTTTTATTTATGCCAAGGTACCACAGGTGCCTAGCACAGATACCTTAAGCAATTTCCAGGCTGAACTGAGACAGTGCTCAATGCATGAGTATTTATTGTTCCTGGACACCCTCAGGCACTCAGGTTAATTGGTGTATAACTATTAGTTACAGACATTTCTGTCCTGAGTAAATAATTCTCCTAATTTTGCTGAATTCCAGAGTATGACCTTTGTTTAATAGTCTACACTTTAGCTTAAAGCAAAACTTTATTAATGTGAAACTTTTCTTCTTCAACTATGAAATGAGTTCTAAAGCGCAAAAAAAAAACCCTTCTGCTTGCCCTCCTGGGTATATTGAAACCAGTTCCACTACCTTGTCAAGGTTATGAATAGGAATATTTGTATGAGAATAAATTCTGCATGTAAATTAAAATTTTCTAGCTATTTGGTACTATTGTGAATGATGAGTGTTAGCGTACACTGTAATTGTATCCAGCAAAGGTTTAATGCTGTTTTCTGCTTTCTGTTGCCACACAGACTTTTGTACTGGATTTGAGTGGGTACAGCAGGTGGAAGAATGAAAAAATTATTAGTAGCCACCTACTTTTTATCAAGAAGTTAAAGTAACTTTTAAATGGTCACATAGCTAATTTGGATAACGGGGATACTGGTTATACACACTGCATCAACAATCCGGCTGCTTGACTTTGACATTTTGATTTTATTGTATTTACTGTACTGCCAGACCTGCTGGGTTTAACAGCAACTGTGCCTGTGGCCTTCCATTTCCTGATTACATTCCTTACAGTTGAAACTGACAGTTTAAACCACTGAGATAAACCATGATACTATACAATCTTTGTTTTTAGATCTTTTGAGAGTTGTTTTGAGGATCCCCATGCTGTTACTTTTCAGAGGAGAGTCAAAGGGAAGCACAACTTCCAATTGTCCACCTTAAATACCTTTTCTCATGATTGGACACACCTGTCTATGAAATTCAAGGCTAAACAAGGTAATCCAACCAATTTGGTGTTGCAAGTAATCAGTTTTGAGTAGTTACATGCATTCAAATCAGCAAAATTACAAGGGTACCCAAATTTTTGCACAGCCAGTTTTTCACATTTGATTTAATTTCATACAACTAAATACTGCTTCACTAAAAATCTTTGTTCAGAAAACACCCCAGTACTCAGATGTTCCTAGGAAATGAAAGACTTACCACTGTTATCTTTTTGTTGAAAGTAAATTATTATGCAGGCTGAGAGGGGTTCCCAAACTTTTTCACATGACTTTAAGAGGCTTTGCTAATGATAGCACATCAAGGTAGCTCAGTAATTTAAAACTAATTTATATCTGTACTTGGTGTTTTAGACCAGATGTCAGGGCCGTCTTAACGCATGGGCACACTGGGCAGTTGCCCCAAGAGCATAGGAGCCCCATGCTAATCTGTGTATGTTGTGACTTGCTGCCAATAATTAAATACTACACTATACTAAACTATAAATATTTGTTATTGAGTTACAAGTGGCACTCTGATTTAGTATCACATTCACCTCTGTAACCTCTGTAATGTGTACGGACCTTGCACACTAAATAATGTAAAAGCGTATATGTTGATGTCATTTCAACTCAATTCTCTGAAAAGGAATTTTGCAAATGTTTGTGTAGAACACTTGATTAATAATAAATAATTCATAGTAATTTTATACTGTGCCATCTCCATCTGTATGGTTTATCAATTGAGTATAAATTTATATGTTGAAATTTGTGTCTCTTTCAAGGCTCATGTTATTTTGTTCAAACGTTTGTGTTGATTAATCTTTGTTTGTTTTTTAATGTTAAAACACTGATTTTGTTGGAAGTACTAAAGTACAATAAATATGTTTAATTTTATCAACCATTTACATTTTTATTCCTGTGAGCGGTTGTGTAGGTGGGGGCACTGCTTTGCCCGGAGGGCCTTTAACGCTTTTAAGATGTCCCTGGCCAGAAGCAATATATTGGAGTCCAACTAATAGTCCACAGTCCTATTCTGTTGTTGGTTAGGAGATATGAGGGTGAAAAGAAACTGGGTGAGTTTAGACTTTACATCTGTCTAAACTTATAATCCAGTAAAAATATCTACAGGAATGGGCGCATCTGTGGTTAAAATACTTGATCCCTTCCTGTACACCTATTAACCGACATATGACTAATGTAACATACTGCCAAATGGCTGGCTGACTAAAACTGCAAAAAAAAATCTATTCGAATTTGGTACATGAGGCTCTGTTTTAAAATACAGTATGTGAGGTATAAATATACCACAAGTGATGCATACCAATAACAAAAGAAAAAGATTTTACCAAATGTAATGTATGTAATATTCACTCATATTTAATAAACAAAAAAAGTTTGGAGTTTACAATTCTGGGTTTGATTTTTGCATAAACATTTTGTCAAGTACTGCTCTCTAGCCAATACTTCATAAAAATGTGTTATTCTTCATGGTAAAATCAAGTATGATTGCATGTGATTTGGACCTGTCTAGGGAAGTACTTGAATCAATACGTGGAATAATGTAACAGCAAGTGAAAAAAGAAAAAGAAAACCTGCTCTAAGCTCTGTGGGCCAGCCTCTTAACAGTGTTGTAATAAAGCCTAAAGTACTATGACCAGAGAAAGAAAATGGCTGGGAGGTAATAATTTGGGAGCTGGCCAAAAGAATACTCGAAAGAAGTGCTAAAGTCAAAGCTGAATTGAACATCAAAAACCAAGGCAACTATGTTAATACTGGGCAAAACACAAAATCAAAGGTCAAAGACAGAAGGTGGGTCAAAACCACAAAGAGTGAAAGGGAAGGTCTACAGGACGGTAGTGAGACCAGCTATGTTATATGGGTTGGAGACGCTGGCACTGAACAGAAAGCAGGAGACAGAGCTGGAGGTGGCAGAGTTAAAGATGCTAAAATTTGCACTGGGTGTGACGAGGATGGACAGGATTAGAAATAAGCACGTTAGAGGGTCGGCTCAGGTGGGACGGTTGGGAGACAAAGTCAGAGAGGCGAGATTGCATTGTTTTGGACATGTTCAGAGGAGAGATGCTGGGTATATTGGGAGAAGGATGTTAAAGATAGAGCTGCCAGGCAAGAGGAAAAGAGGAAGGCCTAAGAGAAGGTTTATGGATGTGGTGAGAGAGGACATGCAGGTGGTGTGTGTGACTGAGCAAGATGTAGAGGACAGAAAACATATGGAAGAAGATGATCCGCTGTGGCAACCCCTAACGGGAGCAGCCGATAGAAGAAGCAGAAGAAGACTATTATGATTTGATTCTGATAATTATTTTTCATTTTCTGCATACTTTATTAGCTGTTTCATTTTTGCAGTGCTTCATTCTGTTTTCATAGCATTAGCTGCTATGTTTGACCATTAGGACAACTCACCACATTGACAGGAGTGTGGTCTCAAAGGTCGTGACCTGAGAGTAATCAAGGTGACAAGTTAAAGGGGTGGACAAAGGTTGCATTTCCTCATCTGAGTTGCAGAAAAATAAAACATTTTTCAAAATGACTTTTTGTTCAACCTATTTGTTTTGTTGCCTTGGTTTGAACCTTATGCTTATGAATATTTGACTATGATTCTTGCTCTTGTCTTTGGTTTGTCTTTCATGCATGTTGATTTCTTGGTTTTGACCTTATTTCTGTCCTTCAGTCTTCTCCTGGTCTGCTCTCAAACTGTTATCAGCTTGCTGACACAACTATGATCAAGCAAGGTAAATAATTTCAAAAAGACTGGTAAAACAATTTAATAAAGAAACTGTGGTACTCATGTACAATTACTTAGTTTTCTTTAGTTGTGCTAATACTATATTTTTATCAGGAGTGGCATTTAATTTATTTTTCTTTATTTTTTTTAACATTTTATTGATTTTATTAAAAGCAAGTCAGATTTTACAGAACTTAGTTCAAGTCAAATTGTCTAGATCCTGCCAGGTTTTAAAAAAGTTTTACACAAATCCTGTAAGTGATAATATGATTTTTCCAATTTCAAATAGTACATAACATCAGTTACCCACTGACTTAAAAGAGGCGAGTTGGGATTCTTCCAGTTGAGTAAGATAGTGAAGTAAAGGCAATTACAATTTGTTTGTCCTTCTCCACTATAAGACCATCTGGAAGTAAACCAAACACAGCTGTTAATGGGTTAGGAAGGATTGTGACACCAAGGCTGTCTGAAAGGAAATTAAAGATTTTGGTCCAGAATGATGTTAATTTGGTGCAGGCCCAAAACATGTGGCCCAGTGAGGCTGGAACTTGATTGCAACGTTCGCAGGTTGGATCTTGCCCTGGAAAAATTTTGGACAATTTTAGAGACAGATGTGCTCAATAGATTATTTTAAGTTGAATAATTGTATGCATATGGAGCTAGAGTGAATTCTGCACATGGCT
Organism: Polypterus bichir lapradei; assembly: GCA_026402145.1. NCBI lineage: Eukaryota > Metazoa > Chordata > Cladistia > Polypteriformes > Polypteridae > Polypterus > Polypterus bichir. Next base: position 250,152,912 of record JANRMT010062791.1, read on the forward strand.
GCCTTTCTCTTCTTTTATGAAATGTTGATTGAGAGATCCTTTTCCCACTGTACTCTGGGATCTTTGAAAGAGAAGGACTTTAAAATGTTTTTGTATACAAGACTGATCAATATTTTTTTCCAGAATAGAGGTTGGTGGGACGTGAGGAAAATCAGGCAGGTTCTGTTTAACAAAGTTTCTAAATTGAAGATAGTGAAAGAAATGTTTTGCTGGAAAGTTAAATTTGGAGTGTAATTGTTCGTAGGATTCAAAGAACTTTGTCTATATACAAATATCTAAGTGATTTAATCCCAAATGTTTTCCAAACATTAAAAACTGCGTATGTTGAGAGGGTGGAAAAAGGTGGTTATTGTGCAGAGGTGCCACGGATAAAAGCTTCTCTGTTTTGAAGTACTTCCTACATTGGTTCCATATTCTGAGTGAATGAAGCACAATTGGGTTGTTAATATATTGCCGATAACTTGTATTTACTGGGGCACAAAGCAAGGAATATAAAGAAGTACTACAGGATTTTATTTCTATTGCGGACTAAATCTGTGTATGTTCATCTATTTGTGTCAATGTCCAGGTTTTTATAGCTTGCGCCCAGTAATAAAACTAAAAGTTAGATAGAGCCATGACACTTTCTGCCTTAGGTCTTTGTAGGGTTGCCCATTGAATATGTGGATGTTTTGAATTACAAATAAATGAGGTTATGATTGAATCTAACGTCTTAAACAATGTATATTGGAATGCTCTGAAATAGAAAAAGAAGCTTAGGAGGGATATTCATCTTGACAGTGTAAATTCTTCCAGCTAAATTAAAATGAAGAGTAGAACATCTATGTAAGTCTTGCTTAAGTTTTTACATGCAGACAGCAAAATTGTATTGACCCCTAGGTATTTAAACTGATCTGCAATAATAAAAGGGAAGGTGTCCGATCTATTATTGTGTGCTAGAGAGTTCACTGGAAAGAGAACATTTTTTATTCCAATTAATTCTGAGGCCAGAAACCTTTTGAAATTCTCTTAGTGCTGTTAGGACTGCAGGCACTGTATTTTGTGGGTCTGATATATACAGTACCATATCATCTGCATATACTGAAATTTTCTGTTTAAGTTCTTCTCTGATGATCATCTTTATCTCATAAGCATTTTGACAGTGAACTGCCAGTGGCTCAATGGCGATTGCAAAAAGCAGTGGTGACAAGGGGCATCCTTGTCTAGTACCACATTCTAGTTTGAAGTAGTCTGAAACAATGTTGTTAGTATAAACTGATGCTTCTGGACTAGTATATACTATGTTTGGGCCAAACCCAATTTAGTGAAAAAGTAGTTCCATTAAACCATATCAAATGCATCCAACAGTAATAATATCTCCGGGATGTTAGACTTTTGTGGGTGAATATATTACATTAAACAGGTGTCACAGATTGGAAGCTAAGTGTCTGCCTTTAATAAATCCAGTTTGGCCTTGTGATATTACCGAAGGAAGCACTTTCTCACTCCTCCTGATTAGGACTTTGGAGAGTATCTTAACATCACTATTCAAAAGTGAGATTGATCTGTATGATTAACATTGTAATAAGTCCTTATTCTGCTTAGGAAAACTGTAATTAATGCTTGGCGAAAAATCTGAGGTAGAATTTTATTGTCTCTAGCTTCTGTAAATGTTGCTTATGAAAGGGGAGTTAATTGAGAATTTTTTATAAAATTAGGCAGTGTAGCCATTAGGGCCTGCTGCTTTCTCACTCTGAAGTGTTTTTAGTAGCATCTAGTAATTCTGATAGTGCCAGAAGTTTATCCAATTCCTCTGCGCTGAGAGTATCTAGTTGTTGTAACCGTAATGTATCCAAAAACGCATTAAGTTGTGTCTTGTCTTCTTTAAACTGAGTAGAATATAAAGACTTATACTGTAGTAGTTTTTGAATGTGTGCATTACATTTTTATGATTGATTTTGTCTCTGTCTATATTGGTAATTACTGGTATTGCATTGCAAACTTCCTGCTTGTGGATTTGCTGAGCTAAGATCTTATTAGCCTTCTCTCCGTGTTCATAGTAATGATGTTTTGATTTAAAAATGAGTTGTTCTGTTTCTTTAGTTGTCAAGAGGTCGAGTTCTGTGTGTAAAGCCTATTTTCATATGAAGTGCCTCATTTGGACACCTGGCATTATCTTGAACTACTCTGGTAATTTCACTGATTAGCTCTAATACCATCTTGGTTTCCGATTTATTTTTATGGAAAAGATATAAAATAATCTATCCTCCTAAGAAAGCCTTCAGAGTTTCTTAGAATATTCCTGCAGAGACCTCTGAGGATGCACTTGTCTCTAAATAAAAAAATCTGCTAATAAAGGAGGGTTAAGACACCAGCTGCAAGATGAGTATATAGGGTTAATGATTTAAGCTCAATGATCAAAGGGGTGTGGTCAGAGATAACAATAGCATACTTACAAGATTTAATTGTAGGCAAGAAATTGTTATCTATAAAGAAATAATCAATTCTTGAATAACAGTGATGCACAAGTGAGTAGTAGGAATATGCTGTTGAGTTTGGGTTTAGAAATCTCCAAGAGTCTGATAAGTTGTGATTGGTTACAAACTATGTAATTGTTTTTGCAGTGTTAGATGTCATTGCCCTTGTAGCAGGAGACCTATCTAGGTTTGGATTTAAAACACTTAAAATCACCAGCCATTATAATTTTATGAGTGTTCACATTGGGAATGGATGGAAATACGTTTTGGAAATCCCTATCATCCACATTGGGTGCATAGATATTTATCAAAATATCAAAATCAGATACTACATCTGATACTACAAATGAGATTTTTCTATTCATAAGAATTCCCACATCTCTAGTTTTCTTTATAAAGCTGGAATGGAATATTTGGCCAGTCCAGTTTCTGTGCAGCCAAAACTGATCCTTGCTTAATACGTGGGCCTCTTATAAAAATACTATGTTAGTGTTTAGACCTGTTAAGTGAGAGAAAACTTTTTTTCTCTTTAACTCATGATTGAGACCTTTAACATTCTAGCTCACAAAGTTAACTTGTAGTCTTAATTTAACATAGTACATTATTACATATGATAGCTATGCCCTTAATTTCCAATTTTTCCAGGAGTTATTGCCATAAGGCCTATTGTTACATTGGCTCGTACAATTGTAAGGATTAAAAGGATAAATTAGAAATAGTTTTTGCTCTCCCTCCAAATCTCTCCCCCCCCCCCCCATTTTTCTCCCCATTTGAGGCTAGACCACACTTCACAAAGTCCCAGTCCTCTGACATACCTAGGTACAGAGGACGTCCAAAACAAAACAAGCCCCCCAGCAGCAAGGTATAAGGATTAAAATAGACATATCTATTGACAGTACAGTACAAATACTGTAAACATAAAATATCTTGAACAGTCTTGAGAGAAACCAGGGAGTGAGGTTAAACAGTAGCCCTGGATAAGCAGATAATGTATGATAGTAAGCCCTAATACAATAAACCAAAGGTATAATATTAAACAGTCCCCTATGAAAAAAATACACATACATACGCGCTTATGATTGTAATTAAAAATGTAAACAAGATGTGGCCAAGAACGAAATAGAATGTATAATTACGGTACCAGTATCATTGCGAGCGGATCAAACAGCAGGTAAGATCTTCTTTGCCATGCCAGGGCCCAGTGCGACTCACGGTCATATTTCAAAAAGTGTTGGGATGAGTTTTCTTAGCTTTTTTTCTGCTTCCTCCATATAAGTAAAAATGTAGAACTTGCCTTACATGTTCACTTTCAGTTTGACAGGATTCAAGAGCTGTATCTGATCTCTGCTTTCTGTAAGCACTGTTTAATGTTGTAAAATGCAGCATGTTTAGCAGCTGTTGAAGGTGAAAAATCGGGGAAAATACAAATGTGTTTAGTTTCAAATATAATCTCTTGTTCTGTCTGAGAAGTAACGTTATATGTTACTAGCTAACATAGCTGAAATACCTGGCATTGCCCAGGAGGAAAATAAAGTTGTTTTTTTTTTAATTGTTTGAGATAAATATAATTAAAAAAAATTCAACTTCAAAAATAAATTACCAAACAATGAAGACTCACTAATGTGCTTGTCTTTTGGTCTTGTATATATGTTATCATCCAGTTGACACTCGGAACCGGTGCTCAAACAAAAAGAATGCTGGCAGTCACCTCCAGTTCACCCTCTGGTGGTCTTTCCGAGTTTCAGCTGGATGATAACATGCATACAAGACTGCAAGATCACCCCCCACCCTACCCATAAGGGGGTGGGTTAATTTTGATTTCACCTTACAGTATTTTCAGTCGACCAATCAGAAACATGTGTACCAAGTTTCATGAAAATCAGTCCAGCCGTTCGCAAATGATGCTGGAACATACATACATAAATACACATACATTGACTTTTATATATATAGATTTAAATTGCAATTTTTCAAAGCGGACAATGAGAGTCCTAGGTTTTGAGGTATTCAGTCCACGTATGTGATATGCTGCTACTATCTCGTTGTTTGATTTGAAGTCCTCCCCAATTATTTTACATAATAGTTCAGCAATGAATTTCACTGGGTTTGGTCTTTCATGATTTTCAGGGAGACTTTCAATTCTGATATAATTCCTTCTGCATTCATCTTCCAGTGCAGCTAGTCTGTCTTCAAGCACTTTGCATTCTGAATTTGCAGCCATTACTTTTCCGTCAGCAATAGATGCCAGTTGTTCAGCTATTTCATTACGAGTTGTGAACGTTTGTTTAATGTTTTCAAACTGAGCGCCAAGTGCTAACAGTTTATTCTCAAACTTAGACAGAATTTCCAGTATTTTTTCTTCAATTTGTTCTAGCATACCTTTAAAGTTTGCCTCAAAGCAATTACTTAAACGTTTTTCCTGGTCTTTAATATCCTGAAGCACCCTATCATTTGTTTTGTGTATGTCCTTTATTTCTTTCTTTATATCTTTTGTATCCTTCTTTATATTATTCTTGAGCTCCTTTATGTCTTGGGCGGTGGCCATTTTGGCGATCATTGCCTTCAGCTCAGGCATATTGTTTTGGTCTTCTTCATGGTCCGCAGGTGAAGTAGCAAGCCCAGTTGGAGTCAATGTTGCTGGCTCACGAGGGGTAGTTGGCAATGCAGAAAGTAAGGCAATTTTCAGTTTCAATGAACCTTCTGGAATTGACGAGTTATCCTGGCCCGACTCGCTTGCACATTCGCTCCTACTTTCGATCTCGGCTGGAGAGGATGCAGCAGCGTCACATTCTGGAAAATCTTTTCCAGGTCAGTCTCTGGCAGGCTGTACCATGAGCTTAAACCTGATGCCTGTTTTTTAAGTTTGGCTGAAGCTTTAGCTGCCTCTTTCATTTCTTTCTGAGACTTTTTTCTACCACTCATGCTTTTATATGTTTGCATATTCTGTAGTTGAACCCCCTCAGGTTGAGTAAATACAGGCTACCTCGGGATGATAAAAAAAGAGAAAAAAATAACACCACTGCTAACGGATCTCCGCCTCAGACATCCATTTCCCGTAAAGGACGAGATAACTGCCAGAATTTCATTTCTTATTTACAATTTGATGTAAGAGAAATTAACTTCATATGGTTCCCTCTCCATTTCGTTTTGGTAGTGAATGGTTTTATTTCCACTTTGTCTTTCATAACCTCAATGGATGTTGTATATGCTATAACAGCAGGTATAAAAGGCTCCTTTTGGTAGATGCTGTCAGAAGGTTATGGTTAGATGTACTTTCAGATGAGGAATTGTACATTACATCGAAGTTCAATTAAGCACAATTCCAGGTCTTCCTCCTAAGCTGCAAGTCTATAATGGAACCCTCTGTAAAATACGGAAAGAAACAAACACACCATCAGTAATGTATAGGAAACACAAAACATGTCAGAAGAGTTTGATTTTCCCAAAGTCAGAAGTTAATTCATTTGTGTTCAATATACAAAACCTCCAGTTCTAGTGCTGGTAGCCATTAGGCAATGTCTGCAATGATTCTTACTCTATGAAAGTGTTTATAAAAGCCAGTGAAGAGTTAGTTAATCCATTTCAATAGGTGGAAGATGAAAGTGCCACTTGAGAGTGCAGAGCGGTAGAGCTTAAGAGTTTTATTTCACAGAGCATGTTCAATGGACGTAAATGAATGTGCATGGATACATATTGCTTGAGTAGGAAGGTGGGCTGTGCATCCTGCTTCAGAGGGTTTGAGATGTGTTTTCTTTTCCTTTTGTATGGTTCATGTTTCAATTTTTTAAATTCTTTATTCATTTTGTAGGATATCTGAGGAGACATCAGATACAAAAAGAGGTACAATGAACTCTGCTTTTGAGGCAAGTATAAAACAATTATATTTTTGTATTTCACATTATTTAAGACCTAATATTACTATTATGTTTTTCCTGCTCAAAGTAATATTATGTTTGCATAATATGAAGATGCTGGTTGTAAAGTTAGTCAGTCAGTCATTTCCCAACCTGCTATATCCTAACACAGGGTCACAGGGGTCTGCTGGAGCCAATCCCAGCCAACACAGGGCACAAGGCAGGAGCAAATACCCGGGCAGTGTGCCAGCCCACCGCAGGTTGTAAAGTTAATCATCAGCAATTTGCTAAATAAGGATTTTGTTACACTGAATATCATGAATGCACCCCATTTACTGTTATTCTCGGGCTTTATCAATGACTGCTCTGACCCTACTTAGTGTACAGTGCACCATGAATATTGAACGTCTAGGCACTCTTACTGAAATTTCTTTTTTTGCTGATGTCATAGTTAAGGTTCTTCTTCTAAACAACAGTATTTAGGAATCTTAGTGTTTAGCAATTTATAAAAATACAAAAACTGTCTTGATTTACCTTTTAAAGTGGTGTTTTAACAGTGTTAAGATGTCAGATTTTATTTTAATTCTGATCCAAAAACAATATAGAATGCCAATGTTAGTAGAGCTCTCAGATCTGACAGGAAGATAAATACTTGTCTTGTCACATTTCTACTTCCATATCATAGATACAGATAGGTCTGACAAATATCAGTGTAATGGCACTTGTACTGCATACAGCTGCATGCCCCAAAACAACTCACCAACACAAAGACAAAGAAGTTCACCAAAGGTGGTCTTGCATAATGTTGCCATAGCTAAGGAGCTCTTTTAAAATATGGAATCCTTTTTAAAAAGATCTTTAGTTAGATAATCATCAAGCCAGTGAACAGTGAACATCTTACTTTTAATGCACTTGGAAGCTTGGATAGCAGCGCTTACTTTTATTGTGAATACCTTACTGAGCATGGTCACTACTGCTTTTAAGAAAATGTCAGTTAATGTGATTTCTAGCAATTAATATCCTAAAATTAATTCTAAACCTGATTTATCAACAATGAAACGAATGAAGCATTCTGAATCAGTTTAAATTAGCCTAGTGGGGTGTGTGTGCTTGGTGCCTGTTATGTACATGTGTGTCAGAGAAAGTTGCCTACTGTCTTGTGCCTAATGCTACTGGGAAAGGCTCTAACTACTCTGTACCATACATTGAAACAAGCAGGTCTAAAAGAAGGATGGATGGATGAAGGAACAGGTGGATGGTTTATCAAGGCAAGGTGTAAATGGTTACCAGTATAAGAGAAGAATTTTCTAGTTAGGTGTCCACTCTTCAACACTATCCACAAAATACAAATATTATATGATAAAACAATAGTACTTAAATACTCTAAAATCACAACAATTTCCCCAAACAAGTTTAAGTTTATGAAACAGCACACCAATGCTTAAGCCTTTCCTTTAATTTAAAAGCATTCTTTCTCGCTGATATTTTAACCATTTACGTATGTGGATTACTTGGTATGGTAATTAATGCACTGAACCATCAGCCACCATTTCTTGATTCAATTCCTCCTTTCAATTTGTTGTCTGACTCCGATTAAATCACTTAGTCCAAACTCCACTTGCAATAAATAAGTAGAGAAAATGGCAATGTATCTTGATCATATATGTTTCTGTGGTTATGTAGGTGTTTTCCAATTATTGATAATACTACTGAGTAAATTATTAAGATATCTGGACAAAGATCTTAAAATTTTCTGAAATCCTGATTAAGGAGTTAATTTTATTAATTGTAATGTGCAGTGTCAGTCTGTCTGTATTCTTAAATTCATTAAAAACAAACTTAACATTACTAGGATAAGGGCCTCAGCTTACATACAACATTAGCCTTTAAAGAGACAATGCACATGGTCATTAATAATTGTGTCACTTTTTTGTGGATTTCTGGGGATAATGATAGGGCTTCAGGTAAGTGGTGCAGTTCAAATTGCTTTCGAGAACTAAATAAGATGGTGCTAGAGAAGGCAGTCAAATTTACGACATACGCTGGAGTGGGATGAGCAGCACAGAGCCTCATTAGCAGCATGTCTCAATACTTCTATGTCTTTGAGACTCAAAACCTTTGATCATATATTAAGATAAAGAGGGTTAGTCCTTACTAGCAGTGTAAAAGGTATGCCACTCATTGTACTAATCTACAGACTACTGTTTATTTAGTCATAAATAAACTATGCAGGCAGTAGTGAAGCCTTTTCTGGAATGTTGTCTGCAATTCAAGGTTTCTTTATTACAACAATGGTAGAGAATGTCCATAGTAGGTGAATAGACTAATTCAAGGGCTACTAGGTATGAGCAATGAGACAAAATTAAAGAGTTGAATGCTTTCAGTTTAAGCAGTGAATATAAAGAGAATACATGAAAATGATGTTCAAAATTAAGAAAGGAATTATTGCAGTAGATTTCAGTTATTATTCTACAACAACGTGATCAACAAGAACGCTGAGCACAGACGGAAGCTGTTAAGAATAGGTTCTACGCAAATGTTATGAACCGTTTACTTCTACTGTATTGTAGATATGTGCCTAGTAGTAGTACATTAGGAACCTTCTGATCTTGTCTTGATATTTTGCAAAAGTCAGGTAAGGTTACTTTAAAGGTTTCACCCCCTCTGCTCATTTAGTTGTTGCACCATTAACAACATTGTAAACCTGGAAAAAATGACAAATTATCTCCATATATAATCTTCATTTGGATCGTGATCTTTGTTTGTCCGTGAATGAATTAGAAGAAGAAACACTAGATGGCAATACTGTAGAGAGAGACAGCTAATACATAGGCATTGCATTAAGAATCTCCTCCAGGCTTATACTGCTGAAGACTGTAGTACGCCAGTCACAACGCAAAACACAGACATTCAAACTAAACAAACTGTTGTGCTTTAAATTAACTAAAGAGATCTTCATTTAGATCTTGATCTTTGTTTGTCCGCGAATTCCACGCATGGCGTAGACCACCTTCCAGTTTAGTACGTTGTTGTTACTCACGGATGTCAACAATGTGCCGGAATAACGAAAGGGGTGGTGGACAGTGTTACGCTGGTTAGCTCCTGAGGCCTGGTTAGAGAATGAGATTGCCGAAGATAAAAGGTACGTGCCTACGTAACATATGAATGAAGGAAAGACAGTGGGTAAAAGGAATGACAACGTAACAGCATGTTCCGGAAATTATTATTGTTACATTTGTAGCCGGCGAGTGCTGCATGTCTCACAGTTGTACCGTGCCTTGCTCACATGTCAGTGAAGTGATCCCTACTTATGCTTTAAAGAGCCTGGATACCTATGTGTCCCCCTTTTATAACCATTGCTCTGTGTATATTGCCTTACTCTTTGGATTGCCACAAAGCAACCTGCGAGATTGGAGAAAGGTTGAGAAGAGATCGTGAGAGGAAACGACAGCATCGTGAAAATGAGACGGACTGTGAACGGACAGAAGCAGAAATGCTCCTACACCACCACATAATTACGATTCGGACAGTGATTCCGAGTAGGCCGTTCCTATCGAATCAATATCCAAGGGTTTTCTTTTGTAATTTTGTTTCCCTTATAAAAAATCATAATGCTGTGCGACAAAGGGCCCAGTTCATGACTGGCAGCCGCGTTTAAACAGGGAGCCCTTCACAAACAACTTTAACACACGCAGCGTAGTTGGGCGCATATGGCTAGTATTGTATATTTGACATGAGGGAAAAGTTTTTTTCATTTTGGCTCGAGTATGCCTTGAGGGGTTAACTTGACTCTTTTGAATAATCATACGTTAAAAAAATGTACTTCTTTCAGTCTCTTTAGGTTTTATATGAACAAACAATGGTTAATGTACAGGGTGGGCCATTTATATGGATACACCTTAATAAAATGGGAATGGTTGGTGATATTAACTTCCTGTTTGTGGCACATTAGTATATGTGAGGGGGGAAACTTTTCAAGATGGGTGGTGACTATGATGGCCATTTTGAAGTCGGCCATTTTGGATCCAACTTTTGTTTTTTAATAGGAAGAGGGCCATGTGACACATCAAACTTATTGGGAATTTCACAAGAAAAACAATGGTGTGCTTGGTTTTAACGTAACTTTATTCTTTCATGAGTTATTTACAAGTTTCTGACCACTTATAAAATGTGTTCAATGTGCTGCCCATTGTGTTGGATTGTCAATGCAACCCTCTTCTCCCACTCTTCACACACTGATAGCAACACCACAGGAGAAATGCTAGCACAGGCTTCCAGTATTCGTAGTTTCAGGTGCTGCACATCTCGTATCTTCACAGCATAGACAATTGCCTTCAGATGACCCCAAAGATAAAAGTCTAAGGGGGTCAGATCGGGAGACCTTGGGGGCCATTCAACTGGCCCACGACGACCAATCCACTTTCCAGGAAACTGTTCATCTAGGAATGCTCGGACCTGACACCCATAATGTGGTGGTGCACCATCTTGCTGGAAAAACTCAGGGAACGTGCCAGCTTCAGTGCATAAAGAGGGAAACACATCATCATGTAGCAATTTCGCATATCCAGTGGCCTTGAGGTTTCCATTGATGAAGAATGGCCCCACTATCTTTGTACCCCATATACCACACCATACCATCAATTTTTTTGTTCCAACAGTCTTGGAGGGATCTATCCAATGTGGGTTAGTGTCAGACCAATAGCGGTGGTTTTGTTTGTTAACACAAACACAATGGGCAGCACATTGAACACATTTTATAAGTAGTCAGAAACTTGTAAATAACTCATGAAAGAATAAAGTTACGTTAAAACCAAGCACACCATTGTTTTTCTTGTGAAATTCCCAATAAGTTTGACGTGTCACATGACCCTCTTCCTATTGAAAAAACAAAAGTTGGATCCAAAATGGCCGACTTCAAAATGGCCACCATGGTCACCACCCATCTTGAAAAGTTTCCCCCCTCACATATACTAATGTGCCACAAACAGGAAGTTAATTAAGATTAAGATTATTAAATAACTGCTACACACAGGATGTCTTCTGTCAAGCAGCTAATGTGTAGATCCGTAATACAATGGTTACAATTGAGATAAAACTGTAGAGTTATCAATTACTCCCACTTCCATCTACCTGTAGTCAATTAATTCTTGTGATGGGGAGAAGGAAGAGAGAATTAATTGCTGGAGCTGCATTATGCAATAAGAACAAAAAAGGTTATACTGACATAGAAGAGAAGAAGAGAGAGATGGAACCTCATGCTGAGTTGCAATAAAGATGTGTCAAGAACTCTTTTTAGACAGCCAAATATTTGCTTTCAACCTTGTTCCTTCTTTTATTGTTTTTGATCTTTTTATTGCTGTTTACTCTTCTGTTTTGCTTTTTATTTTTAGGAGGAGACTGCCTAAGGGGATAGACATTTTGGGGCAGGTGGGAGAGTGAACAACATGATATTACAGCCCCACTGGGAAATCCCAGATGGCAGTCCAGGTAGGCAGTTAGAGAGAGTGAAATGTTGTGGTTGCCAAAGAAGTGTATGTGTGAGGAGTTGTTAATTCTTGCTATAAATCCTCTTTGTCATCCAGGTAAAGATAACAAGATAAAACCATAATAGGAGGTCTCAAATCAGAACACAGGGTCTGTAACCGCAACAACAGCAACATTTATTTATATAGCATTTTTTCATACAAATAAAGTAGCTCAAAGTGCTTTACAAGATGAAGAAAGAAAAAAATAACAAAATATAAAAAATTAGGCAATACTAATTAACAAAGAATAAAGTAAGGTCTGATGGCCAGGGAGGATAGAAAAAAGAAACTCCAGAGGCCTGGAGAAAAAAACAAAATTTGCAGGGGTTCCAAGGCCACAAGACCACCCAGCCCCCACTAGGCATTCTACCTAACATAAATGATCTAAATCAGTCCTCATGGTTTTCAGGCTTCACGTGGAGGAATTATATGATGATGCTAATGTGGACATCTGGCCTTCAATCCATCAATGTAGGGTTGGTGCCTTGATCAGGTGGTGGGGGTGTAGATCACCACCACAGAAAAACGGAAAAAGAACAGCAGAGATAGTAGGGGTTAGTATGGATTTTGGAGCCATGAAAAAAAAAAGATAATTAAATGCATATACCGAATATCAAGGTTACACTAAAATTAAGCTATAAGAAAGCCATGTTAAAATAATGGGTTTTTAGCAGTTTTTTTAAAGTGCTCCACTGTATTAGCCTGGCAAATATCTATTGGTAAGCTGTTCCAGATTTTAGGTGCATAACAGCAGAAGGCTGCCTCACCGCTTTTTTTAAGTTTAACTGTTGAAGATCTAAGGTTACGATTTGGAATATAAGGTGTCAGACACTCCGATATATAAGATGGAGCGAGATTATTTAAGGCTTTGTAAACCATAAGCAGTATTTTAAAGTCAATTCTAAATGACACAAGTAACCAATGTAGTGACATCAAAACTGGAGAGATGTGCTCGGATTTTCTTTTCTGAGTTAAGATTCTAGCAGCTGCATTCTGCACTAGTTGTAGTCGATTGATTTCTTTTTTTGTGTAGTCCTGAGAGGACTGCGTTACAATAATCTAGTCGACTAAAAACAAAGCAGTGAACTAATTTTTCAGCATCTTGCAAAGTTAATAAGGGGTCTCATTTTTGCTATATTTCTTAAGTGAAAAAATGCTGTTCTAGTAATCTGATCAATATGTGACTTAAAATTTAGGTCAGAGTCAATAGTTACCCCTAAATTCTATACTTCTGTTTTAACTTTTAAGCCTAATGGATCAAGTTTATTTCTAAAATCCTTACTATATACATTTTTGCCAATCACTAAGATTTCTGTTTTCTCCTTATTTAGTTTGAGAAAATTACGACTTATCCATTCAGAAACACAAGTACTGTAAGACATTGTGTCAGTGAAACAAGAGAGTCGGGGTCATCAGGTGCTATTGTAGCGTCAAAGTAAACTTTCAGTACGGAAAACAAATATAAGTCTTATAATATGATGGCATTAACCAAAACTGCTTTATCTACTAAAAAAGTGTGTTTGTACTTGGAACATTAGAACAATCTAGATGAAAACAGGCCACTCAGTCCAAAAAAGCTTGCCAGTCCTGTTCATGTAATTCTTCTAAAAAACATCAAGCCTAGTATTAAAAGTCCCTAATTTCCTACTGTCTACCACACTATTTGGTAACTTATTGGAAGCTTATATACAGTATTCCAAATGAGGCCTCACCAGTGCATTGTAAAGCTTGAGCATAACCTCCTTGGACTTGTAGTCCACACATCATGCTGTATAACCAAACATTCTGTTAGCCTTCTTAATGGCATGTGTACAATGTCTGGAAGTAGATAGGGTAGAGTGCACTACGACTACTCAATCCTTCTCATAAGGTACTTTTTCAGACCTCCCATTGTGTAATCAAACCTAATATTTTTAATTCCTAGATTTAATACTTTACATTTATTTACATTAAATTCTATCTTCCACCAGTCTTCCCAAGCTTGTATTCTGTACCTCTGTAATGATTCAACAGCTTCCAGATTGTCTCCCAATTTACTTATCTTTGTATCATCTGCAAACCTAATAATAGTTTATTTAGAAAAAACAGCATACAATAATTTTAAAGGCCATTCTGTGGAGACTATGAGTATAAATTTGTATAAAAAAGTTGACTGGCTGACTGACTGATTCACTCACTCAGTAATAAAAATACTATTGCCTATTTGGTTAAAAAAACTGAAATCGTACCTTGAGCAGTAGGTATACCCTAAGAAAAGGCTTTTCAATATATCAATATTTAAAGGTTTAAACAACTCCTACAATAGAAATACAACATATCCCAAAATCTGGGGTTTGACTGGTTGAACTGAAATTTGGTGATGTTATAGAAAAAGAAAATTAGCTGACTGGTGTTTTTTTTTTTTTTTATTTGTCAATATTTGTTGATAGTAATACTGTAGTTAGTAGGTTATGCTAATGTAGCACATCCTTTTTTTGGCTCAGCTCTGATATGTAGCACAGAGAGAAACAGTGCCAGGCGGCTGTTTGGGACTTTCCAGTTTATGCAGTTGAAGGCCACCAGCAGAAGCAATGAGTGAGGTATATAAAGAGCAGCACTGACCAGTAGGGTAGATGGAGGAGTAAAGAAGGTTAAGTCCACTGTATAGGTAAAAAGAGACAGAACGATATATGGCGTACAGATTGATGTCTCATGTGGGTGGATCAAAGATATGATTAGCGAGAAGGTTGTGCATCTCTAGTGCGGCTTCCGTGTGCTGTGATTCTGTGCTTAGGTGTTGCTTCACCACAAGCAAAAACAGAGGGAGAGAGAAAGAGAGAGAGATAAAGGAGAAAATAGCTTCTTTGAGTCCAAGACAAGCCGGGAATGACGGTGTCCCTTGGTCAGTGTACACACAGTAGCCCAGCTCAGTAAACAGGTCTCCCACAGCCAGAACAGAGAGGGGATGGACCCTGTACAAAGTTCATAATAATATTTTTTTTCACCTATTCTTTTCTGTACAATGCTTAAAAATTTCAGTTCATTGCATGGGCCACACACATGTGTAGGCTATAAACATCATTCTTGTTTGTAATAAGTTCAAGTAAAATGTTATACACTGATAGAACTTTATTATCTGACTATGACTTTTGGAGTAAAGATATTAGTATTTTTGTAATTATTACTAATACAATTTTAGTGCATCCCTCCCCCCCAGGCAGGTGAACATACAACTGGCAGTAAATTCAAGAACAATTTCTTGAGTGAGCAATGTAAAAACCTATATCTGAAGCTGAGTTTAGTTAAGCTGGCTTAACACACTACTGCAGTGTGATATGTACGTAGTGCGTATTGCAAGGTTACATTTGCAGTTCGCTGTACTTTTTGTTTGAGTTTCCATCATTTTTTTCCATCAGTTTTGTAAGTTTATTTGGTGTTGATTTCAGTTCTTATTGTTGCTATTTATAGTTCCCCACTTTCTCTGAAGTGAATGGTTGCTCCGATACATTAGGACAATTTCAATTTGCATATTGCTTTTGAGCTAAACCCTCGAAAATGTAGTCATAGTAAAATATTACAGATCAAAGTGTTACAATCAAATATAATTGAGGCTCTAGGGTGAATTTATATTTATACCCGAAATTCCCATTATTTCTATTACTTGTTTCTGTGTGCTGTAAAATTGTGTCAAGTCAGCCAGTAGATAAAGCAGGAATTGAACTGCAGTAGGAATATTTTACTCATGAGGAATTTTATGGAGCATGTTCAAGAGTAACAAAATAATATTAGCCCTGTTAAAAAATATATACAGTAATCCCTCGCTATATCGCGCTTCGACTTTCGCGGCTTCACTGTATCGCGGATTTTATATGAAAGCATAACTAAATATATAACGCGGATTTTTCGCTGCTTCGCGGGTTCTGCGGACAATGTGTCTTTTTACTTCCTGTATATGCTTCCTCAGTTGGTTTGCCCAGTTGATTTCATACAAGGGACGCTATTGGCGGATGGCTGAGAAGCTAACCAATCAGAGCACGCAGTTAAGTTCTCCTGACTAAGAAGCTAACCAATCAGAGCACGCAGGAGCTATGCAGTGTTAACCAGGAAGTCTCATCTCGCTCATTCAGCATCAACGTGCTTCGCTGTGTAAAGAGTTGTGCTCTTTAGTGTTTATCTTTGTGCATAGTCAAGCCCTTCATTATGGCTCCAAAACAATCTGCTACTGCTTCAGGTGCCGTGCCCAAGCGCAAGAAGAAGATGTTAACGATTGCCGAAAAGGTAAACGTTTTGGATTTGTTGAAGGCTGCGATTCTTTTTATTTAAAAAGTAGGAAAGGAATATAAGATCTACGGCTGCAGCGTCCTTTTAACCAGGGTGCAAAACGAGTTGTAAGTGGATGTAATAAGGCAGTAGTCTGGATGGAATCTGCTTTAGGGATTTGGATTGAAGACTGCCAGAAGAAGAACAACAGCAGTGCTACACAATCGCCTGAAGTGGCTCCTTTACAAGGGCTGTAACGCTCTCCTTTGTTGTGCAGTAAAATTAAACTCATTGTTATCGGACAAGTCATCGTGTCATTGTTGGTGAGTAACCATAAATAATTAATACATTTACTGTATACTATTTTTCTTGCAATGTACGTATTTATTGCTGGTGACCTGTCTATCGTAATGGCTGTAACATATGTGATATCGGAGACACTCAATATCTTTAAAATAATATTTAGGTTTTACTGTATATAAACAGTGTGTGTTTATATACATAATTTCAATGAATCTTACCTAATATCTAAGATAATACAAAGGGATTATGCTGTATAACGCTGCGGGGAATATTTATAAACAGTGCGGGAGAGTTTATAAGGGCTTAAAATATATAAAAATAACCATACAAACATATGGTTTCTACTTCGCGGATTTTCACCTATCGCGGGGGGGTCTGGAACGCAACCCCCGCGATGGAGGAGGGATTACTGTATATATATATGTATATATATATATATAGCATGAAACCACTGTATATTCGGGAGTGACTTTATATAGTCTGACGCTGACTTTATATATTCAGGAATGACTTTATATATTCCAACTCTGACTTTTTATATTAGGTCATGACTTTATATATTCTAACACTGACTTTATATATTCAGTAATGACTTTATATATTTTGGCGATGACTTTATGTATTCAAGTTTTGACTTTATATATTTTGACACTGACTTTATATATTCAGGAATTATTTTATATATTCCAACGTTGACTTTATATATTCAGGAATTACTTTATATATTCTGATGCTGACTTTATATATTCAAGTTTTGACTTTATATATTCAGGAATGACTTTATGTATTCCGATGCTGACTTTATATATTCCGAAAATCATTGTAACTGCCTGTTTGGCATCCCATTATATATATATATATATATATATCTATACTAATAAAAGGCAAAGCCCTCACTCACTCACTCACTCACTCACTCACTCACTCACTCACTGACTGACTCATCACTAATTCTCCAACTTCCCGTGTAGGTAGAAGGCTGAAATTTGGCAGGCTCATTCCTTACAGCTTACTTACAAAAGTTAAGCAGGTTTCATTTCGAAATTTTACACGTAACGGTCATAATGGTCGATAAAAGTTCGACAACGTCCGCCGTGTTGAACTTTCTTATTTATAGCCCCATCTTCACGAAATTTGGTAGGCGGCTTCCCTGTGCTAACCGAAACCGATGTACTTACTTATTTCGATGGTATGACGCCACTGTCGGCCGCCATATTGAACTTTCCAATGTCACCAATTTTCCAACTTCCCGTGTAGGTAGAAAAATGACCCCGTCTTCACGAAATTTGGTAGGTGGCTTCCCTGCGCTAACCAAAACCGATGTACGTACTTATTTCGGTGGTATGACGCCACTGTCGGCCGCCATATTGAATTTTCCAAACGTCACAAAATCTGCAACTTCCCGTGTAGGTAGAAGGCTGAAATTTGGATGGCCCATTCCTTACAGCTTACTTACAAAAGTTAAGGTTTCATTTCGAAATTCTACGCGTAATGGTCATAACGGTCAACGACGTCCGCCATATTGAACTTTCTTATTCATGGCCCCATCTCCACGAAATTTGGTAGGCGGCTTCCCTGCGCTAACCGAAACCAATGTACATACTTATTTCGGTGGTATGACGCCACTGTCAGCCGCCATATTGAACTTTCCAACGTCACTAATTCTCCAACTTCCTGTGTAGGTAGAAGGCTGAAATTTGGTACTTATTTCGGTGGTATGATGCCACTGTCGGCCGCCATATTAAACTTTTAACGGAAACCGATGTACGTACTTATTTCATTGGTATGACACCACTGTTGGCCGCCATATTGAACTTTCCAACGTCACTAATTCTCAAAGTTCCCGTGCAGGTAGAAGGCTGAAATTTGGCAGGCTCATTCCTTACAGCTTACTTACAAAAGTTTAGCAGGTTTCATTTAGAAATTCTACGTCCGCCATGTTGAACTTTCTTATTTACGGCCCCATCTTCACGAAATTTGGTAGGTGGCTTCCCTGAGCTAACTGAAACCAATGTACGTACTTATTTCGGTGGTATGATGCCACTGTCGGCCACCATATTGAACTTTTCAACAGTCTTTGTTACTTATGGGCCCATCTTCAAGAAATTTGGTACATGGGTTCCCAACGCTAACTGAATCCTACTTACCTACATATATACGTCCATAGCCTGCAGCTCAGTCACTGTGTGAGGTGGCGTTGGGTACCCCATCCCAACGCCTCCCACGTTGTTGGCTGCCTGCCTATATAAGGCTGTCCGTCGCTCCAGTCTCTATATTCCCTTCCTTCACGTCTCCCTACTGATAACTACAGCCTTTTTGTTTAATCCACGGCTTCTCCGCTGTTTTATTGTTTGTTTATTACAATTATAGTTATTGTATAGGTATTTTAGACTTACTTTACATTGCTCAGGTACCCATTTCATTTATCATTCCAACCCCCATTACCATGTCTATCGAGGTGATCACTATCGATCAAAAAACTGTCACTTACCGAGTGGTTTTCATGCCCGGAGTTGGCACCTACCTTTTCCATTCTCTTTGTTACATATTGCACAGCCATATCAGGCTCACTCTTGATATCCGGAGGAACATTGTGTCTTATGTATTGAATGACTGGGACAGGTTCAAGGTGTGGACTGATGACGGTACAGGAGATAATTATACTACACAGGAGCACTATAAGAGTGAAATGCTTAAGCCCTTCACCTATGGTTCTGCATGTGAGTTGATGGCTGCCACTGAATTGTTCGGTTGTCGCTTTCAAGTGTACCGAAATGGCCAAATATTTTACACCTTTCGACAACCACCAATGCCTCTTAAACATCTTAGATTCACAGGTGACGATTTTAGTAGTGGTCACTTTGATGTTTATGAGTGTTTAAACTCTCAAAAGCTGGATGTGATTTTATTGATGAAACCGGTTGTGTGCTTACAATGCTTGACAGATGCCGAATGTCACTTCAACACAACAAATCCTGCAAATACTGTCGTAATTGAAACAAACCATGAAACTCAAACCGATTATGACAGCAGCAATCCAAGCTGTGAGATTTGAGACAAGATTACTGTTCACATGGCCAACTGTAAGTTACATGCTCAAGAGTAAGCTCAGCGCACAGCTTGGTCATATTACAACCGGAGGGCCGAACTGACAACATGGTATACAAAGAGATCCTTAACAAATAATTATTGGCATATTTTCCCTCAGTTTAAAAAGGTTAAATTTTCTTCTTAATAAAAATTTTAAGGCAGTACTTCGCCGCTGCGAAGCGCGGGTATTTTGCTAGTATACTAATAAAAGGCAAAGCCCTCACTGACTGACTGACTGACATTACTCACTGACTCATCACTAATTCTCCAACTTCCCGTGTAGGTAGAAGGCTGAAATTTGGCAGGCTCATTCCTTACAGCTTACTTACAAAAGTTAGGCAGGTTTCATTTCGAAATTCTACGTGTAACGGTCATAACTGGAACCTACTTACGTACATATATACGGCCATAGCCTGCAGCTCAGTCGCCGTGTGAGGCGGAGTTGTGTCCCTCATCATCACGCCTCCCACGTAATTGAGTGCCTGCCCATATAAGGCCGTCCGTCAGCAGCAATCCAATAGATACGC
This sequence comes from Polypterus bichir lapradei, assembly GCA_026402145.1. Taxonomy (NCBI): domain Eukaryota; kingdom Metazoa; phylum Chordata; class Cladistia; order Polypteriformes; family Polypteridae; genus Polypterus; species Polypterus bichir. The sequence goes on from JANRMT010062791.1 coordinate 250,172,906, forward strand.
TGCTGCTAAATATTCGCGGGTGAAGGACTGTGCTTATGCAAACAAAGATGAGATGGTCAGGGATAGACTAGTGTTTGGCACAAACTCAGCGAAAGTGCGAGAGAAACTTTTAAGTGCCGGGTCTTAGCTAACATTAAATAAAGCCGTGGACATCGCAAGATCACAGGAGATAGCACAAGCACAACTGAGAACCTTCGATGCATGTACTCTGAGCGGCTCACGTGAACTGACTGTGAACGCAGTACGCAGAGAACAAGCAAGAGCCCCAAAGAGCGCTGAACAAAAAACGAATTACACAATTGAGAAGGCAGCAAAAGAATATGACGCGAGTGATGCATACGAGCATATTCATAAGTGCAGCTACTGCGGAAACAAAGCACGGTGTAAACCTTAAGTTTAAATTAAGTTCATAGACATGCTGCCGCTGGCGTTTGTCATGCCTACAGCAAATACGATATTCGCGAGATACAAGTTTAATGAGAAGATGCCGGGTAAAAACGAGACTTTTGATCACTTTGTAACGGAGCTAGAATTGCTGTAACAGAGTTAAAATTGCTGATGAAGGACTGTGCTTATGCAAATGAAGATGAGATGGTCAGGAATAGAATAGTGTTTGGCACAAACTCAGCAAAAGTACGAGAGAAACTTTTAAGTGCCGGGTCTGAGCTAACATTAAATAAAGCCGTGGACATCGCAAGATCGCACGAGATAGCACAAGCATAGCTGAGAACCTTCAATGCATGTACTCTGAGCGGCTCACGTGAACTGACTTTGCAGGACTGGGAAAGGTAAACCCGTGCATGCAGTGTGTGATGTCTCAGATAAAGAGGAAGACGAGCTGCTTATTGATGCAGTAGGAAAGGAACAACCCTCTGACGCTGAACAAGCCTTTGTAGACATATCAATAGGAAAGCAAGGGGTAAAGCTTAAGTTTAAATTACGTTCATAGACACGCTGCCGCTAAATATTCGCAGGCAAATCCACAACTTAATACCAGGAATGCCTGTTAAACATCTTAGATTCACGAGTACCGATTTGGGTAGTGATCACTTCGATGAATGAAACCTGTTATCTTTACAACGGTTGACAACGAAGATGAGATGGTCAGGGATAGACTAGTAAAACACGGAATGTAACTTGAACACAACACATCCTCCAAATACGAACCTGATTGAAAGAAATAATGATAATTCAGCAACACTCATAACAGTCACAAAACAATTACATTGACAATCATGTTACGTTATTTTTAAAATGTTTCCTTTTCTTTTTCTTAACTTCTTTAACACACTACTTCTCT
>JANRMT010062791.1:250174305-250241863 GCA_026402145.1 Polypterus bichir lapradei
TATATATATATATATATATATATATATATATATACACACACAGTATATTTTATACAGAAAGGTATTCAGGGACATAGTACTTCTTATACACTTGATTAACCAGAGACACTATAATCGAGGTCTATTGCCTTCGGAAATTATCTGGGTGAAGCTGGGTAAAACAGTGAGTCAGACAATAAATATAAATTGGGTCAAAAAAGAAACGGAAGAAATTGTAGGAAATGCAATTCAGAGAGAAAACCCCTTCCTGGTAGTTTGGACATGCAATTTGTGTCAAAAAAGGGGTACAAACAACACACAAACCAGAACACATATTAATCCTCTGATGCCTGAATTGTTCTCCGAACTGTAAATTGTGTAGTTTTGTTAATGTTTGTGGACAAAACCTGAAGAATCCCTCCTGGAGATTTCATTTTTAAAACGTTAAGGTCATTCTTAAAAATCATTCAAATTATCCAGAAAGTGTGTTCTTTTAAATACAGTTCAAGTCTTGAAACAGCAGTTGAAAGAATCCAACCTACTTTCCTCTCCTTTAAATATTATCTTAATTAGGAGTCAGAACTAATTCAATTTTGACTTTTGTATTATTAAATTGTTAAAATATATTGTAGTGCGTCATTTTTTATTTTCTATTCACGTGTTCATTATGTATACTTAAAAACAGTATGCTTGAAAACAAGGTTCAGAGCGACATGGCCTACAAAAATACTGCAAATTCAATAGCTAATTTAATAGGCACTTTAAGTTTGCCATGAAATGGCAGTTCTGTCTGTTTAATATATTTTGGAGAACTAAACAAGATCCCTGTGAAACAATTAATTTAATCTTTTTAACAGCAAATTAGCATTTGTAATAGATTTATAAAATTGGATTTAAGAAGTGCTTTCAATCTTTTGCATAATAGAAATGGAAATAAATCAAAAACTGCTCCTGATTTATTACATGGTCAATACAAGTATTAGGCTATGCCATATAGAACATCCAATGCTTAAAAAATTTTTCAGCCATTAATTCATGACATTTTCCATGATGTTTAAAAAACATGTTGTTTTAGTGTAAATACAGTAGATGATATCATCAGGAGGGGGAGAAGAAGTAGAAAAAGAACCAGAATATGAAGTCCCCTTATTTTGTTATTTTTGTGGCATTATTGGGACCTTAGTGATGGCCAAAGATGATATTCAATTAGATTAAGTTTAATTTTATAGTGCAGTCTTCACTAAGTGCAGACCAAAAGTGATGTAACAAATATAATGAAAATGAAGTACAGCAACAACAAGGACAGTACCAAACATGCCAAGTACTATAAAGAATGTACCTTTCAGATGCTTCAGAATCCATACTAGTGAGTACTCAACTCTTTCAGGGCGGATGTCGACTTTTGTAACCTCGCTGTTACGTTTTTGTTCCATTTTGGTAGAAGAAACGTTCGCTGTGTCGGCTTGACCGAGATTCTCTGCGCTTGTGTGAGTAGTGAGGAGTAAAACGACAGTAAAAATGGCATCGATATCCAGCGAGTTATCGAAGCGAATGAGTAAACAAAAGTACTCCATGGACGATGTTTTGCATATTATCGCTGAATCAGACTCTGACTTGTCGGACTCCAATGTTGTTACCAGTGCTCAAAAGCAAATGTGAGGTACCAACATCAGCTGATCGATCTCCAGCTGATTGTGGTGCTGAAAAGGTTTGTGTAGCTGATGCACCTACTACAACGTTCGCCTGGAAGGACTGCCACTTACAATGACAAGGGGTCAGAACAGTCTGTATGGTAGTGTGACTGCCACTGCTAAAACCCCCGCCACGTGAAGACAGCCTGGCAGCAACCTCCTACCTGTGAGCGGCTCAAGCCATAACAGACACCAAACTGGCGGCCAACGCATGAAGCAACAGATGTTTTATGTTGATTCATGTGTGAAACCATTGATTTGTGTACTTTTCAAAAAACTGTGTTGTTTTGGAAAATAATATTCAGTCCTCAAAGAGTTAAAGCACCCAAGATATTCTGTAATTTGTTCAGGATGAAACCTTGTGAATTAACAAAGTACAAACAAAAGTCAAGCATCACATAATATGCACAGCTCCTAAAAACGTTTACTTTGCAATGTCTTTTGGCTCAGTTTTGACCCACTATTGACTTTAATGGATTTTCTACTACCTTAAAGTTAGTCCATAAAACATCTTAAAACCATATTTTCAGTTCAGAAATGTAAAGAGTTTTAGTAAAGTGATCTAGCTTAATGAATAGCAAAAAAATTCCAAATGTTGCATTTTTGCATAACAGCCACAAATTCTGAATGCTATTTCAGGTTTTGCATTTTGGGTCAGTTTTGAACCAACCATATATTCAGTGGATATTACTGTCCGTTTAGGGTAGTTTTGTTTGTTCAAAACCCATAAAGACATCCTAAATAGCATCTTTTCAGCTCAGAAATGAGAAGGGTTTTAGTAAAGTGACCAAAAATTCACAAAAAGCAATACATTTTCCAAATGTCATATTTTTATGGAGCTTCTACACATGTTGAACACTGCCCTGCCCTTTAGATCAGTTTTGACCCATTACTGATGTTAATAGATTTTCTGCTAGACTTAAGATTAAGATTTAGACTTAAGTTTGTTCAGAACCCATAAAAAACAGCCTGACTGCCATCTGTTTTAAACATTAGGATAATCAGAACTACAGGCTACGGTAGCCAATCAATATAATATAAGGTTGGTATGAAAAATTTGATGACCAGGACATCTAAAAAAGGGTTTTGGAATATGGTCAAAAAATGACACAGCATTGAGTCAGCAGTTGAAGATATTGTGAGAGTTAAGTAAAGAAGCAAAAATGCCTATATTATTGTAAAATATGATAATCCCTACCATTTCTGTTTTATTCTGCTATCTACTCATAGACCATCTTTCCTCTGAATTGGCATCACACGATGTCTTAATAAGTGAAAATCTATTACTATATGAAAATATGTGTGACTGATGTTCATGACTGCTTAATGATCAAAGAACAGCTCCTACATTCATTCATTAAAGCCTTTAATTACCCACTATCATCACCATGCTCTTTAAATCTCATTTTTAAACTTTATAACCTTACACTCATCCTCTACCTATTCAACCTAATTGGAAAACTGATTTCCACACAGCTCCTTCACTTTCACTGCTCTCAGTTTTCAAAAATATTGCCAATTCAGCCAGGAGCCCCTGCCTTTATCCTCATGTGCCTTGAAGGGTGATGCTGGTCTTTAAGTATTCCCTTTTAGAGACCTTGGTCTGTTATTTGACTGTGCTTTAGCCTGCTCTTTTTTATTTCCCATCTTCTGATTGTCTTCTGTCTTTCCACCTTGTGAACACATTTTCTTATTAGGTGTTTTGCTAAAGTATTCTCCTTTTTCTCTTTAACACCTAACATTTCTGTCATTGTTCCGAACATAAAGAGACAATATCACATTTCAATTTAAATTTCCCCTTTGTGTCACCACTGGAATGTTGTTTAATATTCCCGCCATCAAATTCAAGCTGAGTAGGATTCTGATCATTTGGAGGGCAATTCGGCAAATTCATGACAGAACAGTTTGTACTTCTTTTTTGTTTCTGTCCATTTGTTTAACTTTTATGCTTTCAGGGTCTGGGTTTAATGATGGATTTCTACTGTGACATTATTATTTTGAAATATTTGTGCTAGCTATTTATTTATAAATGAATTTGTTTGTTTACGTTTTGTGTGTATTGAGCATTGTGTGCTGATGACATTAGCGGCATAAATTGTTACCATTGTTCAGAAAATCCAAAAATTAATTGAGATGATACCACTTGGCTGAATGATATAGTTTAATGTTAATGCTTAATAGTGCTGCTGTTAAAAAAATGAAGAGAATTTACATGGTCAATACTTCAATGTAAGCAGGTCCCATATAATAATATATTACAGTCTGCAGATCATTCTTCTTTTTCATCGTTTTGGTTGCTCCCTTTAGGGTTTGCCACAGCAGATCATCTTCTTCCATATCTTTCTGTCCTCTGCATCTTGCTCTGTCACACCCATCACCTGCATTTCCTCTCTCACCACATCCATAAACCTTCTCTTAGGCCTTCCTCTTTTCCTTTTGCCTGGCAGCTCTATCCTTAACATCCTTTTTCCCAATATACCCAGCATCTCTCCTCTGCATATGTCCAAACCAATGCAATCTCGCCTCTCTGACTGTGTCTCCCAACCATCCAACCTGAGATGACCCTCTAATGTACTCATTTCTAATCCTGTCCATCCTCGTCACACCCAAATGTTAGCATCTTTAACTCTGCCACCTCTCGCTCTGTCTCCTGCTTTCTGGTCAGTGCCACCGTCTCCAACCCATATAACATAGCTAATCTCACTACTGTCCTGTAGATCTTCTGTCACAAATTACTCCTGACATTCTTTTCCACCCATTCCACCCTGCCTGCATTCTCTTTTTCACATCTTTTCCACAATCCTCGTTACTCTTTTGTGTTGATCCCAAGTATTTAAACTCCTCCACCTTCACTAACTCTACTCCCTGCATCCTCATCATTCCACCGTCCTTCCTCTCATTCTCACACAGGTATTCTGTCTTGAGCCTACTGGCCTTCATTCCTCTCCTTTCTAGAGTATATCTCCAACTCTCCAAGATCTCCTCAACCTGCTCCCTACTTTCGCTACAGATCACAATGCAATCAGCAAACATCATAGTCCACAGTCCACTTCTGTCTAATCTTGTCTGTCAACCTGTCTATCACCATTGCAAATAAGAAAGGGCTCAGAGCCGATCCCTGATGTAATCCCACCTCCACCTTGAATGCATCTGTCACTCCTACGGCAGACTTAACCACTGTCACACTTCCGTCTTACATATCCTGTACAACTCTTACATACTTCTCTGCCACTCCCGACTTCCTCATACAATACCACAAATCCTCTTGAGGCAACCTGTCATATGCTTTCTCCAGGTCCACAAAGACACAATGTAACTCGTTCTGGCCTTCTCTGTGCTTCTCCTTCAACATCCTCAGAGCAAACATTGCATCTGTGGTGCTCTTTCTTGGCAAGAAACCATACTGCTGCTCACTAATCATCGCCTCCCTCCTTAACCTAGCTTCCACTACTCTTTCCCATATCTTCACGCTCTGACTCATCAGTTTTATCCTCCTGTAGTTACTACAGCTCTGCATATCCCCCTTATTCTTAAAAAATAGGTACCAGTACACTTCTTCTCCACTCCTCAGGCATCCTCTCACTTTCCAAGAAACAATCTGGTTAAAAACTCCACTGCTATCTTTCCTAAACACCTCCATGCTTCCACAGGTATGCCATCTGGAACGACAGCCTTTCCATTCTTCATCCTCTTCATAGCTGTCCTTACTTTCTCCTTGCTAATCCGTTGCACTTCTCGATTCACTATCTCCACAGCATCCAACCTTCTCTCTCTCTCATTCTCTTCATTCATCATCCTTTCAAATTACTCTTTCCATCTTCTCAAAACACTCTTTACCCTTTATTACCCTAATCTGCTGCACATCTTTCCCAGCTCGGTCCTTCTGTCTAGCCAATTGGTAGAGGTCCGTTTCTCCCTCCTTAGTGTCCAACCTTTCATACAACTCATCATACGCATTTTCTTTAGCCTTTGCCATCTCTCTCTTTACCTTGCGGCTTATCTCTTTGTACTCTTGTCTACTTTCTGCATCTCTCTGACTATCCCACTTCTTTTTCACCATCCTCTTCCTCTGTATACTCTTCTGTACTTCCCCATTCCACCACCAGGTTTCCTTTTCCTCCTTCCTCTGTCCAGATGTCACGCCAATCACCCTTCTTCCTGTCACCCTTACTATATCTGCTGTAGTTTCCCAACTGTCTGGTAACTCTTCACTGCCACCCAGTGCCTGTCTCACCTCCTCCCTAAACTCAACCTTGCAGTCTTCCTTTTTCAGCTACCATTTGATCCTTGGCTCTGTCCTCACTGTCCTCCTCTTCTTAATCTCCAATGACATCCTACAGACCATCATCTTATGCTGTCTAACTACACTTTCCCCTGCCACCACTTTGCAGTCTTTAATCTTCTTCATATTGACTCTTCTGCATACAATATAATCTACCTGTGTGTATCTTCCTCCACTCTTGTATGTCACCCTATGTTCCTCCCTCTACTTAAAATACGTATTTGCCACAGCCATGCCCACCCTTTTCTCAAAATCTGACCTTCTCATTCCTCTCCTTGGCACCATACCTACCCATCACCTCCTTGTCTCCTCTGTTTCCTTCACCAACATGTCCATTGAAATCCACTTTAATCACCACTTTCTGTCCCTTGGGTACACTGTCCATTACTTCATCCAACTCACTCCAGAAATCTTTCTCATCCATCGCACACCCAATTTACGGGGCATATACACTAACAACATTCATTATCACACCTCCAATTTCCAACTTCATAATCATTACTCTGTCTGACACTCTTTTCACCTCCAAAACACTCTTGACATACTGTTCCTTCAGAATAACCCCTACTCCATTTCTCTTCCCATCCACACCATGATAGAACAATTTGAATCCACCTGGCCTTACTCCCCTTCCATTCAGTCTCTTGCATGCACAATATATTAACCTTCCTTCTCTCCATCATATCTGCTAACTCTCTCCCCATTCCAGTCATACTGCCAACATTCAAAGTTCTTCTTCGGCCAACAGTAGCCCAATTTCCGCCAGAACCCTGTTGGCTAACAGTACTGGTGGCGGTCGTTGTTAACACAGGACTCGATCGATCCAGTATGGAAATTTGTATTGTTGTCTGCATGTTGATCTGGTAAAATTTGACACCAGATTTCCTTCCTGACATAACCCTCTCCATTTATCCGGGCTTGGGACTAGAACGAAGAAACACTGGTTTGTGCATCCCCTGTGGCTGGGTTACAATCTGCAGATCATAAACCTGAGAAATGTGGGTAAAGATCTGTGGTGGTACTTGGAAGCTTGCTGGTTCAAATCCTGTTTCTGTCAGAAGAGATCTTACTCCATTGGGCTCTTATTCCAGGCACTTGGAAAATTGCTCCTTGGATGCTTGTACAATGGCTGGCCCTGTGCTCTGACCTCCAAAAGTCACGTGAAAAGACAAGTTTTTCTTTGAGGATTAATAAAATATATCAAAATCAAAAATCTAATTTTCCAGATATTATTTCAGGGTGCTTTTTCTTGTGCAGTTCTACAGTCTTCTTGCCTGTATCTCAACCTCTATTACCTGCCTACCGGCTTATATTGTCCATGTTGGTGTGTCATTTGCATGCTGTCTCCTCTGATGTCTTCTTTTGGTTTGCAATCCTATTTTAAAAGTTCAGCGTACATAAAAATAATAATAATATCTTCTTCTTACAGAATAGTTCATCCACCTGTCACATAGAAACTATCACTCTTGATGATAAAGATGAGAAATCAGAAGATAAGCCACAACTGGATCTTATTTATGCAATTAATGACAGACCACCTTGGTATTTATGCCTTCTTCTTGGATTTCAGGTATAGAACATTCTTTGTTCTTTACTTTATTAGATAAAGCTAGGCAATTGAAATTTGTGTTTGCTTTTTTAATTACTAAGAAAAATGATGCATGATGTTTGCTATATTTCTTGTTTAGGAAGGCAATATTTAATAATAATTTAAGTTGTTGTCTTATCATGTTATGAGATCACCTAACAGAGAAGGTAATTGATGGAGAATAGGACAGAATATCAAAACCATCTCTGTACCTGTTAAATGTAACCTCTTACCTGACTCACTGCATATGCTGCACTCAGCAAAATTAATCCTAGGGACTCCTATGGCTGCTTGTTAACTGGGGCTTTCTTAACTTTCAAATCTTTACCTTCAACCCAGCTTACCTCCAATAGAGAACATTACAGGGGCACCCCCCTAAACCCTTAAGGGATCACAATTAGATTAGGAAGGAACAATCTAACCTCCTGAACTATGCATCAAAACCAATAACAACAAGCACAAAACGATACATAGAATCATACAAAACAGATGGTTTAAGTGTACATGTAGTCCCATTAGCAGAGGGAAAAAGAGAGAGAGAAAAAGACCCCTTTGGAAAAAAAGTGTCAGCCTTTAAAAACAGCCATTGTTTAGATGAATATTTGAAAACTGTTTTCTTTCAATATAAAAAAAGCATCAATCCCCCCACCCACATGAGCTCATACACATATTTGTCTTCATGTCCGTTTATATGGCATGCTGACATTTTACAGTTTCTCAAAACACATTGAAAGTATTTACATCAAAATGTTACAGTGCTTTATTACCAGTAAGCTGAAATTTAGTTTGTTTTTGGGATTCAAAACTAACTAAGCAAAACACTCTTGAATTCCACTTTATACTCCTTCCCTAGCATGTACTTCACTTCTGTTTAGCCTGACAAGTCTTCAGACTAAATGCAAAATTCCTACTACCTGAAAAGTTTAATGTTTCTCCTGTACAGGTGAGTACATGGGATGGAAAAGGGTCAACAAGATTTGAAATTAAGTCACTTGAGGACCTGTGGAATAGGCCACAGAGGTGCACGTGTTTATTTAACTAATGAATAAGAATTACAGTCCTTAAAGAACTAAGTAGTATACTCTGTGGGAGTGAGAAGGGGCCAAAGGTGAAGAAAATCTGAAAAGAACACAGTTGAAAATGATCAGGTAGATGTGTGGAGTGCCATAGAGTGACTGGAAGGCAGATTTCAAGTTAAGAGAAAGACCTGGGGCCTCATGTATAACGCCGTGTGTAGAACTCAAACTATAACATGACGTAATCACAAAAGCTGGAATGTGCGTATGCACAGAAAAATCCAGATGCATAAATCTGTGCGTACGCAAACTTCCATGTTCTTCTGCTATATAAATCCCAGTCAGCGTGAAAAGTAACACACGTGCACGTGCCTGCTGCCGAAATAAAAAAGAAGTTGTCACATATCAAGTTTGCCGTGAAAAGCCGAGTTGTAGCCCACCGTCTGAGTTTCATATGAAAGCTTATTAGGGTACAGAGAAAAAAAATAGGCACACAGTGGGAAAAAAGCACAAAATGTCAACTTTAATCTCGAAATTTCCACTTTAATCACGTAGTTTATTTTGTCATTAAAGTAGAACATCATAAACTTCATCTTAAAATTGTTTCATTTGCTAGTCTCTCAAATCCCATCGTAACTAAAGTAGCACGTTAAATGCTTTGTTTTTTATTTGATATTCTATGTGCTCTATGTGTGTGAATCACTACATGCTTCTGGGCTTTCTCTTCCTCTGACAGGACACAGATTCCATTACATTCGTAATATTACAGCTCTCTGAATAATTAAAATGCTGAGATGTATACTTGATATCATTTTCATGATGATAGGAGTTAAAGCATGTTATTAAACACGGGAACATGGTGGCACAGTGATTGTGCGCAACCTTCGATGAAATAATTTATTGCAGCAGTATTGTCTCTTTCAAACATACTAATGCCCAATTCCTGTCCTTCCTTTACTTTCTCCAAATACCCAATCGCCACACAATCAGCTCTGTAATAGACGTTAAGCCATCTGTAAGCTTATAACGCTGATCCTTCAAAACTTTTAAGGAACATTGAGATATCTTTGTAGTACATGTTTAATTATTCTATCCTCCACGCCAGTCCCAGTGAAGCATACAGTGCGAGACAGGAACAATCCGTGAACAGAGTGCCAGATCCTTGCTAGATTGGCGACACCGTGTCCTTTAATTATTAACAATACAGATTATTTAAATGAAATTAAAGTTTTATCTGTATAATATAATAAACATATTTTGCTGCATTTGATCTTAAAAATGATATTGTCATCATATGTAAATACGCGCTTTATAAAGTGGCTCAGGTTGTACAATATTATAGCTGTACTGCAAGTTTACAGTGAGGTAACTGTACTAATAAGTACTAACAGTTCTACAAGGAGCAGTTGATGGACTGATTGATTGTGTTTAGAGCTCTTGGAATAAAACTCTTTCTGAACCGTGAGGTTCGTACATGAAAGGGTTTGAAGCGTTTGCCGTGTGAGAAGCAATTCAAATAGGAAGCAGCGTGTGCTTGATGCTGTATACTGATAATTCTCTTTCCGATCAGCTGCTCTGAGTGGTGCAGTGAGAGTAATATGGAAAAAGATGATCCGATGTGGCAACCCCTAACGGGAGCAGCTGAAAGAAGAAGAAGAAGGTGCAGTGAGAGTAACAACGCTAAAGCAGCTTTGGTATTTGGACAGGTTTGACCATTCCATGGACCATTATGTTGTTACTGGTTAATTACAATCAGATGCATTAAACTAATAAACAATATGCAGTTAATTTCAGTGTATTTATAAAGCCACGTTAGGGATATGGATATAAAGTATAAAAAAGTATATAAGTATATAAAACTTTCGCACAAACATTAGGAAGTTTTTCTTTACACAAAGAACGATAGACACTTGGAATAAGCTACCAAGTAGTGTGGTAGACAGTAAGACGTTAGGGACTTTCAAAACTCGACTTGATGTTTTCTTGGAGGAAACAAGTGGATAGGACTGGTGAGCTTTGTTGGGCTGAATGGCCTGTTCTCGTCTAGAATGTTCTAATGTTCTAATAAAAAAGAAAGGAAAACCACACAGGAACAGTAGCACTGCTTTGACGCTGGGTGACGCCAGTCTGCAAAACCGAGCGGAGAACTTCCGTATGCCAGGGTATGAGGTACCATGGAAATGTGTGTAGCTTTACGCCAAGTTTAGGTTTCATACGTCCCGATTTGAACGCGGAAACGTTCTTATGCAACATTTTTTTGCGTACGCACTGTTTATACATAAGGCCCCTGGTGCGAAGCCATGAGGAGAAACAACCTGATGTGTTTTGGGCATGTAGTGAAAAAAGTAGAAGTTGATTGGGTGACGAGGTACACCAAGATGAAAGGGAAGGGGATGAAGGCCAGAGGGAGGCTGAAAAAGACATGGTCCAGATGATATGTGAAGAATTAGTCTCAGCGCAAAGGATGCCTGTAACTGAAAAGAGTGGAGGAAAAAAGATTTGGAAACAACCAGGTGGCCTTGATAAACCTAAAAAAAGGTCATTAAGCTGGAAATGATGTGTAGTTCAGCTACCACTACTTTGAATTAGGGGAAACCAATGTGAAATGGTCTGGGAATAATGAAAAGATGTATAAGACATGGATCACTGCCAGAGAATTTTTATTTAATATAAACTACTGTTGTGAGTGAGAATCTGCATGCTGCACCACTGAAGTACCTGTGAGAGCAAAAGTGGGCGAGCAAACACATAGTTAGGATGGGTTAGCTGCATTTACTAAACAAGAACATATGCTGCTGCCTTCTAGGTGTGGATTTTCTGACTGCAGAGACAAATATGATGTAGGCATCTGTTTTTAGTCAGATTCATAGAAAAACAAAGGAGATGATGATAAGTCATGTGAAATGCTACTGTTTGTAGTTAGCAACCTGACAGGAACTGCATTTTGTCCTCAAGAGACAAAGAACATGTAAATGTTAGCCCTTGAAAGCATGCTTGACTCAAGTGAAGTAACGACAAAATCTGATCTGGTTGTTTTTTTTTCTATTCTCAATATAAGGGGTCTTGACCATAAACTACAAAACTAAGAGAAAAATATTTTTTTTACCCCAAGCGCTAGCAAATGCATCATGATTTAAGGTCCCATGATGTTGCACTCTGATACACTGGCAACAACCACAGTCATAAACACAACCCAATCTAATGGAAACCGGGACACAAATGGGAAACTAAAACAAAGTGCACACACTGACCAAAACAATATAAAGATAGAATATTGGAAATGGTGCAAAAAAACACACATCGCCACAAAAATCCAGACAAGTCTGCCTTACCTAGGCAGTCATGAAAACATTCCTTAACTGGTTAAAAAAATTAAAGAGGAAATATCAAAAGAATAAGAATTTAGTAATAATTCATAATAATTTCTTTTTTTCTTTTTGCAGCACTATATCCTAGCATTTGGTGGTATTATAGCCATTCCACTAATTCTTACGGATACAATGTGCATTGAAGACAACAATGTCAAGAGTCGACTTATCAGCACTATATTTTTTGTTTCGGGTTTATGTACATTGCTACAGACAACGTTTGGATCCAGGTAAGCACTTATGGTTTGTTAATCAAAACAAGTAATGCTATGCCACAGTCAGGAAAATTGTCCCTCATATTTAGGTACATGTTTTTTAAGTAATGTTAAAAATATTACCACTAAGACTAACCTGCTATGAAGGGAAATGAGAGTGAAATAAGGCTGAAAAACTTTAGCTCTATGTACCATATATACTCACGTATATGTCGGGTCTTGAAACCCAAAAAATCGATTATAAAATCAGACCCGACTCATACGCCCATTCAAAAATGCAACACTTATTTTTTTTTTAACATCTTTTTGCCTCCTCCAATCTCGCATCAGTTTCTCAGACACATCGAATTTTGTTGCACCAGCGCAGTTACCAATTTCTTTCACTACTTCAACGACATTTAATTTAAAACCAGCTTCATATTTTCTTCTGATCGAATGCTACATCGTAGATAAGGAATGCTCTTACAATAAATGTGTATGAGGGTGTGAGATACAAAAAACACAAATCAGTGCAAACGTTGCTTCAGAATAGTTTGGGTATTACCGTGTGGTCACATAGGCACAGTAGAGAGAGAGAGAGAGAGGTTAGGAGCACACGCTGATAGAGCGCATTGCCGCACCCACATAGACAAAAAAGGCAGTGTGCTCCGTGGTTACTCTCTCAGGTGGGCATTAGCATATCATAATCCCTTAGACCAATAGCGTGAGTTTTCTGCATTTGACATATACGACTGACATTATAAAATACCAGAAGTTATACTGTAAAATCAAGTCCCAACTTATCCACGGGAGAACTTATCCGTGAGTATATACGGTAATCTCTTTTGAAATGTGAATGTAATTTCCTTTGAAAATTGTCTTCTTTTAATATAAAAAGACATCAATCCCCCCTGCAACCCCCACATATATAAGCCATACACAGAGTACCCATCTTACTTGTTTTCACCTCCGTTTACAGGGAGTGCTGACATTCTTCAGTTTCTCAAAACACATTGAAAATATTTACTGTACATTAATCCACATAGCTGCAGTTCAGAAATGACAAATGTGCTTTATCACTAATGTTTCTCTTTTGCTCCCTTAGAGAAATATTAACTTCTGATGTGGCAGTCCTCTATTTTCGCTAACCTTGTCCATTTAATAATATTAAATGGAGAAGGTAAAGACTCTGAACAATTTTTTCAGCAGTAACAACGTAGGGTTCATTAATCATTCAGAGAGGTTTCTGGTGGAGTAAGGCTGACAGACAGACAGAAAGGGAGAGTCTATTGCTGTGTAATACGATGTCCTCCCAGCTACAAGGCAGAAGACACAAGCCTGCTTGCTCAGGTGCAGTGAGCAGTTTCTGTTGAGCACAGCTGATAAATCCTTATTTCAGGGTGCACAACCAGCCATTTCATTTCAGAATGTGAAAGAATTGCAAAAGCACAAGACATCATCAAAGAGAGAGAAAAAAAGGACAAAATTTTAAAAGAGAAAATCTTCAAGCTAGGAAGGTGTGTGGCAAACTCCTTTAAATATTTGAAACCAGAAAACATATCACACAAAAGACTTTCCATCACAACTGAAAATGGTCTATTAAAATTCACAGAGCTCTTGAATACTAACTTAAAGTCACATCTGTCACACTGTTGAGTATACTGATTAATATCATTATTATATCTTGTATTATTAATGCATGCAATGATTTTCACACCCAGCTTCTCCAGTTTAGTTTTAATATAATTTGTGACTGCACATAAATAGTTAAACCTAGTGGTGAAAAGTGAGTTTGTGTTTCATTTAATTTGAAATATATACTTTCTGTTTTCAGATTACCTATTCTGCAAGGGGGTACGTTTAGCTTCCTCACTCCTACTTTGGCAATTCTAGCTTTACCAGAATGGGCATGCCCACACCAAAAAAGCCAGCTGCTTTTGAACTTAACTACCAGTAGAGATGATGAAGCATGGAAATCCAGTATGTGTGAGGTGGGTCAAATGTATTAATAGACTACTTTTTCTGTTGCTTTAAATATACTCATTATACTTACTCTGTTAATGTGATCGTGTCTTGTGATCACATGTATTTTCCAGATGACGTAATTCTTTCTTGTAAAAATATTTTGTGGGGCCTGTTGCTTTATCAGTAAAAGGTAAAATGCTCCAGGTTCAAATCACACCACTGACTTCTGGGACTTATTATCTAAGTCCATAGTAAATTTATGTTAAATGTATGAATGCATATAAAATCAGTTTTAATTCTTTTTGACAAGTAAAGTAGGACAGGGGTTGTAAGCGAATGTTACAGCGCATCTAGAACTCACTTACTGCTGCATAGCACAAAGCCTCTGTAAAGATGTAGTGTTAGATAGCATTAAAAGTCTTAGGCACTATAGACAACCCCAGTTGCAATGCGTTGTCATTGGTGTTTTATATATCTAATTAATGCCAAATAAAATGTTTATAATGGTTGTGCTACATACGTAACAGAGGCACCAAGGTAGTCCTTATTCTGAAATGTTATCAAAAATATGACCTTCTGATATATTTTGAATGCTATCACCTGCTTGCTTGTGTGTTTGCTTTTACTGTACTAGCTCTATGTGCAGTGTCTAGAAAAACTCGTTTTTTTACATTTTGTTTTGTAATTTAAAAACTGACATTTCTTGATATGGTAACAACTTTTAAAACAGTTGGGAGGGGATGGCTCTGTAACTGTAAAACGAAACTACCTTAAAAATCACAAAAGATACAAACTAACATGCTTACTAAAAGTAATACCACAAAACAGAGTAAGCAGAAACATAAAATTATACTGAACAATTAAAAATTATAAGTATCAATCAATGAATGAATAAAGAATAACCAATTTATCAAAGTATATAATTCCACTATATGCATATTGTTTATTATACAGTATAGGAGGAACAGTTTTTACATAAGAAAGAAATATTATACCTAAGGTAAAGAAACACATTTCAAAACCAAAATCAAATTAGCTGCTTGAATAGAATTACAATAAGGAACATGTAATAGTGTATGTACTGTATATATATATATATATATATATATATATATATATATATATATATACAGTGGTGTGAAAAACTATTTGCCCCCTTCCTGATTTCTTATTCTTTTGCATGTTTGTCACACAAAATGTTTCTGATCATCAAACACATGTAACCATTAGTCAAATATAACACAAGTAAACACAAAATGCAGTTTTTAAATGATGGTTTTTATTATTTAGGGAGAAAAAAAATCCAAACCTACATGGCCCTGTGTGAAAAAGTAATTGCCCCCTTGTTAAAAAATAACCTAACTGTGGTGTATCACACCTGAGTTCAATTTCCGTAGCCACCCCCAGGCCTGATTACTGCCACACCTGTTTCAATCAAGAAATCACTTAAATAGGAGCTGCCTGACACAGAGAAGTAGACCAAAAGCACCTCAAAAGCTAGACATCATGCCAAGATCCAAAGAACTTTAGGAACAAATGAGAACAGAGGTAATTGAGATCTATCAGTCTGGTAAAAGTTATAAAGCCATTTCTAAAGCTTTGGGACTCCAGCGAACCACAGTGAGAGCCATTATCCACAAATGGCAAAAACATGGAACAGTGGTGAACCTTCCCAGGAGTGGCCGGCCGACCAAAATTACCCAAGAGCGCAGAGACGACTCATCCGAGAGGTCACAAAAGACCCCAGGACAACGTCTAAAGAACTGCAGGCCTCACTTGCCTCAATTAAGGTCAGTGTTTACGACTCCACCATAAGAAAGAGACTGGGCAAAAACGGCCTGCATGGCAGATTTCCAAGACGCAAACCACTGTTAAGCAAAAAGAACATTAGGGCTCGTCTCAATTTTGCTAAGAAACATCTCAATGATTGCCAAGACTTTTGGGAAAATACCTTGTGGACTGATGAGACAAAAGTTGAACTTTTTGGAAGGCAAATGTCCCGTTACATCTGGCGTAAAAGGAACACAGCATTTCAGAAAAAGAACATCATACCAACAGTAAAATATGGTGGTGGTAGTGTGATGGTCTGGGGTTGTTTTGCTGCTTCAGGACCTGGAAGGCTTGCTGTGATAGATGGAACCATGAATTCTACTGTCTACCAAAAAATCCTGAAGGAGAATGTCCGGCCATCTGTTCGTCAATTCAAGCTGAAGCGATCTTGGGTGCTGCAACAGGACAATGACCCAAAACAAACCAGCAAATCCACCTCTGAATGGCTGAAGAAAAACAAAATGAAGACTTTGGAGTGGCCTAGTCAAAGTCCTGACCTGAATCCAATTGAGATGCTATGGCATGACCTTAAAAAGGCGGTTCATGCTAGAAAACCCTCAAATAAAGCTGAATTACAACAATTCTGCAAAGATGAGTGGGCCACAATTCCTCCAGAGCGCTGTAAAAGACTCATTGCAAGTTATCTCAAATGCTTGATTGCAGTTATTGCTGCTAAGGGTGGCCCAACCAGTTATTAGGTTCAGGGGGCAATTACTTTTTCACACAGGGCCATGTAGGTTTGGATTTTTTTTTCTCCCTAAATAATAAAAACCATCGTTTAAAAACTGCATTTTGTGTTTACTTGTGTTATATTTGACTAATGGTTAAATGTGTTTGATGATCAGAAACATTTTGTGTGACAAACATGCAAAAGAATAAGAAATCAGGAAGGGGGCAAATAGTTTTTCACACCACTGTATATATAGGTTCCCTTAAGTCCCAAAGGCACTGAACTGCCATCACTCGAACTCTTGTATAAGACTTGCTGTGTGAGAAAGGCCAAAACCATTTTCAAAGGTAATACTCATCCTGGAAATTCTTTATTTGAGCTCCTCCCATCATTACAGTAGACGCCTTTAGATCAATCCACATATGCACAAACAGACTGAAAAATAGCTTTTTCCCATCCTCCATAAACTTTCTGAACTCTGAATCTCTTCAGTCTGAGATAAATTTTGGTTGAATAATATAATACAATATATAATATGCAATATACTAGTCATTAATAGGTACAGTAAAATGTGTTTTTGCACTGGTAACTTGATCATCTAACACTGCATACAACATATTTGAAAATATTTGACATATTTTGTACGACTATCCTATTTTCTCCTTTTGTTAACAACAAAATATTATAAATACAACAACTAAGAAACAATTGAAGGATTACAGTGGTCAGTGTGACAAGTCTAGAGGGTGTAGCAGCCACTCAACTCAACACAGACAGACGCAGGAGTCACACTTATAAAAGCATAAGCTTTTTTATTTTGTTTCTTCATTTGTGGGCAACGCCTTTCTTGTTCCCACAAGTCCAACACAGTCTTAAGCACACACCCAATACACCTAACACAATACTCAATCCTTGTCTTCTCTTTCTCTTCTTTCTCCTCCATTCCTCCTCGGCAAGCTTCGTCTCCTTCCTCCCAACTCTGGCTCACTGTGGCTAGTTTCTGTTGGCCCCTTATATAAATGACTCTGAAGAACCGTCCACATGGGCTCTGGAGCAGCTGTAGCGCTTCCTGGCGATACCCCTGGATCCCAACAGGGCTGTATCCAAATTCATCTCCCATGAAGCCCTGTGGAAGTCCGATGCACCTAATGCCACCCAGGGGTGCTGCCATCTAGCATTGTGGGGAGGGTAATGCTCTGTCCACACTTGTTCCCCCAGTCCTTCCAAGGAAGAGGCGTCCTGGCCAGGCAAAGGCCCCGGCCATCCATGAAAATAGGTGCCTACAGTGTAAAACATAGTCAAACAAAGTGCGGATCAAATAGTTACAAAATACACATAACAATAGAAAAACAGTGTGATCCCACTAAATGAACTGCTCCGTCCTAGGTTTCTGCAATAAATATTGAGCAGTATATCATGAGAACTAGACAAGCAATGGCATAAAGGAAAATTGGGAGAAGTATTACTGTATTCTTGACCTATTTATTTGATGTAAAATGTAGGCCTGGCCAACGTGGTTTGAGGAAGAACATCATCTTCAGGGCACAGCTTACCAATATTAAACTTTAAAATAATAATTAAACAAACTAACCAAGTAAACCAAAGAATACAATATATAAACCAAACAGCAAAAACCAGAAACCATTGAACTACCTGCTCATAATAGTAGATCCATCTTCTCTGAATTGATCAAAAATGAAGCAGTGTAAACAATAGTAACAGTTGCCATAAATTGGCTCTAACCAAATGCATATATACTTAAGGAAAGAACTCCTGGACAAGAGATGAAACTTACTTCACTATATACTTTCACTCTTTGTTATATTGCAGCCATTTGCTAAAATCATTTAAATTAATTTTTTCCCTCATTAATGTACACACAGCACCCCATATTGACAGACAAAAAAAGGAATTTTTGAAATTGTTGCAGATTTATTAAAAAAGAAAAACTGAAATATCACATGGTCCTAAGTATTCAGGACCTTTGCTGTGACACTCATATATTTAACTCAGGTGCTTTCCATTTCTTCTGATCATCCTTAAGATCACCTTCATTTGAGTCCAGCTGTGTTTGATTATACTGATTGGACTTGATTAGGAAAGCCACACACCTGTCTATATAAGACCTTACAGCTCACAATGCATGTCAGAGCAAATGAGAATCATGAGGTCAAAGGAACTGTCTGAAGAGCTCAGAGACAGAATTGTGGCAATGCACAGATCTGGCCAAGGTTACAAAAAATTTTCTGCTGCACCTGCTTCAATATGGGGTGCTGTGTGTACATTAATGGGGGAAAAAATTAATTTAAATGATTTTAGCAAATGGCTGCAATATAACAAAGAGTGAAAAATTGAAGGGGGTCTGAATACTTTCCATACCCACTGTAAATAAATCTCTCTATTAAAAAAAAAAATCCTGGAGAGAAACAGTAGGTCGACGAGATGTGATGTTCACGTTAAGATCACAGAAGACACTTAAAAGACCCGTGAGACTAGAGAGATTAGCCATGGAGCATCTCGCGGGGACCTTAAACATTAGACTTTGTGATTGACCCAAGACCATCTCGCAATGATGTAGAACATGAGATTCTTGCAAGACACGCCCTACTTACAAATAAATAAGAGCAAGGGCAACCAGCAACACACTCAGTCGTGTTTTGGCTTTGAGCACATACAGATACAGGGCTCTCAGCGCATATAAAGCGTATAAGGACAATACGTTATAAATGAAACGTAGACGACTAAGCGAAGAAGAAAGCAGTGTGGAGAAAAGAGACTGAAAAGCGTTGGAGAGACAAAAAAGAAAAAGAATAATCTAGGTGCAAATTCAGAAAATAAGGAAAGTAATTATCAGCCTGGAACAAGTGGAATTGAAAAAAAAGCACGCCCAATCGGGACGTTGGCGCTATACACATGCAGAGCAGGTTAGAGATTTTGAAAGTAATAATAAGTAATTATCAGCCCGGAACAAGTGGAATTGAAAAAAAGCACGTCCAATCTGGACGTTGGTGCTATACACATGCAGAGCAGGTTAGAGATTATGAAAGCAGCGGAATTCGAAAGGCTCAAAAAAAAAAAAGTTGGTGCGATACACATGTGGAGAACGTGAAAGAATATGAAAGTAGGAAAATTAGAAAATATAAAAAAAGAAAGTAAAGATCACAGGAGTGCCAACAAACGGAAACTATTACTTGAAAAAGGGAAAATCATCACCACGGACCAGGTGTCATTAAAAAAAAGCAGGATAGAGTGAGGTCAGAAATAAAAGACAGAGCAGAAAACAAAGTAAACCGTCATAAAAAGATTATAAAACAAGGGGGCCAAACACATACAGAGCAGGGGGTTGGTGGCAGAATTGGCACTCCAGCCACCATAAAAAAACTCGCACTGTTCCATTCCATCTGAACTAGTGTGGTGCTGAGGTATCACCTGTTGCATGGCTGCACTCGGGTCCGAATCTGGATCCTGAGTTGGTTTGTTATGTGGTGGGTGCGGCAATGCATTGTATCAGTGTGTGCTAGAGAAAATGAAAACTGGAATTCAAAAGACTCAAAAAAAAGTAGGAGCGAAACACATGCAGAGCAAGATACAGAATATGAAAGCAGAAAAAAAACGATAGTGTCAAAACAAAGAAAGTAAACATCGCATTAGTGCAAAGAAAGAGAAGTTATTACTCTGAGAAATAATGAAAAGGCAAATAGAGATTGAATATATGGACATAGGCGATATGTCAGAAGTACAGGGTGGTCCAGATCTAATTATGCAGATCCAGATCGTCTGGATGACTTTGACTTATGCAGGGACGATTCCAGTTTGGCGCAAAGGTGATTCTTCATGTCATCAGTTTGCACACTTCTTGATGGTCTGGGATTTTTTGGGTGATTTTCTATGTAATAAACTTAATAAGTTATAGCGTAATGACAATTGCATAATTAGATCTGGACCACCCTATATGTAAATATTGTAAGGCTTTGAAATTTAAGTCAGAGAATTTCAAAAACTGAGTTTACCTCACATGCATTTATTGGTTACTTTGCAAAAAAAATTATTAACTGCTGATGATGTAGATGCTTTTGTCTGTGCCAAAATTCCAAACAGAGAAAGCTATCCTGAATTATGGTACAAAGTCATTAAACACGTCTCACGGAGCTCATTTAAAAGATTCAGAATGTTGGGACTCGAAAGATTCCAAATCTTGTTTTTACAGAAGTTCTGAAATAAAAATGAAACTAATGAAATAGCAATAATTCAAAGAAAAAAAAATCTTAAAAGTGTATCCAGAAAACCAAAAAACGGGGGCTGGCGAGCGAAGTGAGCAGAGGGCGAAGCCCCCAAGTACTGAAAAAAGATTGACTAAAGGGCTTGTAACTGGCTAAAAAAGAAAGCCAAAAAGTATACAAACTTAATAAAGGGGAACTAGAAAGAGGCAGGTTGCATTCGACGCAGAGTGAAAATAATGGAAATCCTGTTTACCATACGCCATCCATACACAACACAGAAGTCTGCAACTGTCTAAACAGAAGGGAAAGCTAGAGGATGTAGAAATTTGGGGGTATATCACAGAAAACACACCCAGTCAAGTAACTCATTCAGATCAATCGTGGGTAAAGCATTTAATTTAAAAATCCAACATGCTTCCCCCACATACCAATAAGTTATCAAAGCTAGTCCAACAGGAGATAACCTAAGGTCTGAAACTTTGTAGTTTTCAGTAATAAAGTGCCTAGATACAGGATGTAGATTTTGTCCTAATGTTGCTTTTGTGTTCTGCAATACGATAATGGATGGAACGTAGGGTTTTACCTATGTATAGCAAAGGACAGGGACATAACAATAAATAAATTATACATTTTCAGCTGCAATGATATCTTTGCCTAAGATTAATATGGCCGTGTATAGTAATTAGGTTGCATTTTAAAACAGCCCCACAACAAATACAATTTAAACAGGGAAAATAAATACTTCTCATTCCACATCGTCTTAACAGGATTAACTCCTGGTCACAGAGCAGTGACTGCTTTATTCTCAATTCACATTCAGGTTAACAGATTACCCTGTGGAATAATAAAGACTTCCTAACTTATTCAGGTTTGTGAACTGTTTCAAAACTTTTTTAGAAGAGTCACATCTTTATCATTGGTTAAAGCCCATTCATGGATCGGAACACACTGATGCCATAAAATAATTCATTAAATGGAAATGATGTTAAAAAATCAGGTAGCATTCAAATGTTGCCATACTTTTATGGAAGGAAGAAGAGAAACATTATTAGTAATTTGAGTAACACTTTAGTTTAGGTACTGCAAAAATGCATGTAATACTCATTTACTCTTCTGTACCAAGACCTTAACAAAGACTTCTTTGGGTCTTCATTACACTTATAAAACATCAGTAGATGGGTTATTCATCTCTGTGAAGTGTGACATATTGACATGATGGTAAAACTACTTAATAATATGAATGGTCCACAGATCTTATAATAAACATGTAATATCAAGAGACATCTGTCTGTTAAGCCACTTCAGACCACTCCAAAGTAAAGTTTTGTTAGTTGATCGCATTGCAGAGATGAATAAACATTTTACTGATACTTTGTAAGCGTTATGAAAACCTAGAGAAGTGTTTTGTTAAAGTCTTGTTACATACAGTAATAATAAAGGAGTAACAGATGCATTTTTCAGTACCTAAAGTGTTACTGTGTATTCAATATAATTTCTAAAGCTGCTATATAGGAAGTAAACTGTGTAATATATTTAATGTTATTTACAATATATAAAGTAAGAACATGAATGTAAACAATGAGTGTCAATAACACTAATAACTTAAGTGCGTGTCCTACTTCGATTGGCTGTGGGAATTAAAATACTTTAGCATCAAATAGAGAGATCTGCCATGAGGACACAAGTCTTTGAAGTTCCCTATGACATTCTTTGATAAAGCTGATATATCAGAGTTCTTTTAATTGAATAAGGTATTAGCCAAGAATAGTAAAGGACTCTGATGGGAATCGTGCATTCATAATCTTGCTGAAGCCTGACTATAATGTATATCTGGAGACAAGTATCAGTGAATTTTGCTTAAAAGTGAGAGGGAATAATTTCGACAGCTCTTTGAATGCCACATTTCTAAATCAATCCAACACCTCATGATGGTGGTGCCCAAAGTAGGGGCAGTGATTTTGAACTGAAAGATTCAGAGGCACAGAGGCACTCTTGGTCTGACAAAGATCAAGCTTCAGTTTACGATGAACTTTCTACACTGCAGATGAAAAGTCTCCTAAAAAACCCTATTAGGCATATGCAGTAAATGTGTGTCATGTGTGCAGAGAGTACACTGCATGTTTTAAAAATGTACATAATCTTATGCAAGGGAAAAAACTTTTTGTAGTATTAGATTGTATATTGGCATGCAACATCATCAATGGATGAATGGAAAACATGAATGATATGCAGTTGCAGGTGCTGTGTGTGCTCTCTGTTGTTCCGAGTTACATCAATAGTGTAATGTAAGTTAATGTAAGCTTAAAAGAAATTGGCAGCTATATGAGCCGTAAAATATGTATTTGAAGTAAATAGTGTTCCACACCCTGTCAAAAGGACTGCTCATAAGAGAGCTGATAGCAAAGAGCCACAGCAGATGCAGATTTCAGTATTCAAAAGACCCGAATCGATAAATTTGCTCAGTGGCACCAGTAAAACATGAACAAGGCTGCACATCATCCACCTTCTATTTGAATTACTAAATAAATTTAACAATACTTTCTAACTGGATATGTAAACATGCCATGACAAAATAGCCACTGTGTTTTAACATATTGTATATCCATAGATCACAATGCATGTTTAAACTCAGTTTACTGCTGTTAGGTCATATAGTGAAGCAATAGGTAAAATGACAGAAAGATATTATAGCGGACAGAGGCAATTGTCAAACATGTGGAGCACAGTAGCTGCTATGGTCTATGTGTGTGTATGTGTGTGTACAGATTAATTATTAAGCTTCTGTTACCTTGTGCTACTAAGCTCCAGAGCGAATAACAGCAATTTTATTTTTCAATTTTCCCTCAGTGTCAAGTCTTTTGTTCAGTGTTTTTTGCTGTCTCCCTGAAACCCTGGCAATGGTTTAAAACACAACGACTGCCGGTGCTTTAGGAAGAAGCCCTGTGGGTGAGGCCTTTAAGCACAGGACTTTGCTGCTATTCACTACACACTTTTCGTTTGAGAATCACGTCTGGCTCTACCCGAATAGTGCATTCTAGAATGAAGCAAAGAAACACTTCTTAATGTAAAAAGTTGTGGTGACCTGAGTAAATTACTGAATCAATTCATTTACTAGCTAATCACACAGACTTGATAGACTGAATTGTCTCTGCTTGTTTGTCAAGCTGAAAGTATGTTTCCATACTGTTATTTGCAATTTTAATATTGTTGTTTTCTTCTGTTTGTGTTTCACAGATACAGGGTGCTATTATTGTAGCATCTTTTCTTCAGGTTTTGCTTGGATTCACAGGCCTTATTGGATTCATCCTCAGATTTATTGGCCCTCTTGCAATTGCTCCTACCATCACCCTTGTTGGACTTTCTTTATTTATTGAGGCTGGGAAAAAATCTGGCTCTCACTGGGCAATCGCTACTTTGTAAGTGAGATTCTCCTCTACTAGTAAATGCTGCAATTATCATGAAACCAGTTGCAGCTTCTCCATGGTATGTTGCTTTTCCACATCCAAACCTTTTAGATGGGCTTGAAAGAGTGTTTAACATTAGGATTATGTTGTCCAGTCAATTAATGATAGGAGTGAGGAAAATAATGGGAAACATTTTGCATTATGACTGAATGACCACTAACAGTTATAAGTAAACAACCTGAGACAGACAGACAAAGCATACAAAGCTTGACCTTTGTGAATAGAGTTTTAAAAGACACTGTTGAGAATAAATAAAGAGAGCAGTGAATTATCAATTGTGCTTTTGATAGGGCTGACATAAAACCACTGCAATAATCTGTCTAAGTTTGATATAATGCATGGAAACATTGTCGAGGTTGATCCTTTCTTGTGTCCGATGATTGCTGGGATAGTCTTCTGCTTACCTGCATAATTAGGTTAAGAAAATGAATGGATGGATGAATGCAAAGATGCCAGTGTGCTGCAGGAAGTCCTGATGATGCAGCATACTTTTTGTTCTGACAATAATTCTATCTAAATTGTACACATATTCCCTCTTATTTACAAGTTTTAACAGTGCACAAACCATGGTATTTAAAACATGTTAAAAACATTACTTGCGTAGTTTATATTTATAATTCTGATTTTCATTCAGTTTCACAAGTTCATCATTATCAACCATCCATTAATAAGATGAGTATCTATAGGTTTGAAGATAGCCACATATCCTATTCTGTTTCTGTTCTTGGTACTCAAATGTGGCAATTGGTGCCACGGCCCACCTGCCAAGTTGTTTGCCTGCCTATGGTAAAGTCATCCCTGGTGGAGGATCACAGGAATCATGGGAAAGAGGGGTCCTTTCATCGGATTGGCTGGCTGAGCAACATTTCAGCCGTGGAATGGCCAAATGGGGAGGCAGCTTGACGGATGAGGTCTCCAGGACTCTAAAAATATCCAAATCATATTATGTGATATCATCTACTGTTAAATTCTGCTCTGTACTTCTAAAATTTTTATTATTATGCTGTATTAAGGATTTGTTCTGTTCTGTATACTTGTATTGAACCCCTTCTTTTGACACCCACTGCACGCCCAACCTACCTGGAAAGGGGTCTCTCTTTGAACTGCCTTTCCCAAGGTTTCTTCCATTTTTCCCTACAAGGTTTTTTTGGGAGTTTTTCCTTGTCTACTTAGAGAGTCAAGGCTGGGGGGCTGTCAAGAGGCAGGGCCTGTTAAAGCCCATTGCGGCACTTCCTGTGTGATTTTGGGCTATACAAAAATAAACTGTATTGTATTGTATTGTATATAAATAGACTGCCTTTCATGTCTGGACCCGAGGTGTTCAGACGCAACTGCTGAATCCAAAACACAGACACAGAAGTCCAGTGTACCAAAATCAAGATATTTTATTACACTAAATGAATATATAAAATGACAGAGAGCATTCAAAATAAAATATATAAAATTACGTATTATATAAATTATGTTAATCCAGATATCTTTCTAATACAACTGGAAGGATAATAAAATGGAAATGGTAGTAGAGCTGATAGAACATCTTTTGATCTTATGCCCTCAGGGCCTACCAAAATAATGTTGATGTCTGACTGTTCTTTAACAGCATGGTCACCCTCCACTAAGCTCATCTTTCAGCACCCTGAGCAATTGGCCTTCTTGGCCTCTTGTTAGTTGCTACTATCTATCTTCCCACTCCTGGCTCACTTGACTAAGGGGAAAGACAGCATTTTACACTAGGGTGTGGCAGAACGTCCAGATATCCTACAATTAGCATTCCCAGGGCTCTGAGTGACATCACCACAGAAGTGCACTTGTGATGGCCAGACCACAATCAAAATGCATAGTGTTTTAAAGTAAGTTTAAAGTCCTACATTTAATGTTAAGTGATAATGCTCAGGTAAACACTTGATAAACTCCTGGATTGCTCAAGTTTGCTTAGAAATTATCATCATGCATAGTAAAACTATGTGCCTGATTCCATCACTGACAAGACCGCTTTCTGTGTGCAGTTAGTATATCTATTTTTATAACTCATACTCAAAACATCCAATTGTGAGAGAGAAAGAAGGCAGTTAGCTGTACATTTTCTGAGTTTCCCCTGTCTGAAAAGTGGTAGCACAAGCACTCCAACTGAAATTAGTAGGACCCTCCTACACATTAAACATTCCTGCTACTGCATCCCAAGGGCCACCTAACTCGACCGAAGGAACCAAAAGGGTGTTTGGAAAGGCAATTTTGTGCAAGTTGCTAATTAAGTATAGATTTGAGAAATGACTAATGGGCTGGCTGATAGATAGAGAGAAAGAAAGAAACAACATAATTTATAAAGGGAAGCTGTGCAAAAAAAGGGAACAGAAATTGAGATGGGCAAGTGATGAACCACCCCTTCAAAATATCTGGGACAAACAGTCTGTGGTAGGTGCACTGCTGTACTATATTATGGGCTTCCACGTCCTTTGTAGTTTTGTGTGACTCTGGCTTTGTTCAAAATTTTCCTTCACTTTTAGATTGTTTAATAAGGTGTGTCCCAGTGTGAATTAGTTTGTGTATGTGAATGTTCCTTTGTGATCCAGGGCTGGCTTTTTCCTAATCGCTCATCCTCCTAAAGTAGTCTTTGGCTCCCATCAGCAGTAAAATTGTTTTAAGAGAGCTCAGTTAATGAATCACTGGTGTACTGTATGTCTGTCATCAGTATGCACCCATATATTACACGTGCAAGAGAATGCAGGCATCTGAATTCATGTCTTAGCAATTACAATGGGCAAACAATTTACAGCTGCTTGCAATGCAGGGATAGTATATCGATATTACATCTGGACCAAGTATTTTTGGTATATAGAAACATATTAACTCCACACAATCACACATTAACTGAAGCCTCCTAATGCAACTTAAAGGCTGCACTCAACTATGGAGTGAAGGTTCTAATTTAGCACCTATAAGGACATATTCACTATACAAATTGGGATATATTTAAAGAAAATACTGTAGACATTTATAGATGTGAAATTATCAAATTATATTAACTATCGAAATACATACACACACCTACTGTATATATAACATGTATATGAAGGTAACATTATAAATTATGTCAGAGTGCCAGAGAATACTGACAATTTTATTCCCTCATGAAAATATGAATATTTTTTTTAAATTAAATACGTAGATGTTTTCCATTAATCAAAGTTTCAATGGTATTTTTCCAAACATTCTTTTAAATGTCCTCAGTTTCTCTCTCAGCTCTAGAGAAGTCTGTCCTCTCTCCCTGCAAGGATGTGAACATTCCCTCCCTTCTTGTGGTGGCTTTGATATAGTCCGATAACTGAGAATCGCATGCATAACTGTCAATCAGGGTTCTTCTCCTACTGCTTGGAAATCTTCACTATTGGTGACAATAAAGGATTCAAATTGAAGGCATTTGGTTTAGTCCGTCTTTAAGTGAAACTACAGTTATAGCTTGAAACATATTTTGAAAATGTATATTCAAATTTTGATATCATATTAATCAAGATATATTTCTAATACAACTAGAAGGATAATAAAATGGAAATTTTAGAAGAAGAGCTGAATATGATAGAACAGCTTTGGATCTTTGCCAATCATTTTTTTCTGGGTATGAAAACCTTGAATGTACAATTTCTAAAATGTGTAAATGTTTTACTTTTTGTGCAGAACAATGGGACTGATCATTCTTTTCTCTCAGTACTTAAGCAACGTGAATGTACCTTTAATTATCTACAGTAAGAAGAAATGGAAAATTATATGGTATCCAGTTTTCAAACTTTTTTCTGTAAGTATTCAATTTGCTTTAAAATTATAGGTGCCAAGTATCCTATTTTCTTGACTAACTAAGTGGGTGTCATGCTAGGCTGTCAAATAGAACTATACAGATTGCAAGGTTCAGCCTTCTTTGTCCCCTTAACTTTATGCAGCCAGATGAGAGTACCTGCTCAAATAAACTAGCTCCCAAAGCAGAAGGGACACCACACAATGCATATCACTTATTCTTTGAAGTGGTTTCTGCTTTTTTACTCATCTTTTTTCACTTCTTTCTCTCTCACTCTGTCTCTGAACTATGTTCCTCTGTTTCTTACTTTCTGTCTTCTCCACTTGCGAGTACATGCTGCTTCTGGTTTTCATAGCATTGTTACACTTTGTTGTCCATCCATCCATCCATTATCCAACCTGCTATATCCTAACTGCAGGGTCACGGGGGTCTGCTGAAGCCAATCCCAGCCAACACAGGGCACAAGGCAGGAAACAAACCCTGGGCAGGGCGCCAGAACCACCGCAGGACAGACACAGCACACATTAGGGACAATTTAGGATCGCCAATGCACCTAACTTGCATGTCTTTGGACTGTGGGAGGAAACCGGAGTACCCGGAGGAAACCTACGCAGACACGGGCAGAACATGCAAACTCCATGCAGGGAGGACCCAGGAAGCGAACCCAGGTCTCCTTACTGCGACGCAGTAGCGTTACCACTGCGCCACCGTGCCGCCCCTACACTTTGTTGTTGTGAATATAAAAGTTTGTTCATTTTATTTGTTCAATTATTCTTGTGCCTGGCCAGGTGCAAAATGTACAGTACAGGCCAAAAGTTTGGACACACCTCCTCATTCAATGTGTTTTCTTTATTTTCATGACCATTTACAGCACTCCATCACTCTCCTTATTGGTCAAATAGCCCTTACACAGCCTGGAGGTGTGTTTGGGGTCATTGTCCTGTTGAAAAATAAATGATCGTCCAACTAACCTGACTTCTACACAACACAACTGCTGGTCCCAACCCCATTGATAAAGCAAGAAATTCCACTAAATAACCCTGATAAGGCACACCTGTGAAGTGAAAACCATTTCAGGTGACTACCTGTTGAAGCTCATCGAGAGAATGCCAAGAGTGTGCAAAGCAGTAATCAGAGCAAAGGGTGGCTATTTTGAAGAAACTAGAATATAAAACATGTTTTCAGTTATTTCAGTTATTTTTTTTTGTTAAGTACATAACTCCACATGTGTTCATTCATAGTTTTGATGCCTTCAGTCATGAAAATAAAGAAAACACATTGAATGAGGAGGTGTGTCCAAACTTTTGGCCTGTACTGTATATTTTCTGAACATATTTCATTTTTTGTAGCTATTATTTAATGTTAGCATGGTTATCATTAAAAAAATTGTTTATTTTGGGAACTGGTTATAAGGGTACTTTGTTTATTGCAGGTGCCACCATTTTGTGGTTCCTTGGCTGTGATCCTTTGCACAGTTGCTGGGGATGTGGTTTATGGAGGTCATGTTGGGTGATATCATTGACTTAGTAATTTATAAGACAGAGGCAATCATCACACTAGAGATCTAAATTCTGACTTCAGTTTCTACATATTTTTAGGTTTTTAATTCAAGATAAAATATCTAGTGACTGTGTTTGCTGACTACAATTTTTAGTTTTTTGACGAAAGATGAGACGGATTTACTGGGTTTGATCTTAGCACGGTTATTTCATCTTCCATCTTCTGATCCATCTTTTACTGTCAGTGTGGCCTACAATTTGTATACCTCCTGGTATTAACACTGCTTGTGGCATGTTGTCTTTTTCAGCAATATGGCTCCTTCAGGTAACTCTAAGGACAATTTGTTATTTATGTAGGGGTTTAGTGTTTTCTGACCATTGTGGGATTTCAATAAACACAACTTTTTTTTTGACTGGCTACTGCTTTTATATTTGGACGGACTTTCTGAAACTTTGCTTTACTGATAATGGCCATATGGGAAGTGTGGTATTATAAGTGCATTGACCTGTTATGTCTACTGCTATGGAAACAGGCATGACACTGGTCATCTTCTATTGGTTTAATTTTTCTGCTTCTTTCAATTTGGGCACATCTCACATTCTTTTCTGAGTGTGTACGCCTCACCTTTTCTAATATGAGTGTGTACACATATCTATTCTGAATTTGCTGTGTATGTCTAAAATTAATACAAATCGATTCATCAGACATATGCAATCTAAATAGATAACCATGAACACCACCGCTATACTGATTGCTTCACTAATTCTAATTGTTTTCAGGGTTGGAAACTGCAAATTTATCAGCTCATGACAGCAAGGAAGAGTATTAGAAAAAGAATAATCTGAGCTGTTTTGAGTGTAATTCTCACTGCCATATCTCTGCCTAGAAACATATGGATAAAAGAGAATATCCAAGATTGGTGGGGAGAAATATGGAGGGGTTTGATGCAAAAGAGCTGTGTGAAAATTTAAAAATTTCATGAAGGGCATTTGATTATTTAAGTCAATGTCTAGTTGCAAGATGTTCCTGAAAAAATATGGGCTTGAGGTGTTCCATTTTCTTCGGAAAACAAGCAACAGCAAAGATTAATGATAGTCACCCCCAATGCTTATTAACTCTGCCACCCTACTTTTGTTTTATTGGTTCTGTCATACATCTTT
The DNA here is from genome assembly GCA_026402145.1 of Polypterus bichir lapradei. NCBI lineage: Eukaryota > Metazoa > Chordata > Cladistia > Polypteriformes > Polypteridae > Polypterus > Polypterus bichir. The sequence continues at coordinate 250,205,020 of JANRMT010062791.1, forward strand.
ATTTTCAGTGCAGATATATGACAAACGTTCTATGAACAGTGACATAAAACTAACTAGGTAATATAAATTTCCAGACAATTCTGATATAAATATGGTTCATTTTTAAGTTGCATATGTCTGTATCATGTCTGTGTCTCTATTTTATATGTAAGTTGTCTAAAATATTGTGATTCTATATGTTTTTTGCTGTTCACACTTCTCTAAAAAGATCAAGCCAGTGCAACTTACAGTATAAGTGAAAAAAATTGAAATAAGCCATAATGTGAGCTTAGCCTTTCTTTTTGTAAATATTCTAGCCTTCACTAGTTACTCAGTACTCACTGGGGCACTGCTCTTATACATTTTATTTGTTGTGTTTGTCATATGCCTGGATTCTGGTTAAACAGCAGGTTATACAGTATGTAACACTGGGTACAAATATTTCTGCATAGAACACTACACAGATAATAAAGGAGATACAAAGCATTAAATAGAATACAAGACAGTAAACCAGAGTAAAATACTTAATTAAATACTAAAAGACAACACTGAACAAATTACATCACTTTTGATATAACACAAACACACAAATTATCCTGAGCAGCTGGATAGAGAGGAAGACTGAAAGGAGGGGCAGAATGTCTGGTTAAGTTAAAAGCCTTCCTGAACAGATGAGTTTTAAGCTGTTTTTTTGAAAGAATGCAGTCAGCTGATCTAATTAACTTCGGGAGATTATTCCAAAGTCTGGATGCTATAAAGCTGAAGGTCCTGTCGCCCATAGAGTGCAGGTTAGTGTGGGTCACAGCAAGATTGCCATAATCAGGGGACCTTAGTGCACAAACAGGAGTATAGCAATGGAGAAGGTCACTGATGTAGTCTGTTGCAAGGCCATTTAAAGCTTTGCAGGTTATTATTACAATTTAAAATTTAATTCTGTAAGACACAGGGAGCCAGTGAAGGCGAAGCAGGATAGGTGTTATGTGCCCGCTGTTGTTGGTTCATTTTAGGACTCTTGCAACAGAGTTTTAAATCAACTGGAGCTGTGATATAAGATTAGAAGTGGCACCTGCCAGTAGAGAGTTACAGTAATCAATGTGGAATGTGATCAAAGCATGGACATGTTTCTCAGCATTAGAAAAGGAGAGGAATGAGCGAACACGGGATATGTTATGGAGCTGAAAGTAAGAAAGTTTCTTAATGTGGTTTATGTGGGTGGAATATGAAAGGGAGGAATCAAAAATGACACCAAGATTCCTAGCATAAAAAGAAGGTCTGCTGAGATTACCATCAAGAGTGAACTGAGAAGGAACTCATTTTCTTAAGTTGCATTTTAGTGCCAATTTACAGGAGTTCAGTTTTGTTGCAGTTAATTTTAAAGAGTTTTGCTCCATTCAGGTTTTAATTTCACTGAGGCAAGTTGTGAGCTTTTAACATTGAAATAGAGTTAAGTGTCATCTTCATAACAACAACAACATTTATTTATATAGCACATTTTCATACAAATAGTGTAGCTCAAAGTGCTTTACATGATGAAGAAAAGAGAAATAAGAGACAAAGTAAGAATTAGATTAAGACAACATTAATTAACATAGAATAAGAGTAAGGTCCGATGGCCAGGGAGGACAGAAAAAAAAAAAAATACTCCAGACGGCTGGAGAGAAAAAATAAAATCTGCAGGGGTTCCAGGCCACGGGACTCCCCAGTCTCCTCTAGGCATTCTACCTAACATAAATGATCAGTCCTCTTTGTATTTAGGATTCTCTTGGAAGGACTTGATGATGATGGACATGTAGACTTCTGGCTTTTATTCCATCAATATAGGACATCACGGTGCTTTGATTAGGTGGTGATGGCGCAGATCGCCACCACAGAAAACCGGGAAAAGAAACAGAAGAGAGAGTTGGGGTCAGTATGGATTTTAGAGCCATCATGAATAGTTATTATAATGAATTGAATACACAAGTATCGGGATTAGATGAAGGTGAAGTTATCAGAAAGCCATGTTAAAGTAATGTGTTTTTAGCAATTTTTTAAAGTGCTCCACCGTATCAGCCTGGCGAATTCCTATTGGCAGGCTATTCCAGATTTTAGGTGCAAAACAGCAAAAGGCCGCCTCACCACTTCTTTTAAGTTTTGTTCTTGGAATTCTAAGGAGATACTCATTTGAGGATCTTAGGTTACGATTTGGAATATAAGGTGTCAGACATTCCAATAAGATGGAGGGAGATTATTTAAGGCTTTGTACACCATAAGCAGAATTTTAAAGTCAATTCTGAATGACACAGGTAACCAGTGTAGTGACATCAAAACTGGAGAAATGTGCTCGGATTTTCTTTTCCTAGTTAGGATTCTAGCAGCTGCATTCTGCACTTGTTGCAAACGATTTATGTCTTTTTTGGGTAGTCCTGAGAGGAGTGCGTTACAGTAATCTAGACGACTGAAAACAAAAGTGTGAACTAATTTCTCAGCATCTTTCAATGATATAAGAGGTCTAACTTTTGCAATGTTTCTTAAGTGAAAAAGAAAGAATCATTAAAAAATGATATAAAAATGATAACGCAGTCCAAAGCTACGAATAATATGGCCAAGGGGATGCATAAAGATACAGAAGAACAGAAGGCCAAGGACAGAGCCCTGAGGAACTCCTTATCTGACTGGCACTGAGAGGGATCTGCTGTTGCCAAAACTAAAAAACTCTTCCCTATCAGTCAGATAGGACTTAAACCACTGGAGGGCAGTGCCAGAGACATCCGCAATATTCTCCATTTTGGACAATAGAATGTCATGTCTGACAGTGTCAAAAGCTGCACTGAGGTCTAACAGAATTAATATGCTGGTTTATCCAGACTCTGCTGCCATAAGCAAATCATTAGTTACCCCAAGCACAGCATTTTCACAGCTGTGCTGCACCCTGAAACCAGACTGAAAGGGTTCCATCAATTTATTAGAGGTTAAATAATTGGTGAGTTGAAAGGCTATAACATTCTTAACAACTTTTGACTGAAAAGTTAGGTGAGAAATAGTCTGAAAATTGTTAAGATTGTCAGCATTAAGACCAGACTTTTTTAACAGTGGGATTACAGAAGCGATTTTAAAAGTGGCTGGCACAAAGTAAGTGTCAAGGGATGTATTTATTATTGTCGTAATAGTTGGGATTATGGCATGAAGGCAAGATTTAAGAGGTGTGGTGGGGATGGGGTCCAGTACATAAGAAGTCAGCCTCATCTTACAAAGCAGGTCATTAACAAAGGCAGATGTGACTGGTGAGAATTTAGAAAAGGAGTTGCTGGATGGAGTGTGAAGACAAGGAAAAATATAAACAGATGTTTGATTTATGTAAGTTGAAGACTTCAGTAGAAGAGGTAATTGGGCCAGATGCAGATTTAAGTAGTTTATTAACTACAGAGAACAAACCCCTCAGGTTATCATGGCCACTTTCTATGATTCTTCCATAACGTGTGTTCTTGGCTGCAGTTAGTGCATCCCTGTAAGCCTTTTGGGGGTCAGAGAAAGCTTGGATATGCACAATGAGGCCAGTCTTGCATGACATTCTCTCAAGGCATCATCAAGCAGCTTTTATAGACCGTAATTCTGAGTCGTACCTTGGGGATGAGTTTAAAGAAAATCTCCTTATGTGTTAAAGGAGCAGTTATCTAGTACTGGATGAAGGGTTGAGTTATAATAGTCAACAAGACTATCTAGTTTTGATGGAATAGGGGAAGACAGAAAAACATCAGAGATGGATCCAGCAAGGATAGAGAGACAGATATTTTTAAGGTTTTTGAAAGAAATGTGGTGTTTACAGGTAGGAGAACAGTATTGCTTTATGATCAGAGAGTCCCAAATTACTGTTATAAGTGTTGGCAACAGATAAATGAGATGATCACATTAGGTCTAATATACGACCACCAGAGTGAGTAGGAAAATCAACATTTTGCACCAAGTGAAAACAGTCCAGTAAAGACAGGAATTCATTCCTCATTTTACATGTCAGAGTATCAGTGTGGATGTTGACATTGCTGAGAAGAATGATCCTCTGGGAAAGCAAACTTAAGTGGGTTAAAAGTTCAGTCGGATCAGTTAAGAAAGACCCACTGTATTTTGGGGGACAATAGACATAATAAGTAAGACAGGAGCAGGTTTCGTTATCAGTTTAAGAGCCAGACACTCGAAAGCAAATGGCCAGTCAGTTAACTCTGATCTGGTCATTATTGCTGGGTTTCCCATCCTTGCTCCCCCGGGACATATGCTGCAGGGGCGTCCCGGCCGCCTGCCACATTGGTTATTTTCTCTCTGTTTATGTGAAGGATCTATGTTCTTCAGTGTAGCTGTCTGGGTTGTCACCATTTTGTATATGCAGGCGAAAGGCTTTGCAATAAATGTCAATTAAGTTTTAATGAATGCTGTGAATAAATTGACTAAATCTCTACACAGTACCTTCTGATTCACATGAAGCAATGGAAGTCCATGCAATATTGTGCATGCTCAAATTGACAATGAATGAATTTAAAACTTTGAGTGAACTATTCCTACAAGACATGATACCAGGTATTAATTGTATTCACTTTTATTTCTAGGTGTTGCTGGGAATGTGTCTGTCTTGGCTCCTATGTTTCTTGCTTACAGTCTACAATGTGCTGCCAACTAACAGTAACGACTATGGATATTATGCAAGAACTGATATCAGGATTGATGCTGTTAAAAGTGCCCCTTGGATTCATTTTCCCTACCCATGTGAGTTTATTTTAAAAATAACAGAGTTTGGAGTTGCATGGATTTGTATCTACTGTATGTAGTTAAACAAATAAAACAAATATATTTTTAAACTCTGAAGAACAACTCAAAGCAACTGTATTATAGAACAACAGAGTAAAATTAAATGAAAATATTTTGAAAAATCAATTCATTTTCTCTTTTTATAATACTCAGTCCCTGCCTTGTGCCCAAAGCTGCTAGGATAGGTTCTGGATATCTATGAACCTAAATGGGACTGAGCAAGTTTGAGAATGTTATGTTGTGTCATTTTATCTAATACAATCATTTGTTGGCAACCAATTGAGGGTGCAACAGAGTAAGAAATTTGTCAATCCTGTTTGAAATATACAGTATCAGTTACATGTAAAGTTTGTTAATTATTATGTATTAGAGAAAGATGCACAAATGAATTCTATGTTAAAACAATGAGAAATCAAGCAAAATGGCACCTTTTATTGGCCAGCTAAACAGATTACAATATACAGGCTTTTGAGGCAACTGAGGTCCCTTCTTCAGGCAATATTGCAATTACAACCTTATTGAAGAAGAAGCCCTAGTTGTCTCGAAAGCTTGCATATTGTAATCTGTTCAGTTAGCCAATAAAAGGTGTCATTTTGCTTCACTTTTTCTTGCATCCTTAACGGCTAATATGGTACAAAACCCTACTACCACAGACATGTGTTAATTGACATAACAAACACACAGTAAGGGTCCTTAATGAAACAATGGCTCTTGAATTGCCTATTTTAGTGTAAGCAGGAAAATGCATACCTAATTTTCAAATTACATAAATAAAATGTATTTTTACTAGTGTAAATTGTTATTTTTTAGTTTTTGGGAGAAACCCTTACCATCTCAGTTGTTGTATTTTGTAAGAATGTATCATTCACTCTTAGCAGTTCTGCAATCTTTTTACAAACAATTTACAGTATACATTAAACTTACAAAGTGAGAAATAATATTTTACAACCTGCTCAACAACACGCTTCAGTGATTGTCTCATTACACCCAAAAATTCTAAGGAAAGTTGATCATTTGCAGAAGCAAAGTCTTAAACGACTTCTGCCTGAGTGTGTTTTTTTCAGGTAATGTCTGTTAGGTCTGTGATGTTCTTATGCTTTATGAAAACCTACTGGTTTAAAACCCATAGAACAAATTTATTTCAATTTGTCTTGACATTATCTTTATAGACACTTCAGTACGTGAGAAGTGGCACCAGTCAGACTACTTCTTTTTGGGCACATACACCGTCAGCATGGCACTGCAAGATCTAAACACTAGAGTGGAGAGTCACTCGTATACTGAAGTGTCTATAGCTGCAGATCGAAGCTGCCATCACACTTTACATAACTGATCTTTTCCTAAATAAGGAATAGCATTACACATGCACTTTGTCAGCATGCCCATGTTGATCAAGCACAGGAAGCTCTGCAGTCTACTTGTGACTTTACGCTGTAAGAAGATAAGAGAATAAATATAGATAAATAACAATCAATCTGGCTTTTATATAAGTAACATATAAATGTTTTTCATGTAAAGACCATTAAAAAACATAATCACAAACAGAACCTTGGCGAGCTCTGTAGGCCCTGCTGTTTTATTGAAGGACACGTGTGTGGCAGATTCACTGGCAGAATGACGCCCAACCGGTTGCTGTATCCAAACGGTGCCATCTTTCACCTTTATGCCTGGTGCAGCTGCGTTGTTCTTGTATGTGAGTGGACGTTTCTTGCGGGGAAGGCTTCTTTTCTCTTTCTCTGATGTAGAACCCTCATGCTCATCTGAGTCCACCTCCTTTATAGCACGTCTTTAATTGAAAACAGCAGTGTCAGATCTGGCGGAGCGTGAATGTGACTGAGAGAATAAAACTGAAAAAAGTACCATAAATTTACACCGGCTGTTGCAGACTCAAATCAATTGTATGTTTTTATTCTATAGTAGTAACAATAAGAGCAGCTCACTACTCAAAATGGTAAATCTAGGAAGGGCCCAGAATCAAACCCGCAACCTCTTAAATATGAGTCAGCAGCTCTTACCACTACACTATCCAAGCGGTCATGTCAGTGCTATACCCTAACCGAATTTCTTTTTCTTCAGTTATATTCTTGAATAGAAGCGCACTTGTTTTGTTATGCGTGTACCTTTTGTGAAAGTGTTTATTTGATATATAGACTTCGGTCTTCACACATTATACGCTTCATGTCAAAATTTTGTCATTAGTATTATAGCATGAAAAAAGTTTCTGTTTTAGCTATGTGTTCAACATTTCTTGCATTTCTCGCATTTCCTGTCATCCTACATTTACTCAGATCTTTGTAGACATGGAACACACATGAAATGCATGTGTTCCAAATAATGATATATTATTTACCCTTTACAACTCTAGGCACCTCACACCCAGATAAAGAAGAGTTGAGTTGGGAGAACTTTTTGCCCAAATTGAGTTTCGGCGGTGGGGGGATGGGACAGCAGGCTGCTTGTGCTGATCAACAAATTTACAAAACAAAAGACACTAATGGAGAAGTGTGAAGGAATTTAAGGTGGCCCAGGATTACAAATTTTTTCGTAGGCTTCAGGAATTCTACTGTTAAAGGTAGAAAATTGAAAGACATGGTATTCACATACATTATTTTTCTTATTTTAATAGTTTAATAATTTATGTTTCTTTAAGCCATACAATCTTCACCACAATTTTTTTACATGTGTTTACAAATTACAAGTATGTAAATAGGTTGCTTTTGTGTTACTGCAATAAGAGCATTACTGGAATAATTTGTTCAGGGTGGCTTTAAGCAGACTAGGCAAATTTGTAGATAGATATTAAGACACACTGCCTGCCTGCAGATTTCCATCAGGACACACCAGAAAATCTCTCTCTCTCTATCTCTGTTGTCACACATGCGTGTCTGGAAAGTATCTTATCGGCTCTGATGAGGTAAGCAATACCACCCCAGAATGAGAGGGGGCCTTATCTTCTCCTTCCTCCTCGGCAGCCAAGAAAAAACACCCAAAAGGGATACCTAACCCTACCCATGCCCTGAAAAACTCCTCCCCTTCCAGTCCCCAGAATATAAAGCCAGCTCATTCTGGGAAAGGTGGTATCAGATGCCACACTGACTATTCCAGAGGACATAGCTCATACTACTTACATCTCCCAGAAAGATTGACTGATGTCTGATTTTTTGCTGAGCTGTTTGCAGCTGTCTTTTCATCTTTTTTATTAAACGGGGGTCCTAAAATGGTACCCCAACCTTGCTTGGATATCTGTGTTGTCTGCCTGCCCAATCACTTCTTACAATATACACATATATGCAGTATACATACACTTACAGCATACATAGGCCAATTTCTGCCTGTCCAGCAGCTGCAGTCTGTTGGGCGTATTCTGCATCAGCATTAACATTTGCAATTTGCCGTCTATTTTAATATATTTTCTAATGCACATAGTAATACAATGCATGGCATTTTTCATTGAAAAGATGGCATATCACAAACAGCACTGCTATTAAGAATCCTATAGCAAAGTCCATGTAACTGCAGAGACAGAGCAACTGATGCTATAACTTAATAATGGAAAAGTTCAATATAAAAAATAAATGATACAATAAAGAATATTAGAGGGAGTACTAATGCCATTATAGTCCATTAAGTATTCTGGTGATCTGTCCTCATTAATGTAGAAAAATGAGAGCAGGAATAAGTAGTAAATTCCTCTAACAATTATAAAGAGAGCATGCTGGCCTCCAAGTACAATTAATGTCATCAGCCATTTCTCTCTGTCGGTAGCCTCTGTTGGAATTAGTACTTCCTGTTATCAGCCTTTCTTATTTCCTATCATTTTTCTTCTATATAATATAAGCCAGTTTCTTTTCATCTGGCAGTTACACTTTGGCATATTCTGTGTTATTGTTTGCAATGCACCTTCTACTGAATTGTATTTTTGTAATGTATGTCATAATAAAATGGATTGCATTTGTCAATCCAGCAGATGGAGCATGACAAACATTAGCACCGCTATTGTGAATTCCGAACCAAATGCCATATATCTGAGTCAACAGACAAACTGACAATATAACTTATTGAAGGAAGGCTATAATTAAAGGAAACTTACTTTCAGGCAAGACCAGTTTTGCTAAAACTCAAGGAAAAGGCTTTAAAATTAGTATTCTACCCAAACCATCAAACATGGTTTAGTAATCGATGATGTCAAATTTAAATAAAGATACATGAAAAAGCACAGCAGTGCGTCAAAAACTAAATTGCCTGAATAGCAAAGGGCAAAAGTAGAAAAAGAAGCTGTAGCAAAGTGTACAAGAGAACAAATGTAACCAATGAAGTATCGTGCAGAAAACAATTAAGTGAAGTACAACATGCAAATGAAATTGAAGAAAAAAATCCCAGACTTGAAGCAGATGGAGATGATACATGAAGAAGAAAGAAAAAGTCAGTAAAACTCTTGTGGCAGGCGACTGATATCCATGCCCAGCTGGGATGCCCCTGCACACTATATTCAGGGGGAGCAGACCTGGACACTGCAATACCTCCCTCCCTGGACGCTAGATGGCCACTCCCCTGGGGTGGAGCAGTGCCTCGGTTTCCCACAGGGCTCCCTGGGAATTGGAGTTTGGTGCAGCCCTTTTGGGTCCTGCAAGCACCACCAGGGGGTGCTGTGTTTGGGACTCCTGAGCCCAGGTGGGCAGTGTATACATTACACCCGGATGTGCAGCCGGAACTCGATGATCAAACACCTGGAGCACTTCCAGGTGAACTATAAAAGGAGCCAGCGACCACCACTCAGGGGCCAGAGGCAGGTGAGGAGGAGGACAAGGTTGCCTGGGAGGAGTGGTGGTGCCAGAAAGAGAAGAAGAGTGCTGTGCTTAAGTGCTTGGGACTGTGTTGTGTCAGTGGGTACGGGGAAGGCGTAGCCCACAGATGAAGAAAAATAAAAGTCTGTTTATTTTTCACGTGTCTCCCGTGTCCAGTCTGTGTCGGGTCGGCCGCTATACAGAGTCCATTCTTACACTCTGTATTTGTGTTCAAAACTATTACAACGGGATGTAGTTATCTTTAATTATGAACACAGATCTCATTCAACAAAAAAGTGACCCCAGAAGGTCTAGAAGAATTTACATTAGCAAATTTCAGAGAATGTTTCTGGTTCCATGAATCTCTGTTGTGAATACTGCAGAAACTTTGTAGATGAGAAGAACACTGTGTTACTGCACTTATATTTTAAAAGTAAAAATGTATTGTGAAATGTACACCTACAGTGGAAAAGTGGTTTTGCAGAGGCACCATATAGTAATCTTATACAGTTGTTTACCTACTGGAAACATTCAAAAATACAACGTGAATGATGCATCTTTGATCAACTATTATCTTCATGCTGTGCTAATCTCTCAAAATATGTGCAAGACAATGATAAAATCACTGCGGTGTAACTTCAAGGCTCTACAGTGCATTCAAAGTTCTCTTCATGCAGTATATTGTTGGTTTTCAAAAATGTAATCTGACTAGACATATAGCAATAAAGTAAACTTTTATAACCAGATATGAGGATTGTTTACACCTATATGACTAACCCAAACAACAGATCCACATTATATTAAAAACTCATCAAAAACTTCAGAAGACTTTGTTAGACAGTTATCTTATCCAAAGATCTTGACTATACATTGTTCTCCTCTCTTGCTAAATAAATCTTACCCTAGAGAGGTCTATTATTTTTTTTACATCTGAGATATCTCACTTAAAGGTCTTCCAATGTTGTATCTGTCCCAGTTTCTCTATAAACACAGGGAATTCCAGTCGCTGTATTACATCTTGCCTGAAGAAGGGGCCTGAGTGGCCTCAAAAGCTTGCAAATTGTAATCTTTTTAGTTAGCCAATAAAAAGTGTTGTTTTGCTTGACTTCTCATTACAGCATTATATTTGCTAAAATTGGAATATTGTCCCACTGTTCATATGTGTATTTTCTTCTAATGTGAAATCCACATAGTTTATATTATTAGTCAAAACTAGTGTTGATTGGCAAAATTTGCCAAGACCCTTTTTACAACAAATTTCGAGGGTTTACTAGTGACATTGTTTGCTAAACTTTCCCATGAAAATTTACCATGGGGCCAGTTTAGGTGAACGTTTTTTTTTTCTAGCTCCCCATGATGCTTTGTGTGGCCAGCTTGACTTTACAGAGCTCTAGCAGCCAATTCTGGAAGGGGACTTCAATACCTGATCTGCGATACCTGACTGATTTGTGTCATGTATGCTCATAATTGTCATGCTTGTGTACTGTAAATATACTCCACCTCACACTTCACAGTGCTGCACGTTTTACTTTGCAGATGCGTGAATAATATGTGGCATATATACGCATGTGTGAAGTCACTACCCAGTTGTTACTCCAGCCTGATTTGCACCCCACATGTGTTTAAAAAAAAAACTTCACTCAACATTATACTTTACAGCTTGGCTGATCAGAACTGCATATGCACATGCAATACTCATATCTTTTTCATTTGAGGGGTATATTAGCTGATGATAATGAGACTATTATGAAAATACATTGTTCTGCATAGATTCATTGTACATTGTGTCTTCACTGCTGGATTAAACATGTTATACTCCTTGTTCTGTAGCACAGATCGGGTAGTGGCAGGGAGTGTCCTCCCCATCAAGAAAACAACGCTGATCTATTGCATCAGAAGAACTGTGGGTGTTAGACATAATGATATTAGCATGTGAGATGGATTTGGAGTATAATTTTATCTCAGGGATATGCTCAGTCCAGTATAGTTCACAGACATATCTCTAGCCATCAGGGACACTTAAAAACCTTTGCAATGTCAGGATCCACTCAAAACTAGTTCAGGTTCTTCTTCCCAGTGACTTCAATGGATTTTGCCAAGTTAGCTGAAGTTCCCAAACCTTTCCTAGGTATGTCAAATTCATCAGGGTTCACTCATTGCTAGTCAAGAATATCTCTGAAACGTTTATTAAATTATTAACTGTTGAATTAAATTGGTATTTCATATTGATGAGTATTGTTAGATATCCTTCAAAGCAGCTAAAAGCTCAAACTAGTAATGGAAAAAGATTTGGAGTATATCAGTTTGAATTTATAATTTTAATCTTATACTCTTAATTCTAGGTCAATGGGGTCTTCCAACAGTGAGCTTATCTTCTGTGCTTGGCATGATGTCTGGAGTTCTAGCCTCAACTCTAGAATCAGTTGGTGATTATTATGCATGTGCCCGACTTTCGGGAGCCCCAGTACCACCATTTCATGCTATCAATCGTGCAGTAGGAATCGAAGGCATTGGATGTGTAGTGGCAGGCATCTTTGGAACAGGGAATGGAACCACATCCTACAGTCAAAATATTGCAGCACTAGGAATTACAAAGGTATAGTTTTGTGTGTTTCTTCTTTCAACTTGGTGTAGTATTGCCTTATGTTTTTAATAGAGGAAGCAAAATTTGACTAAAATCTTTGAAATGTTAGCTAAAATCCAGTTGAAAAATCTACAGTTCACACATCTCATTTCTTAAATCCGCCATTTCTATTAGAGGGTCACGAGAGAGTTGGCATCTATTCTTTCAGCATTGTGCAGAAGACAGATACTAACTCTATTTAAGCTTTCCTAGGGCTAGCTCAAAATGCCCATGAATAGAGCAGAAAAAAATTATAAAACCAGAAAATAGGACCACTTCATAGTTGCTAAGGACTCAGAATATGAAGGCTTAGCAATAAATTCTAGTGCAGCAACTGGAGCTCTTTTGGTCCAAAATCTTGGAATCTTATTAGAAAAATATGTTTATGACTCTTGATTTTTGTGGCAGAACATCACTAGAACAAAATAATTTTTTGAGTCTTGAATTTGGTACCAGGAGGTTTGGATTATTGTGGCGGCACCTTGACTTTCAGCCACAGTTCTTTCCTGAGTGGTGAATACACACCTTCTACAGTTGTCACTGAGAATTTATACGTTTAGATTTTTTTCTGACAAACGTTTGTCAGACAAAGTACTTTTTTATGTAATGAAATCTGATTTACCATTCACAGGGAATTTCCAAGGTTTGATTTTTTTTTGTAGTGATAATTTGTCTTCTATTTGCAGTGCTCTTTCAAGTGGTTAATGCTCACATTCTAGTTGCAGAGAATTTCCAAGTTTGAATTTTTTGTGATGAATGTTCATCTTCTAGACACAGCGCTTTTTCATGTGATAAAATGTCACTTTCTAATTAATCACAGAGAATTTTCAAGTTTTGAATTTTTGTGGCTGAAGTTCATCTTTTGGTCACAGTGTTCTTTAAAGTGGTGACAGAGAGCTCACCTTCAAGTCACAGAGAGGTTCAGAGTGAAGATTTTTATGATGGCTGTTTGTACAAACATCAGAGTTCTTTCGACTTAGTTTTTAAGGTCTAATATTTGTGGTTCAATTTTGATTTTTGTCTTGTGGCAATGTAAACTTCAGTTCCTTGTACAGAATCAGTGAACAAGTTGTCTTAGAAATTCTTCTTTTTGGTATTGTGGGTTTGATTCTTGCTATTTTGTTTCAACTCAGTCTTCTTCTTGGTGTTTTGAATGCTGTTCTATTGTAGCATTCTTTCCTGAAAAAAATAATGGTTAAGCCCTCTGGTTTAAACCAACAAACTTCAGTGCTCAGAAAAGTTTATTTTTTTATTTCATTTTTTTTAGTTCTCAAGAAAGACGACATCTTATTTTATTTTTAAAAGAACTATCTACTGCTGTTAACATTAGAGCAGTTCTCTCTAACACATTGTGTCAGTAGTCAAGCCAGGGCAGATGGCTTGTGCAGATCTTATGGGACATTTCACGTTTTTGTAACTAGCACCACAGTGCGTCTCCAGGAAGCAACACCTCCAGTTGCAGAAAGGTATTCTTCTAACTCCCTGTTTATGGTAAATTAGACCAGACATACGACCCACACAATGTAAATCAATAGTTATTTTTGTACCAATCGTAAACTGATACTAATCATTTTTCCTGCATTTTTCTTCACATAGGTTGGAAGTCGACTTGTTCTTCAGTCAGCTGGAATTTTAATGATGTGCATTGGCCTATTTGGAAAACTAGGGGCAGTATTCATCACTATTCCCAACCCTGTCATTGGAGGAATGTTAATGGTTATGTTTGGAATGATTTCTGCTGTGGGGATCTCTAACCTTCAGGTAATTGTTTGATGGTAGATATTAGAACTTAAGAAATTTAACAAATGAATTCAGTCCATCAAGCTCATTTGTTTAGCTAATAGCTAAGCTGTCCTAATATCTCATCCCGATCCTTCTTAAAAGTTGTCAGGGCTTCTGCTTCAAGTCCATGTCTCTTTAGATTGTTCCAGATTCCCACAACTTTTTGCATAAAGAATTGCTTCCTTGCTTCAGTCTTAAATGCACTTCCCCTTAACTTCCACGGGTGTCCTCATGTATTCCATTCACTATTAAGATAAAAGAATGTTGCTGGATCTACTTTATCAATACCTTTGCAGATTCTGAAGACCTGGATTAGGTCCCCACGCACTCTACTCTAAACAGGTTTAACTCTCTGAGTCTGTTATAGTAGGACATGTATTTAAGTCCTGGGATGCACTTGGTTCCTCTCCACTGCTTCTTCAAGTGCTGCCATGTCTTTCTTGTACAGTACATAGTGCTAAAGATTGGGACCTATGAATGCATTATATAGTGTGAGCATAAGTTGAAAGAATTCAGATAGATCGACTTTATCAATGCCTTTGAGAAGCTTGAAGAGTTGGATTAGCTCCACACAGTGTCAGCTGCTTTAAACTAAATAAGTTTAATTCTCTGAGTCTGTCAGAGTATGACATGTCCTTAACACAGGATGCACTTGGTTGCTGTCCTCTGCACAGTTTCTCAAATGCCATTATGTCATTTTTGTAGTGTGGTGACCAGAAAAGCACACAGTATTTGCAGATGCAATCTCACTAGTGCATTATATGCTCTGAGCACAATGTCACTTTTCTTACTGTATATTCAACAATTTTTGTGATATGACAACCTAGACCCCTAATTATTTTTCAGAAGTTGCTTACTGCAGCTCAGTGTCTCCCATCTTGTATTTATAATTGCTGCTCACATGTAGCTCTTTGACTTTTCTACATTAAACTGCATTTTCCAAGTGTTCACCCAGTTCTGAAGCTTGTCCAAGTGTTTTTTTTAATCTTTTACTGAATTTCTTAAAAGCATACAACATTCCATACTATCAAGTCAAACTTAATTAACAAAACTAAAATCAAATCAACCCACATCCATGAGAAAGAGAGTCTGCCATTTCTTCAATTTTAGTATCATCTGAGAGTTTGCTAGGTGCATCAGAAGCTATGTCATTGATAAAAATCAGGAACAGTATCAGGACCCAGGACAATTATTTAGTAGAAGAGGGTCTTAGAAACAAATTTTGTTTCCGTCAAGACTAATTTTCACCTTTCTTCTGTTCTTGAGTGAAGTTGTCATTGAAATAAAAGGCATCCAGGTTTTAAAAGCAGGGATTTAGGTCACTTAGAAATTGCCATTAACACAAGATAGCTTTAGAAAGTTAGTAACCAATATGGACATTTTGGATAAGGATTGCATGTGGTTAGTAGCTAGGGTGTTGGGCCTTAAATCAAAGGAGACTGGTTTAGTCCTCTGCTATGGCTTGCTGCATGCACCAAAGCAAATAGTGTGTCTTGCTGGTATGCCAGTTGTAAAAAATTCAAATGTTTGTAGATCTTCCATCCATTATCTAACCCGCTATATCCTAACTACAGGGTCACGGGGGTATGCTGAAGCCAATCCCAGCCAACACAAGGCGCAAGGCAGAAAAACAAATCCCGAGCAGGGCACCAGCCCACCGCAGGGCACACACACAAAGGACAATTTAGGATCGCCAATGCACCTAACCTGCATGTCTTTGGACTGTGGGAGGAAACCCACGGCGACACGGGGAGAACATGCAAACTCCATGCAGGGAGGACCCGGGAAGCAAACCCAGGTCTCGTTACTGCGAGGCAGCAGCTCTACCACTGCGCCACTGTGCTGCCCGTTTGTAGATCTTGTTTAAGGCCATTAGTTAAAGAAGCAGTCAATCAGCAATAGAAAGGGCATAAGCCCAATGCCAAATACACATACACATGCTTAATGGGGCCAATTTATGGTGGCCAATCTACTAACTGAGCCTTTTCCATAACCACGAAATGCAAGAATGTCTGAAAACACATTGCAATAATTAATGCAACTGGAATATTCAGACAGGGCTTACTTTGAAAACTACTGTATGTGCTTTTCAATAAGAGTTTACTTTTTATGTGGGCTTTAGAAGTGCTGAAACTTTTTACAAGGCAATATGCTTGGCATTAAGATAGGGTGGCATTTCACATGTCCTTTGTTTTTGAAAACTGGAGGATAGGGGGATGTAATGAGCAGTAATGTTGATGGATGCCACTAGATGGCAGAATATAGCTGCCTTTTTATAAGAGTTCAAATTTTTCTAGAAAGCCTTTCAGTTATTTAAAACAGTTTTTAAATATAAAATGAAAAAAGTGCAACTATTCTTACTAATGTATATTTTTAAAAGTAAGTTGTACATAATATAACATTCTAAAACTTGATTAATCCTGTTCAGGTCTGGCATCATCAGTTAAAAAACAGGAACATAACCTGGGTGGGGAGCCAGTCCATGCAAAAGCCCCCACACAAATACCCACACTTTCGCTGGTACAATTTTAAGAAGCCAATTATAATTCACTTTACACTACAAGAATGTAAGAAGTGTAACAAATGAGGAAATTCAGATTCAGAGGTAAAAAGAGTCTATAAAAGCAGTCATCTACAAATCATATAACTGAGAAACTGCTTTATATCTTAAAAAAAGAATGAAACAGAATTTTTTAAGCATATTTACTTAAGGTTGATGCAGTTGGTGCATTCTGGTGGAACGGCCACACGTAAAGACGTGCATAATACAGTAGGTCAATTGTTAACTCTAAATTGGTGCAGTGATAGGCTCTGTGCCTAGTTATTTAATTTAAGCAGGTTGGGAAATGTATGAAGGGATGATAGATCTATGTGAATGTGGAATATGAGATTATATATATATATATATATATATACATATACAGTATAGTGATCACAAAGAACATCAGTCCTTAAAGGTGATGTGTTGGAAGCAGGAAATTGGGCAAGCATGAGAATCTGAATGGCTAGAAGTGCTAGAAGACTGGGTCAGAGCATCTCCAAAACAGAAAACGCTGTGGAGTGTTCCCAGTATGTAGTGGTTAATACCTATCAAAAGTGGTCCTAGTAAGAATAACCAGTGAACTGGTGACAGGATCATGAGTGCCTCCAGCTCATTGGAGTGTGTAGGGAGCAAACACTAGCCTGCCTGGTCTAATCCCACAAAAGAGCTAGTGTAGCACTAATTCCTGAAAAACTTAATGGTGGCCATGAGAGAAAGGTGTCGGAACACACAGTGCATCATAACTTGCTCCATATGAGGCTGCGTTGCCAAAGACCAGTCAGTGTGCCCATGTACTCTATCCATCATCAACAGTACCTACACTGGACACATGAGTGTCAAAACTGGACCATGGAGCAGTGGAGGAAGGTGGCATGGTTTGATGAATCATGTTTTCTTTTAGATCATGTGGATGGCTGGGTGTGTGTGCATTTTTTATCTGGGGAACAGATGGTAGAAAGATATACTATGTGAAGATGGGAAGAAGGTAAGCTAGCTGAGGCAGTGTGATGTTCTGGGCAATGTCCTACTGGGAAACTTTGGGTCCTGGCATTCATGTGGATGTTTGTTTAACATGTACCACCTACCTAAGATTGATGTAGAAAACATACACACCATCATCGAAAGAATATTCTCTGATGGTATGGCCTATTTCAGCAGGACAATGTACCCAGCCACACTGCAAAACGTATTTAGGAATGGCTTGAGAAATATGACAAACAGTTCAAGGCGTTGACTTGGTCTATGAATTTTCTAGATCTTAATCCAATTGAGCATCTGAGGGATGTGCTGGAAAAACAAGTCCAGTCCATGGAGGCTCCACCTCGCATCCTATAGCACTTTAAAGACCTGCTGCTAATGTCTTGGTGCCAGAACCCACAGGACATGTTCAAAGGTGTTGTGGAGTCTAGGCCTCAACATAGCTATTTTGGTGGCATGAGGGGGACCTACACAATATTAGGCAGGTGGTTTTAAATATTGTGGATCATCAATGTCTATCTTATCTATCTGTCTATCTAGATTCTATATATGACATAACATTCTTTTTGTAGCACTATTTTTGGTGTTCTGTCCTTGAACGCTGTCATTTTGTGTGCTGATTGTTATGGATCTTACCATGTTATTTACGGCAATTACATCCGTTGCTGGTCACATGATTTGGACATACATTATAAATAACATCATCATGCTGAGGCTATTTAAGTTAGTGGTGTGCAATTAGAGACACTTATCTGACCATTCATTGGAAAAAAAACCTTTAAAATGTGTTCACAAGTGTGCTGTATTCCTGTATACATATATACAGTTTATATGTTTATTTACATATATTATCAGACACAGGCTAACTGAAAAAAGATCAATCCTCTTTCTTAGCACTAATCCTCCTTCCAGAGTTCTCAGAGTGTTATCTCTCATATAGAGCCCCTCTTTCTTGTGAGGGTAATAATGAGCTGCCCCTCTTCCAAAGGTGTCAGTCTTTTTAGTTTGCCATTGAGAGAAATAACCAGATGATGACAACTACATCAGGGTTTATACTTCAAAGGAAGATCTCACACACTGGTGTTTAGAGTGCCCATCTATTACTACTATAGGGTGGTCCAGATCTAATTATGCAACTTTTAATGCAATGCAGGAAAACAATGCAAGACAAAAGAATTGTTTGAAAAATCTTGTAATAAACGAAAATGGACTTACATTGAATTAATTCACTGATTTTCCATGTAATGTCCCACTTGTCCTCCATTCAGTTGTGAATTCTCTATGTAATAAACTTAATAAGTTATAACGTAATGAAAATTGCATAATCAGATCTGGACCACCATGTACTACTTGGGCAGTAAACTCCAGGCAACATACTGTAAGAAGACTTGGAGAACGTTCACAGACCACTGGGAGGCAGCAGAGAGTTTCTACATAAATGGAGTGGGCACACATTATACTGTATTGCAGAGTCAAAGCACCTAAAATGCTGCCTAGAACCTGAAATTAATGATTGACCCTTTAGCTAGAAGTTTGTAACTAATGAGGCAGAGGTTCCAGAGGCAACTAGAATGAGTTATGGTGAAACCTCTTGATGACTTTCAAAGAGTGTTCCTGAAGTAAGCATAGTGTGGTGGCCCATTGTGGCAACCTGGTGCAACTGAGTACACAGAAAGAGAAAGAAAGGAAGAAGAAAGATTGGGCTATGTATGATAGTCCATTTGGCACCTTTTCAGTCTAAGTGTCTGGAGATGGTGAGCAAGTGAGCTAGCCACCCCAGGCAGGTAGTATTGGACAGTACTCAGTGCATGCAGCCCAGTGGGACAGGTAGGGTTTGATTTTCTTGTATTTGGTTTATACTTTTATAACTTCCATTTTCTTATCCCCACTTTGTGTGTTTTTCTCAACACTACTTTAACTCCAGGGTAGGCACAGAGGTACAGTATGTGACATATACTGTACATGCACTATGCTGTATAGGTAAAGTAAGAGTTTAATGATAACAATAAATGAAATCTATAGTTACAGACTCTCCATAAGAATCACACCTTCCCCATTCTAAAGAAACCTTTAGTGTTATTATGTAGTGTGGGATAAAAACGTGTGACATACAAACAGGGCAGGTTTGAAATTGTTTTAAAGTGTTATTGCACAATTGTTGACAACTGCCCAATTCCATGGAACAGATTCCCACTGCTTATATTAAAGACTTGTTTGATGTCAAAATTTAAATCAAAGCTGTTGTTCAAATTCATTCATACAGTATTTTAAAATGCAAATTTTCAGAGGTCTTTGTATATTCTTAAGCAGGGACACTTCATTATCTGTTCTGGCCAAATGAAAGCGAAATGTCTGCCTTTTTATATTCTTTCTTTAAGAATATAACAATTTATTTTTATATTTTTATCTTTCTTTTTATGGATTTATCTATAATTTTCTATCTGCAATAAGTTTAGGCTATTCTTTATCACTATCTACCTGTTTATCTTGTTCTTAATATCTAAAATATAACCATAGCTTAATTTCTGCTGACTCAGCTGTCATCTTTAAATTTTCAGTACAAGGACAAGGAATTAAAGAGCTTGTCATTATTTTTATAATCATTTATCAATAAAAAGACAGAATTATATAAAACATGTTTAAATATGTATGAAGAATAAAGTCAAACACTATTAATATTTCTTTAGAATATCATCATTGAAAAGCACAAACTGAATTAAAACATGATGTGCCTTATTACATGCATGCCAGGTTCTACCATTCACCCCTAATATTTATATCTTAAAAGAAAGTCAATATATGGTCATGAGCACAGTAAATTAAACCCTACTCTTTTTGAGGCTTCTAGTCGGGTGGTCTGATCTGACAATGACTTCTCAAGCTATTATTAAATCCATTGATTGTCACAGTGCTATTTCAATGAAGCAACCCATCAAACATAACCATAATAATCATTATCCTATATCACAGCAAAACCCAATTACTGCTTATACTTTATAATAAAAAATGCCATCCAACCATCTGTTTCATGACTGTCACATTTAGTTCACAGCCACAGAGAGTGGTCACATTGGCCTTCCCTCTGGTTAAGGTACAGCAGGTTCTACATATTGTAAATAGTAATTTGATGTTGACAAAAATAATGCATTCTGAGAAAACAGAAGAGCTTGGCTTTCTCTCCCATGCTATTCATTATAATATGCCAGGGATGGCAATGAAGGCACCATGACGCCAGAGTGGTGTGTTGATTGTAAATATTCTCTCCGAGAACTGTTTTTAAGCTGATTGGCCTACTATAATTAAAATGAACAGGTAGGCAGATACTCCTTCAGAAATTTCTGGGATAGGTTCAGACTCCTGGTAACCATGCACAGGAAAAACAGGATAAAAATATTATATACGAGGGACATTTAAAAAGTTTCCGTACTTTTTTTAACTCAATTTATTAAGGATTTCAAAAACAAATTACGTCACTTTTCAACATAGTCAACTTCCTTTGCGATGCAATTTTCCCAGTCACTGACACTCTCAGACACGACCAATTACTTCTTCTCTTGTCTTTACCGTTTGCAACAAAAATATGAGTGCAGAAACTTTTTGAACATCCATCGTGAAAAACAAATTATTGATAAGAATTAAAAAGGTGTATGATCTTCTCTATCCAATTTAGAGTAAAGCTGGCTAAAGTCTATCCAAGAAATACCAGAGCAAGACAGGATCAAACCTGGACAGGACACAGGACTCACTCACTTGCTCACACACACTTTTACATTCAAGCTCACACTCACGCAAGTAACATTTTGAAATTCTAAAAAAATGACTACATCTATAGGGATGCAAAAAGCAAATTGGAATACTTTTCACACAGATATGTGTAAACTCTACACAAACTGATTAAGAATCAGATTTGTACCTAGGGTTCTGCGTTTAGCAGTGTTAACCACTGTATTATCAGTCCTGTGGCACCATAGACAATGTGTCATTTGTGAAGTACCTGGTGCTACTTTTCCAACTCTGACATGTTTTTGGTCACCAATTGAAAGAAATAAATCTTGGAGGCCAAATTCAATTGCACTTGTAGAACTTAAAATGTATGCAACCTTCACAAAGTTACCTCACAATCTGTCAGATGAAACTAGTCTATTGGGTTTCATAGGCAAACAAGAGGAGATGAAATAACGAGTTGGAGTACATTCTTAGGCTTTTGAAGAAGATCATTAAGGAAGAGTTACGGTTTATCTTTGTATGAAGTTAATTTAACTGCTTATTAAATGGCTGTTTAATCAAGATAGCCAAAAAAAAATCTGATGGAAAACAGGTGCGTGGGTATCTAATGGAAGCACAACAAACTCCAAAGTGAAACTGCTGTCAATGTACTGTAAATCTCATTGACTCCTCTGTATAACATTGTACTGGATTGGAGACATAAACCATTCTGGAAGAAACAGTTAAGCACATAAAAGTGTTTTTCATTCTCTTGAATTTAACAAATGTATGTTTACATTCCTTCAGATAGACATTGAGCTGATTTATTTCATAGGTCAGCAGCCCGTTTTCATATGTCTGTAGAGGTAGAAAATTCTTTTTGAGAGACAGTGTCCCCCAAACCTTCTGCAGCTGTATTTCTACTATATGTAAAATGACCTGCACTGGAAATTACTTTTAAAGTCCATATAATTACTTTCAACTCTTAACTTAATAAATACAGTACCTCATAATACTTTTGTAGTATTAATTCCTGCTCCCACTAAATACTTCTATAGGGTTTCCAACTTTGAACATTTATTAATCTAGAGTTGTCATAAATACTTTTTATGGGTTCAAATGTGAACTTGGATTTAACTGAGATTTATTTTCTATCAATGGAGATTTGAATTATTTTGGTAATTTACCTGCTGAAATGTAGATTTCTCACAGGGCATTAAATGGTTAAATGCCTAAACCAACTTTTGTTGGAAAGAGTGACTTAATCTTTAACTTTTTTAATCCTAGTGACCAATTATTTGTGAGAATTCACTGTGGAACCCGTACTGTACTGAGTTACAAAGGAAAAATATAATTTTTCATTGTTCACTTGTTTCTCAGCACAACCTGAAATGCAAACACTGGATCAGCTAAAACTTGAAATAGTTCAGAGGTTACTTTTGGCAAGATGACAGTAAGGCTGTATGTTCAAGAAATGGAAATGTGGTATTAAGGGATATCTCCTAAAATTATCAAAATAATGGCCAAACAAAAACTGAGAAGGGAAATACCAATTAACCAAACCAAATCAAGAGACAAAAATCTTAAAATAAAGCAAAGGCTATTGCTATCTAATGATTCTTTCCCTAAATAACAATTTGCTATCCTAGGATTTGAAATTTGTGAGTTTTTGTCCACAGCTTTGACAACAAATTTACCGTTACATCACATCATGATATATGTAACAGCCAAACCAGATAGAGTGACCAGCAGCAAACATGGTTACCATTACCAATATGGCTGAATTCATAAGAAAAGAATTCAAAGTGAAGCCAAAATAACTTCTTCCTCTTTTTTCGTCTGCTCCTGTTAGGCGTTGCCACAGCAGATCATCTTCCTCCATATCTTTATGTCCTCTGCATCTTGCTCTGTTACACCCATCACCTGCATGTCCTCTCTCACCACATCCATAAACCTTCTCTTAGGCCTTCCTCTTTTCCTCTTGCCTGGCAGCTCTATCCTTAGCATCCTTTTCCTAATATACTCAGATTCTCTCCTCTGCACATGTCTAAACCAACGCAATTTCGCCTCTCTGACTTTGTCTCCCAACCGTCCAATTTGAGCTGACCCTATAATGTACTCGTCCCTAATCCTATCCATCCTCGTCACACACAATGCAAATCTTAGCATCTTTAACTCTGCCACCTCCAGCTCTTTCTCCTGCTTTCTGATCAGTGCACCATCTCCAACCCATATAACATAGCTGGTCTCACTACTGTCCTGTAGACCTTTCCTTTCACTCTTGCTGATACCCATCTGTCACAAATCACTCCTGACACTCTTCTCCACCCATTCCACCCTGCCTGCACTCTCTTTTTCATCTCTCTTCCACAATCCTCATTACTCTGTACTGTTGATCCCAAGTATTTCAACTCATCCACCTTCGCCAACTCTACTCTCTGCATCCTCACTATTCCACTGACCTCAATCTCATTTACACTCATGTATTTTGTCTTGTTCCTACTCACCTTCATTCCTCTCCTCTCTAGAGCATATCTCCACCTCTCCAGGGTCTCCTCAAGCTGCTCCCTACTATCACTACATATCACAATGTCATCAGCAAACATCACAGTCCATAGGGACTCGTGTCTAGTCTCGTCTGTCAACCTGTCCATCACAATAGCAAATAAGAAAGGACTCAGAGCTGATCCCTGATGTAATCCCACCTCCAACTTGAATGCATCCGTTACACCTACCGCAGACCTCACCACTATCACATTTCTGTCGCACATATCCTGTACAACTCTTACGTACTTCTCTGCCAATCCCGACTTCCTCATACCATACCACAGCTCCTCTCAAGGCACCCTGTGATATGCTTCCTCCAGATCCACAAAGTCACAATGCAACTCCTTCTGGCCTTCTCTATATTTCTCCATCAACACCCTCAGAGCAAACATTGTATCTGTGGTGCACTTTCTTGGCATGAAACCATACTGCTACTCAATAATCGTCACCTCCCTTCTTAACCTAGCTTCCACTACTCTTTCCCATAACTTCATGCTGTGGCTCATCAATTTTATTCCCCTGTAGTTACTACTGTCCTGCACATCCCCCTTATTCTTAAATATTGGCACCAGTACACTTCTTCTCCACTCCTCAGGCATATTCTCACTTTCCAAGATTCCATTAAACAATCTGGTTAAAAACTCCACTGCCATCTCTCCTAAACACCTCCATGCTTCCATAGGTATGCCATCAGGACCAATGACCTTTCCATTTTTCATTCTCTTCATAGCTGTCCTTACTTCCTCCTTGCTAATCCATTGCACTTCCTGATTCAGCCTCTCAAAGTACTCTTTCCATCTGCTCAACACACTCTCCTCACTTGTGAGTACGTTTCCATCTTTATCCTTTATCTGCTGCACATCTTTCTCAGCTCGGTCCTTCTGTCTAGCCAATCGGTACAGGTCCTTTCCTCCCTCCTTAGTGTCCAACCTCTCATACAACTCATCATACACCTTTTCTTTAGCCTTTGCCACCTCCATCTTCACCTTGCTCCTTATCTCCTTGTATTCTTGTCTACTTTCTGCATCTCACAGACTATCCCACTTCTTCTTTGCCATCCTCTTCCTCTGTATACCCACCACCAGGTTTCCTTTTCCTCCTTCCTCTTTCCAGATGTCACACCAAGTACCCTTCTTGATGTCACCCTTACTATATCTGCTGTAGTTTCCCAGCTGTCTGTTAACTCTTCACTGCCACCCAGTGCCTGTCTCACCTCCTCCCTAAACTCAACCTTGCAGTCTTCCTTTTTCAACTTCCACCATTTGATCCTTGGCTCTGCCCTCACTCTCTTCCTCTTCTTGATCTCCAACGTCATCCTACAGACCACCATCCTATGCTGCTTAACTACACTTTCCTCTGCCACCACTTTGCAGTCTTCAATCTCCATCAGATCCACTTTTCTGCATAGGATGTTATCTACCTGTGTGCATCTTCCTCCACTCTTGTACGTAACCCTATGTTCCTCCCTCTTCATAAAATATGTATTCACCACAGCCATGTCCATCCTTTTGGCAAAATCCACTATCCTCTGACCTTCTTCATTCCTCTCCTTGACACCATACCCATCACTTCCTCGTCTCCACTGTTCCCTTCACCAACATGCCCATTGAAATCCGCTCCAATCACCACTTTCTGTCCCTTGGGTACGCTGTTCAGCACTTCATCCAACTCACTCCAAAAATCTTCTTTCTCACCCTTTGCACACCCAGCTTGTGGTGCATATGCACTACCAACATTCATCATCACACCTCCAATTTCCAGCTTCATAATCATTACTCTGTCTGACACTCTTTTCACCTCCAAAACACTCTTGACATACTATTCATTCAGAATAACTCCTACCCCATTTCTCCTCCTATCCACACCATAATAGAACAATTTGAATCCACCTCCGATCCACCTGGCCTTACTCCCCTTCCATTTAGTCTCTTGCACGCACAATATATCAACCTTCCTTCTCTCCATCCTATCTGCTAACTCTCTCCCCTTACCAGTCATACTGCCAAAATTCAAAGTTCCTACCCTCAGTTCCACTCTCTTTACTTTCCTCCTCTCCTCCTGCCTCTGGACACCACTCCCCCCTCTTCTTCTCCTTCTACTTTTTCGGCCAACAGTAGCCCAATTTCCGCCAGCAACCTGTTGGCTAACAGTACTGGTGGCGGCCGTTGTTAACCCGGGGCTTGACCGATCTGGTATGGAAATTTGTACTGTTGTCCGCATATTGATTTGGCAAAATTTTACACCGGATGCCCTTCCTGACATAACCCTCCCCATTTATCAGGGCTTGGGACCACCACGAAGAAACACACTGGTTTGTGCATCCCCTGTGGCTAGGTTTGAAGCCAAAATAACATTATGTTTAAAAAAATGACAAGAATGCCAAAAAAACAACCAAGTATAGACAAAAATAATTCTAGAGATAACAAATCCATACTTATAATATGTTAGTATTAAGATTTGTCACATGAAATATATGAATTTACAAAAAATGGTCTAATTAAAAATTACATCATCCCATATATAATGTATGCATTTCACCCAGTTCTTTCAACACATTGTTCAGCTACCCAAAGTCACCCAAAGAAAGCTGTGCACAGGAGACCCGTTCACAACTTGACTGAGCTTGCATGCAGCATTTCAATCCTACAATGGAATTGTTTTCAGAACAATTCCTAAAATCACTTTCAGGGTGAAAGGTGGCTTTAGAAAATCCCAGTGCCATCTTCTCAGAGCCCCCTCTTCTGCCCTCAGGTATTATTGCCTTTTGTAATTAAAGATTTAGGAACCCTTCATCAGTCCCATATTTCCTGTCCCTTGTAACATTCAGCAGGTTTCCATCCGTTTCATGAATATTTCCACCAGTTAATCTTCTGGAGTTCATCTGCCTTCTTTTTGTATTATAGTTGACTCTGGGACATCAGTGTAACATAATAGTTACTAGTATGGCTTTCTCTTCTACAATATGAACACTGCCGAGCTGTCCACAGATGTGTGGAATATATATGAATTCCTGCCAATAGGAACCTTTCTTGATTAATTTCTCCTGGATTTTCTTGTACACTAAATTTTGTTTTGTTAATGATCGCTGTAAAGATTTATTTCCCACATTTCTCAAGTAAATATCATTTATCAGCCTTAGTTTTACTTTTTCTACATTAAAGTGTTTTGCTATCTAGACTGTACATCAATGGCAACATTTTGATACATAAAAATAAAAGAAATTTGACAAACAAGAGGAGACCATTCAGTCTTTCAAGCCTGTTTGTCTAGCTAATAGCTAAGCTGTCCCAATTTCTTATTCAGATTCTTCTTAAAGGTTGTCAAGGTTTCTGCTTCAACTATATGACTCTGTAGTTTGTTCCAGAGTCCCACAACTCTTTGAATAAAGAAGTGCTTTCTGGCTTCAGTTTTAAATGCACTTCCCCTTAATTTCAACTAATATCCTCAAGTACATGATTCACTATTAAACAGAAAGAATGTTGCTGGATCTACTTTATCAATGCCTTTGAGGATTTTTAATACCTGGATTAGGTCCCCACACAGTCTCTTTTCACTATACTAAACAGTTTTAGATGTGCGAGTGGTTCAGTATGTTTTTTTTCTTTATATAACAAAAACTGTGACCAGACAAGTGAACATGAATATGTCCTTAACCCAGGAAAAACAGTGACTAGAATCAATCATAAAATGTATTGCCTTCAGTTTCCTTATGTTGTCATATAAACATACCTTACAAGTGTGAAAGGCTTGCTTTCTGAAATTGAGCTAACATAAGTAATTTCCCATCTATAGAAATATAGAACTAATGCATTCTAAAAATGATTCCCCTGTCTAAGAGGATGCAGAAGCATTGCATTTTGTTATCTAAATACCAATAAAATGCATTGCTTGTAAATTCTCATAGATAGCACAAAAAACTTTGTCAATGGTGAATTGATGATATATTGTGACAAAAATATTGATTAAGATGCCTGTTTAATCCAATGTAGGGATGTGGGGCCTGTACCTCTGCTCCTCCTCTGGCTTTTTTTCAGAAGGAGGCACCTGATGCACTTGGGGGAATTTATTTTCAGACATCTGAAAAAAAACAAGAATAAGATTGATTTCAGTCTTTTTATGCAAGCTTTTTTTTTTATAGAAAACCAAGTCTCTTTTATTGCATTGATGTTTCAGTGGTTTCATCATCATTCAGAGTTAATGTGTGGTGCCTAAGGAAAGGCCCATTTAACCTGCTGTTGTCTAAAACAGACAGAAGACCATGTCTTCACAATATATAGTATTCTATACAGTGTCTCAGTGTTAATGACTGCAGCCTCATTGTTTTAGCGTCTTATCTTTGAAACTCCCTGCATACACTTTACACATTCTTCTGGCATCTAGTCTTCCAGCCCCATCCCAAAGATGTGCAGATAAGTTTAGTTGGTTACTCTAAATTGGCGCTATGTAAGTAAATGTGGATATGTGTAGATTTGTGTCTCCTTCCTGAAGGGTTAGTTCCTACTTGTTTACCAATGGTGATGGGAAACGCTTTGTTGAGTTGTAACTTTCATCTGGATGAAGTGTGGAGATACTGTGTCAGTCTAGTATAAATCCTTGTACAATCCATCCATCTTCTGAACTTGCTTTATCCTGAGCCGGGTAGTGGAGAAGTCCCTAATCCTTAGTAAGTAAACTAACAGTAAAAAATATATCACATTTGGGAACAGCTTGTGATAGTGAAGAGAAAAATTCAATTCCAATCTGCATACATTAACTTAAATAAATTCAATGGGTTTCATCTTTTTTATATAAAAACTAACAGAATTAATTTAATAATCGTCTAATGCGGTATTCACATGCTATCACAGCTTTTGGAGCTCCGACTTGTGAAGCTTCACTTTCTCATTTTAATGTGCTCATATGAATTTTTGGTCAGACTATTCCAAGAAACGCAAGGTTGTATTTGTTACTTGGTCTGAAAAAAAAAGTAATTAAAGATAAACAATTTTTTTTGTAATAAAGAGTAAACTAAACATATTAAATGTGTTTTACTAATTCAACCACATGGATGGCATTTCTGGCTGACTTGTTGTCGTGGACACCAAGCATGGACTGGCATCCCAGCCAGGATGGTTCAAGGCTCCTTACCTGGCTGAGAAGCCAGTTTAACAGAAAGATGGAAGGAGACTGCCCCAGTCTGACAGATGGCCCAGAATTCCAATGGGTAGCCCTGTTGGATCTTGTGGGAGCCACCACAGGGAGCTGTGAAGAGGAGGTTTCCGCATTTTAGGGACGTTCTCCCTCACCTGGAAGTGCTTCCTGGATGCA
The DNA here is from genome assembly GCA_026402145.1 of Polypterus bichir lapradei. NCBI lineage: Eukaryota > Metazoa > Chordata > Cladistia > Polypteriformes > Polypteridae > Polypterus > Polypterus bichir. Next base: position 250,234,043 of record JANRMT010062791.1, read on the forward strand.
ATGTGGCAGCACCAGTAATTCTCCCAGGTCCAGTATAAAGGAAGCCATTCCTCCTCCTCACTCAGTGAGTCTGAGTCGGGTGGAGGGGAACAAAGCTCACCTGAAGTAGTGGAAAGACTAAGATGGGAAGAAGAGTATTGTTTGTATTTAGTGCTTGTGTGACATTAGAGAGAAGCTTGTGAGAGGTATTTATGAAAAATAAATTCTTTATTGAACCTGGGACCTGTATTTTTGTTGGTGTGTTTAGGGCTCAGTGGCAGCCCCTATCTGGTCACACTAGGTTATATTGTTTGACTGAGGTGAAAGGTTTAAACCATTTGGGTAATCGAGTAGCTTTGTTTTCTACCATTTGTCTGACTTGTAGCTCTGAGTTGGAAGGACGTTCGTATAGAATTTTGGATTTAACATCTGTGTGATAGCATGTGAATGCAGCGTAAAGCCTACAATGTATCTAGCTTTCATTACCTACGTATACATATTGTGCTCACTAATACTTGCATACTCTGGCCAGATAGTGATAGTTTACAATTTTAATTGACCTGACAGATAGTGATAGTTTACAATTTTAATTGACCTGATCTACAGCTTTTAAGTCTTTGGACATTTCATTTGTGATTTGAAAGCCGCACTCTCACATTTGTCACGGACATTGGATAGGACACACCATGAGACAATATAGGCAGATGAGCAGCTTTGAATGAAAAACAATCCTTGTCTACTGTCTTCTATTATAATTTACTTTGTCTTATGCTTCTTGAATAACGTCTTAACAAAAGTATTTACATCATTGATGATTAACTGTATAAAAAATTATAATATTTGAAAGAGTATGTTCTGTGTTTTTAACTAGGGTTTTCATTTTTCTTTTCCAAATTACTGTACAGAAGCACATGAGTTGTGATATAAATAATTAATTTCCAGTATACTGCAACTGCTTTCAGCAAACAATTCCAACCTTTGCTTCTTATAATCCATGTCTGCAAATATGCCATTCAGGGTTACCTGTAAACTGAAAATGTGCTGTAAACAAGTACCACAAGATCAGCAAGAGACCATGGCAGCAACACAATTATGGGCTTATGATATCCTGTGGTCTGTCAGACACTGAGGTTGGAGCAGTTTACTTTAAACCTCCCTTTTGGTTTCTTTGTTTCTTAATTAAAACAAAGGATTTAAGAGCAGAAAGAGAATGACAGGAACTAAATGTGTAAAGTACACTTTGAATGAGTCACCATGAAATGCACATTTCAGCAGTTTGCAATGTAAATGTTAATTCTAAAGTTTGTGTTTATTTAACTTTTGTAGCTGAACATGTTCACACAGTAGAACTGTCACCTAGGTTTTTATGACACAGCCAAAATAATCCATTCATCTCAGTAATGTTTTATTAGTAACAATATTACACCATTCACCCATTTTCAAACCCTGCATAGCCCAATAAGGAGTTATATAAGTGATAATAGTAGGATTACCAGAAGTCAAATTTTATCATTTTCTCAATCTCCATGATCCTGACCTTGATTAAGAGAGTTAAATAATAACATTTTAGAGAGCATTTAGCAACAGTGAAAAGTTGAGCACTGTATCATCAACATGTAGGCCGTTTTAGTTCATTATTAGCCGTGATGTGTCATATCTCCAGAGTCTCGGGTTCAAATCCCGGGCCTGATCACTACCTGTGTTGAACTGTATGTTCTCTTCTTGCCTCTGTAGGTTTTAATCTCGCATTGCAAAGAGACATAGGGTACGGTATTTGGCAACTGTCAATTGTTCATCAAATTATTTACTGATAATTCAACCAGTTTAGGAGAACTTTTTTTTTCCCAGCGGCCTATAATGTTTTGCAAGGTCAGTGCAACATCTCCTGGAGCTATAACAGCCAAAATTGGACAGGAACGCCACCCAGGTATATATATATTATGCTGATCATTTGCATTACAGACTCTCTGGAACAAGTAAAAGTTTTATTTTTATGAAATATATACAGCATAAAAAGTTATTTCTGCTTGTTGCCAAATGTGCAGGTCACTCTTGGAGTTCCATGTCAGCATAAAAGAAGGAGGCGTTTGTCCTATGCATGCATAATTAGCCACATGGAGGTAAAAAACAAACCTTGAGGGTGGCTGAAACCCTTCCTCCCCTCAAACACAGGAGACTCTATGCAATAATAATAACAAAAGCTGTATAATAATAACAAAAAGCTCCAGTGCGACTTCAAAAAACAGAACGAGCCAGCATGCAGTTTCAATCCTGACACACCACTTTGAATTTTCTCCCTTTAGAAGACCTACATATTTATTCTTACTTTTGACTCTGTTTTCTGTATTTCCGCTTTGTTTTGACGAAATATACGATTGCATGTCTCTGACTGCATTCTTTCTTCTTTGATATCAGGGAGGCACAGTGGTGCAGTGGTTGGCACTGCTGCCACACAGCTCAGGTCACCTTTTTGGCCACAATAATCAGTCCAGTATAGTTGGCAGACATTTCCCTAGCTCTCAGAGACACATTAAAGATGATGCATCATTATAATCCAGTCAAATCTAGTTCAGTCAGTCCTTCCCTGTTGACTTCAATGTATTTCATCGAGTTCAGCGATACTCGCAAACATTTCTGCAATTTCACTGAACTCAAGGTGAAGTGAACACTGTGGAGTTCTCTCATCACTACCTGGCAACTTGTCCCCAGCCAGTTCCTACCTTATGCCACACCTGATACTGAAATGAAAGAGCAAATTGGAAATTGGATATCCAGAAGATTATGAGAAATTTTAAAGATATTAATACTTTAAAAGCTACTCACAAGGAGATGCATTTTCATATCAATACTTTGTATGTTTATGCTTTATTTTATTACAATTAATATTTGTAAAAGTAAGGTATACAGTATCCTTTAATAAATATGTGGTTGCAGTCCGTGTTTTAATGGAAATAATCATATTTTTAAAATTTTGCATATGCCTATAGAGAAAAGCCAAGCAAAATGACACCTTGATCTTGCCTGAAGAAGGGGCCTGAGTTGCCTCGTAAGCTTGCATATTGTAATCTTTTTAGTTAGCCAATAAAAGGTGTCATTTTGCTTGGCTCTTCTCTACATTCATAATGGCTAACACGGTACAACACCCTAGTACTACAGGCATATGCCTATGAAATCACATTATAGTGCACCTTTAACGTGATAAGAAAATTTTAAGGAAGATATAAACAATTATATTACTGAATGTGTATTCGAACCATTTTAATGAAAGCATGTTGTTCATCCCAACAAAGCTCATCAATTCTATTACAATAATTCTTCCAAAATAACACTGAGTTAAGTTCAGAAGTTCCTAAATCCATACTGTCCTCAATCCTACGTATTCTATGAGTGAAGAAAAATGTTCTAATGTTCAAGTGCAATCTTCCCTTAAAATCTGTGTCCTTGCTAAAGAATTTATTCTAAAGTAACAGCCAGGATCCTCTATACTAATTCCCTTTATACTTTTACATACGGTAGTTCAATCGTGACACATCTTAACCGCCATTTACTTAAAGTAAAACGGTTAAAATGTTTGTCTTTTTTATAGCTTATACTTCTCAGTCCTGGAGTCAGTCTAGTTGTTCTTCTAGCATTGCTATGTCTTCTTTAAACATGGGCACCAAAATTGTACATTATGAGGCCTCACCAGTGTGTTATAAATAAAGCTTAAGCACACATTGTACAATATAATCTCACACCCTATTAGCCTTCTTCATTGCTTCTGTACACTTTCCTGATGTAGAAAATGATGAGTCCACTATTACTCCTAAGTTCTCATAATGTGTACTTTCAAGTTTCAGACTTCCCATTGTGTATTCAGATTTTCTTACTACACATACTTTGCATTTATTTACATTAAATTTCATTTGCCACAAATCTGCCCAAGATTCTATTCTGTCCAAATCCCTGTGCAATGATTCAGTTTAACCCAGAATATCCGCCATTGCATGTGCTGTATTGTGGTATAGTCTGCAGGTTGTTTGTATATTCTTATCTAGATTATTTACGCACATTACAAAGAGCAGCAGCTTCAACGCTGAATCCTGATGGACACCACTTTTAACAGCAAATAATTCTTTGTGTTTAAGACAATGTTGCTCCCATCTACACACTGCACCTTGAGTTCACTTTTAGTTTAATAATTGACCTCTCATGTGGTACCTTATTAAAATCTTTCTGCAAACCCAGGTAATTAATATATGTGTCTCTCCCATCATATGCCTGTGTTGTTTCCTCATAGAATTCCAGAATATATTATTGAAACATGATCTTCCCGCCTGAACCTGCACACCTGCTTTTGACATGCAATGTGAAATCTTTTTCTTAATAATTGCTTGTATCAATTTACCTGTGATACATGTTAAATTAACCGGCCTATATTTACTTGGATCCGCCTGTTCACCCTTTTTAAATAACGGGATGATATTTGCTAACTTCTAATCCATAGGAATTTATTCCATGTGTTGTGACTTTTTGAAAAATAAGGGTCAAGAATTTTTATACATACTGACTAACCTTTTGTAAGGTAAATGTTATCCGGCTGCGGTGGGCTGGCGCCCTGCCCGGGGTTTGTTTCCTGCCTTGTGCCCTGTGTTGGCTGGGATTGTCTCCAGCAGACCCCTGTGACCTGTATTTAGGATATAACAGGTTGGATAATGGATGGATGGATGAATGTTATCCGGTCCTAGCAATTTCTTAGATTTCATTGCTTCTCCATTTGCTCCTTGATTGCTTACAATAAAAATTAAGTATTTTAAAAAAAAAAAAAAAAACTTCCAAATTTGTATATGTAGGTGCCCTTTATTGTTGCATTTAATTTAATTTTTCCAACTATTTTTTGGAAGATAGATCCTACTGCTGGAGGGCACCACCAACCAACACAATCGGTTTAGGATGAAATTTACATTCTATTCTGGAGTCTTTATTTCCCTTTTCCTTTAAAAAGATACAATTCTCCTTTTTTTCCCTAATTATTAGAATGGGTCAAAATAAAACATCAACAGGGTTTTCATTAGCTTAAATCAGAAAGGAGGCTAAATCCAGTCCCAGCTCAAATCCTAGAGTTCCATCCAGGAAATTCTGTCACTTCCCATGAGTGTCAGTAAATTGATAGCTGCCTTCTATTTCCCTTCCTGTATACTTGGTAAGGGAGTCACACAACCAAAAAGGATCTTTCTCCTAATTTTCCCCTCTTGATCCCCAGTGGGAACCTTTGGGCATCTGTGGACTTCCTGTTGAACATTAGGGGTGTGTTTAGTACAAAAGGACTCTTTATCCCTCCTGAAAAGGAAACAGAGCAAACAAGTCAAATCCCTTTAAATCCCATTAAAGTGGACTTTAAAGCTCTATATATCCTATGAGGGTGAACTGTAGCCCAGGCTATTAAGTTTTTGTATATAGGCTATTAGTGGGTTATGTAGTAATAAAGTATGGCTAACCAAGTAGAAAATGACAACATTGTTGAGGATATCAAACATATACAGTATGCATACAGGCACAGGTTGTTCTTATAAATGGTCATGGAAATCTGGAACAATACTATTATATTTTAACCTGTTCAGCTTTTAAAAATAAACTATTAGAACAACTTATATTTTAGTTAATCAAAAGAGCTTGATGAAAATTTGAATTATACATATATCTGTGAGACTAAGCCCTGCGTGATTCAATGTGGACAGTCAATATAAGAGGCCTAACAATAGTAAACAATATGGTGACACCCATTCACAAATCATTAAAATAATGATTGCATTTGTGATTATTAATGCAGATATTTCAGCATTGCTAAAATCTAATATAAAATAAAACACTAAGGTCTGTGTGTGTGTCCAGTCCCATAGAGAAATCTGTGAAGCAGGCTTCATGGGAATGCACTCGACAGAGGGAGCACCGAAGAAGAGAGGTTCAGACACACAAGGGTACTGAGGAAAGGTGATGAAGGTACACTTAGGGCAAGAGATAGAAAATATTTTAAAATTTGACAGGTAATGTGGCTGGTAATATCATAAAATAAGAACATGAGCAAGACAAACCCAAAGGAAGTTATGACATTGTGTTCTAAATATAAAAGGTGCTCACTTTTTGTTTTGTATAAGTTGTCTTGGTACAGTATTAGTTTTTCAATAGCGTTTCTTGTTACTTGCTACAATAACACTCATTTTTATTTATTTTCTTTTAGTTTGTGGATTTAAATTCTTCCAGAAATTTGCTTATTTTGGGCTTCTCTATATTTAGTGGCCTGGTCATACCAACATGGTTTCACTCCAACAAAGAAATAGTCAACACAGGTATTGTATAAAAATGTATCTTTTCTTCAGATGGCTGGAGAAAAAGCAGAGTAAAAAATATTATTGTATTTCCTTTTGTAAATGTGAACAACACTACAGGTTTTCTTAAATGGTTTCAGCATATTTACATATATTATAAAAGAAAATCTTGAGACAAAACTATTGCCAAGAGATTTTTTAAGTCCCGCGAGACGAGACTATTACCAAGAGATTTTTTCAAGCCCTGTCCTCCTCTCAACCATTTTCAACCACGCCCATGGTCCTCTCAACTCTCAATCGTGTGAATGCTTTTATCAGACACAGCTCCTGCACTCTCAGCTCTTACAAATTTTTACGTTTTCCTCACTTTAACTTCCCAATAAAAGAAGACTTATTATGTCCAAATCTTATTAAATAATTTCATCCCAAAGGGTTATCAACAAAAGAAAGGAGTACACGGGCAATCCTAGCACCAAGAAACGATGAAGTCAAAAGAATTAACACGAAAATTGGTGATCGGTTACACAGCAAATTGGTTAAATGTGTATCAATAAACTATGCTGAAACAGTTCATGGTGATGGTGCAGAAGATGAAAACATCAATTTACAATATCCCGTAGAATATCTACATCTATATCTATCTAAAAAAAAAAGTATAATAGTTCATATCACAGAGGCATTATTATAATGTGTATTGACATGGTATGACAAACATAGTAAACCTCAAAAGTGATTAATATGATGTTTACACTCTTGTATGAGGGATAATGTGTATTTGCACTGAAGAACTTAGTTTGTTTTTCCCAGTTTATATTGGCTGCCTGTTGGTACTTCTCAAGATTAAAAACCAATGCAATCCTTTATTGTTAATAATTGCATTCATTAAAAACACAGGTGTGATTCACTCCCTGAGTATTGTATACCAGTAACAGCACACTGCATGATAACATGCAGTGAACACACTTGACTTGAGTATTCATAGTTTTTCTACTCTTTTTCCTTACATTTAGCATTCATTTGCTCAGAGGTTGATGCGCTTGCTGCTTCCTGAGCAGCTCTTCTTTTCTCCACCCTAGTGGCCAGCTTCTTCTCTTCTTTTGTTGGCATCTTTTCATGTTAAAACAGATTAAGTCAGTGCTTGTGTTGCAATTACTTAGTACGTTTTCTTTAATTTTTCAATTAAGCTGGCACTCAAGTCTTCATTCTGCCTCAAGAATGATTTAAGATATGAAGAGGTAGGGGAAGTAACAGCGAAGGTGTTAGGGATGAGAACGGCACCCGTACGCATGCACTGCATGGCCACCCTGCTGGTCACTGCGGAGAGCTGATTCTACAATAAAATAAAATAAAAATAAAAAGAGGAATAACCTTGGAGGTCAATCATCACCCTGAAAGCGGATGGTAGATGTCACGTAGTATACTGTATGTGTACCAAATTTCAGGTCAATAGTTCAAACAGTTTGCGAGCTATCGGTGATTAAACCATTAGAGCCATGGTAGGGTATTATATATATATATATATATATATATATATATA
>JANRMT010062791.1:250242263-250259805 GCA_026402145.1 Polypterus bichir lapradei
GTCATGAAAATAAAGAAAACACATTGAATGAGGAGGTGTGTCCAAACTTTTGGCCTGTACTGTATGTTTGAGGTTGATTAGCATAGTCCATATATGGTTGTTTCTGGGTGGCGACCAGGCAGAGTTTGTGGTGTGATAATTTGGACTTTTAAAGGTTAAGTTGTGTACAAATGTACGTATACCAGGTTTTAAAAATCTGATTTTTTTGCTGTATGCATATTTTTTATAAGAGAGACCCCACACTCTTTAGCAAATATTTATTTGCTCAAATTAAATTTTAATCATTGAAGGATGTCCTTTTTAGAATAACTAGAGAAAATGGAGTCTTTGACCACTATTTGAAGTGTTAACTTCACTAAAAGACAAACAGAATTCTGGAGCCTGGATGGTCGGAAAGGTGACACAGAGAGTGCTTCAGCAAGTCTGTTAAGCAGTGAGAGTATTTATTTTAGTTTTTATGTTATGAAGCTCTGCATTTAACTACTGGTTTTATTTGAATCCTGATTTGTAACTTCTCTTACTGAAATAAACTTCCTATTACAATATACTAAAGATCACAGGTTCATAAATGGGTGACTAGATAGGAAAATTGATGGTTAAACAGGATAGCACTCAACGGACTTGAAATAGGAGCAAGCATAAAATTACAAATTGATGTCTTTTAAAATATGCCTGTGTTATTTAATTTTATGGAGTGCATATTCAAACAATTAAAGTGCTTCTATTTAAAATAATAAAATAAGCTGTTTTTAATGGAATGATCTTTTATATCCAAATAAAGATGAGGACCACCTTGTTAATTCTGATATACTGTAGCCTACTTTTGAATCATCTATTCAGTATATTGTAAGTCGTCTAGCCATAGACAATGTTATTCTACCTATACTTGGTGAATCTGACTTAGTTAAATTGTATTGTTATCCAGAGATTAAAACCTTAATAATTAACAACATCCCACATGCTCAGCTACCATGTTCCTGAATAAAAGAAATATGTTCTCATTTTTTTATATCTACAAAACAGACCTGAAGCTTTGGAGAACTACTGTATATACAGTATCATACTAACATTACTACTTTTTTATATAATATGGAACTTTGTTCAGGATATAAAGTACATGAGATTTGGACATCCCACAGATCTTTATCAATGATCATCCGGTGTTTATAATTGTTTGGAATTTCTGATACATTTACACTGGTCATTATCTACAGTTTTTGTCTAACAAACACATATCATTACTGATATCCTAAAAATATTTGCAAATCTATCCATTTTCTCAACTGGACCTATAAAAGTCATCAAGGCTAATCTAAATATTTTCATAATAAAATATGGTATCCATCCTTCCATCAGTTTACATATACAACTTAATTGAATTAAAGTCTTGTTTGGTAACTTTGTCTTTCCACATGACAGCAGATACAGAACATGCATGAATTTTAAAAACATCACAGGCTTTTGAGTGTCATGGAACAAATCACAGTAATGTAAAACTGAGCATTGGTGACCAAAGAAAAAGGCTGTGTTTTGTCACTCTTTGTTATTGGTCAGCCAGGTGGTGGCGACAGGTGTTGAATATAATTAATGTTCTCAACTTCAATGCATTCCAGATGTGTTAGACAGTGTGTTCAGATCTTTATTTGGCTAAAGTACAGCATGATATGGACACTTAATAGGCAAGTTACAGAGAATGAAGAAACACTAGTACTGTAAGTAGAGGATTTTTAGAATAAAAAACAGTAAACACTTACTAAAAGCAACGGCTTTCAAAGAGGTTGCTTTTCTTCTGATTCAATGATAAAGGAAGATAAAAATTATTGTTCACAGGCCTACAAATGGAAAACAGTTAAATTACACCTCCATTCATTAATCATATTAATTTTCAAACTTATTATCCACTTACACATCTCCGGTAGTTGGTGCTTATAAGTAACTAGCAGCAATGGGCGAAAGGAGAGAACAAACGCTGGCCATAATGACAGGACATAACGTCCACACACACACACACATATCAGGCCAATTTAGAGTTGCAAATTAACCTAAACTACACATATTTTGAATTCAAACTCCCATTACTAATATGTAAAGCTTTAAATGGCCTACATCAGTAATCTCCTGCATCACTACAGTCCTGTACACCAATTGCGATGAACTGATGTTAGAAATCTTGTCAATCTAACCTGTGCTTTTTGGGTGATACAGGCTACAGCTTGATTGCACCCAGTCTCTAAAACCACATGCTTAAGGATTAGATTTGCTGATTAAATTAATTCTTTAAAAAGGCAATTTTAAACACATCTCTCTGCTCAAAAAGGCCCTTATTATCAATGCCATTTTATTCTTCAGGGCAGTGGCTATATTGGTTATAGTAACAATGTCTGGGCATGGGTGTGGCCAATGACATCATTACACCACTGCTTTATACATATACAGTATATGTATATAAAATTACAAACTAATGTTTGTATATATAATAATGTAATACATATATATTAATTTCATGTTGTATTTGTCAAAATATAAGTATTACAAAAGAAGTGTTATGACAATTAGTGTTGATAGTGTCTGGAGTTTTTTTTTTTGTTTTTTCTGTCCCCCCTGGCCATTGGACCTTACTCTTATTTGATGTTAATTAATGTTGATTTATTTTGTTTTCTTATTGTGTCTTTTATTTTTCTATTCTTTATTATGTAAAGCACTTTGAGCTACTGTTTGTATGAAAATGTGCTATATAAATAAATGTTGTTGTTGTTGTTGATCAGCAAAATATGTGTTATGTGCACTGGTGGACCTGTTTGAAGAACATTTTCTTGGAAATTTACTGTGTTGTCTGCTTAGACCTGTGACAGTCTGGGTTGGCTCCACATTAGCTGGCAGGCTAGAGAAATCACTTGAAACTTTAACCATCGGCAAACAAGGTTTTTAATTACAAACAAAACAAACTGTGCAGTGCAGATATCTTCAGATAAATAAAAAAAGAATCCATAAATAATGGATGTTAAATAGTTCATAAATATCAATAAAAATAAGGTTAAAACACCTGGCAGGAAAGAGTTTTAAAAACTCACTATCCCTGGTGTATCCTTCTTAAAATCCTCTGCTTACCCCAGATGGGTCTTGCAGCCAGAGGGAAGGTCCTTCCGACAGGCACAGCCAAGCTTTAAAATCCAGGCTTGGGCCCCTACTGCTGCCACACGCTCCTGGTAATGCGCCAGACAGAGCCTCGTTCCTTTGACTTCCCCTGCCACTCCTCTGCCTTACAAGGGAGCCGTCTTGAGCAACCTTCTTCAGCCGTATGCTCCTTCTCAAGGCTCTCTACCTGTGGCTGCCTGCCTCTACACTACTGCACAATTCTTTAACATCTGTCTCTTTAGTTTATCCTTTCTTTTTCTCTTTCTTTTCTCTCACACTTCAGCTCCCTTTTAAAACCCTGTGGGATGCAGGTGCGGAAATCATATGACTGTGGCGCTAATGAGTGAACAGGTTTTCCTGCATATGTGCACACAAATGTAGAACAGTGCGCTCCCACATCTGCCTCCAGAGCCGCTCCACCACACTGCCTATGCTCCACCTGAAAAAATGAAATTGTTATTTATTTATTTGTCTAAAATGCATATGCCACAGACCCATTATATTACAGGGCCCCATGAAGCTTTACAGGACCAGAGTGATATGGCAGAACTGTAGCGGCCAGTGTTGACGGAAATACAAATACATTTAAATGCTAGGAGGAACTGAGAATGTATTGGTGTATTCATGTCCTAAAGGTAATGTATTTTTGTATAGACTTTTATCTGACCTGTGTGAAATATGTGAGCCTATCACTTTAATAATATTACCCATAGTGCCAAGCAGTTGATGCAAACAAGAAAGAGTGAAGAATCCATTTGTTTTAGTGTTGCACATGTTTGCTAGGAGTGTCAGTGAGTCAGGGAAAAAAAAGACAACGTAACTGATACTGCATCTGTGGGGGCCAAGCCTCAGTGAATTCATGTTTCCTGTCTGCAAAAAATGTTACTGTTCTGGTATTTAATTGTATTCATTCTATCTCAGGGAGGTATGATGGTAGAGTGGTTAGCACTACAAATTTTTGGCCACAAAAATACTACTAATTGGCAGGATCGTCTAGCCCTCTGGAATACTTAAAATACTATGGTCGCATTATAATCTACTCAAAACTAGTTCAGTTTTTCCTTCCCTATTAACTTCAATGCATTTCACAGAGTTTCTGAACATTTCCGACGAGTCATAGTCATTCAGAGATAATAGGCAAAACGTCATCCACAGAGTATTTTACTTTACGCATTCGCTATTATGTTAGCACCATTTTTGCCATTGTTTGCGCCTTACAACTCACGCAAGCACAGGAAATCTCGGTCAAAACCAATTGAGCTAACTTTCGTACTAGCAACGAGAGTCCAACTAAAACATAACTGTTGGTTCTGTCACAGTTTACAGATAATTACCATCGTGAACTCCTCCTTTTGACAAAAGTAGACATCAGCCCTGAAAGAGTTAAAGCCGAATACCACTGATTCACTCATCAAGAAATCTCCCGAACCATGAGGACTTTGGACTTGAAATTGGGAATGTAGATTACCCTTGGCCCATAGGGGCTCGCTAAGAAATGGATTTAAAATGTTCGTGGTCCAAGTGCGAAATTTCTTATAGTTTTTTAGACTCGTTTGTACGTCTGTCCGCTTTTTACAGGAGAACCAATTGATGGATTTAGATCAGGTTTTTTCCTATAATTTGCTTGAACATTCTGTTGATTTTGCAAATTTCTTATCGTGCTAAGTATCATAGTTCGCTTGTGGTACCGATTTATTAGCGCAAATTCGAGAGAGACTCATTGGGGGGGGCGGGACCCTCCTCATTCATGCATCTGCCTCGGGGCGTAACCTTAACTCCACTGAGTTAGCGAACGACAGAACTACTTAACGGATTTAAATCTTTTGCGACTTCTCTCATTGCGCTAAGAGTCATAGTTCGCTTGCAGGAGCGATATATTCACACTAATCCGAGACAGATGCTGTGAGCCGAGGGAAGTGGGAAGAGTGAGGGTCAGGAGTAGAGAGCTGGGCATAGCCCTCCTCACTGTCCTGTGTTACTAATATGCGGGCGAAGCCACGGGGGATGGCTAGTCTAACATAAGTTTCCAAAAAAGTCAAACAGAATCAATCCCATATATCTCAGAACTAGTTTAGATTTGTAATCATAAACCACACCAATAGTCTTTAATGTACCTTTTTACTCAGTTTATCCTCCCTGCACAACAAAAAATGTATATGTAAAAAAAAAAAAAAAAAAAAAAAACTTGAAATGGGAGATGTTTTGGTTTTATTTAGCAAGAAAATAGACAATAGGGAAAGCAAAACGAAGTTGACAAGATTTCTTAAAATAAGCTAAAATAATTAATGTTAATGGCTCAATATAAAAACTTTTCACTGGCTAAATTTAATTTTGTATATTGTGCCCTGGGCAGCATGGTGGCACAGTGGGTAGCGCTGCTGCCGCGCAGTTAGGAGACCCAGGTTCACTTCCCGGGTCCTCCCTGTGTGGAGTTTGCATGTTCTCCCCATGTCTGCGTGGGTTTCCTCCGGATACTCCGGTTTTCTCCCACAGTCTAAAGACATGCAGGTTTGGTTCATTGGCGATTCTAAATTGTCCCTAGTGTGTGTGTGTGTGCCCTGCGGTGGGATGGCACCCTGCCCGGGGTTTGTTTCCTGCCTTGTGCTTTGTGTTGGCTGGGATTTGCTCCAGCAGACCCCCGTGACCCTGTAGTTAGGATATAGTGGGTTGGATAATGGATGGATATTGTGCCCAAGTGCTTATGATGTTATACAGCAACAAAAATTGTATTTTGTTTGTTATTCCTGTTTTTTCTTTCCTGGTGTAACACACCCATTTGATCTTTATGTATTTAGATTTTGTTGCACTTTTGAATATTTATGAAGTACACTATAAAAGATACTATACACTAAAATTTAAAAATAAATAATACAACTCTTACAAATTGAAACAAGAATTATAAAAAAAAAATTGAAAAAAATTGCAGTTCCTAGTTTATCTTTTGATTACATTTTCATTTGAGTGAGTAAAACTGTTTTTGCAGAAATTGAGAAGAACAAATGAAGTTCAAACCTTAACACAATTTACATTTATTGCTACTAATTTGTCTGTTTTAGTATGAGGTTGTTACTTTTCTGTTACCTGTTACTTATGAGGAGGTTAAGGACTGCACATTCTTTGTCCCAGAAGAGAGTTTAATTTTATCTTTGTACTGCACAAATCATCTGTTGGAATGTGTGTTAATGAAAGCTGACAGAACACAAAAAGAGCACGCATATTAATAATACTGTACATTATGTGTTTGAATGGAAATTTCAATTGTGAAATCATCTTCATAATTGTACTGCTAAACTGTTAAAAAGGTCCAATTTTGAGAAGTATTTTATGTACATTCACTAGAAAATAGGTAATAAGGTCAGTCTTCGAGCATCTTTACTGGATTCTATGAGTCTAGTTAAAGAGAAATGAATGCAGTTGGTATTAAAGAGAAATATGTTGCCATACACTAAAAATTAACAACACTTAGTATACATTCAGTCAGACTGTGAGCTGTTTATATTCTTTGAAGCTGTGCATGGACCTTCAGGTACTAGAGTGATTGCAGATTTCAGCACTATCAGATACTTCCTACTATCTAATTCTTAGAAAAGTTGAGGTGAGGTAAAGGCAAGTGTAAAATGTTTAATTTACTGTAATTCTTAAATTTTCAATTTACTTATTCAAATCATAACTGTGCCTAAGCTGGCAAATTCAGTGCAAAAAGTGAACCAACTTGTCATTTTAGGGGACACTCAAAGAATAGAATCATAAATTAACCTAAATCACACACCTCTAAGATGTGGAAGGAAAACCAAAATACTTATGGAAAAATCCTAAGGTGACACAGGGTGGACATGTGAATAGCACACTGATGTATTCAGGATGGGATCTGAATTCAGAATTTAAATCTGTGAGGCAAAAGTGCCACCTGCAGTATTACAAAATACTCCTGAACATGTTAACCTCCACAGTGAAAATTAGTGAATTTGAAGCTAGTGAGTACATACAGTATATAAACCCTTGACTCATATTTTTAGGAAGTCACTACGCACTGGAGAGATTCCAAAGGACTGGAAAATAGCAAATATCATCCCATTATATAAAAAGGGTGACAGGGCAGATCCAAGCAACTGTAGGCCAGTAAGCTTAACATGCATCACAGGAAAATTAAAGGAAAGAATTATTAAGTATAAGATTAAGCAGCATATGGCAAGTACAGGAGTTTTCTGAACAGTCAGCATGGGTTCAGAAGAGGGAGGTCGTGTTTTACTAAAGGATATGATCAAAGTGGAGCATATGTAAAATCAATTCTATTTATGCCTCTCATTCATATTACAGTGGAAAAGTGCACTATTGTTTTTAATTGTGACATGATGAGTACTTTTGACACAAAGTCACCCAGAAGTCACAACTGTGCACGTTACTTTGTTTAAACAGGTAAACTCAACCACACAGAAAGTCACCACTACCAAATCCCCCATTATTTGGCAACCTTATTACTCTAGTTGAATGGCAGGCACGAATTTCACTTAACTCTACATCCTAAAGATACAGTACAGGCCAAAAGTTTGGACACACCTCCTCATTCAATGTGTTTTCTTTATTTTCATGACCATTTACAGCACTCCATCACTCTCCTTCTTGGTCAAATAGCCCTTACACAGCCTGGAGGTGTGTTTGGGGTCATTGTCCTGTTGAAAAATAAATGATCGTCCAACTAACCTGACTTCTGCACAACACAACTGCTGGTCCCAACCCCATTGATAAAGCAAGAAATCTCCACTAAATAACCCTGATAAGGCACACCTGTGAAGTGAAAACCATTTCAGGTGACTACCTGTTGAAGCTCATCGAGAGAATGCCAAGAGTGTGCAAAGCAGTAATCAGAGCAAAGGGTGGCTATTTTGAAGAAGCTAGAATATAAAACATGTTTTCAGTTATTTCACATTTTTTTTGTTAAGTACATAACTCTACATGTGTTTATTCATAGTTTTGATGCCTTCAGTCATGAAAATAAAGAAAACACATTGAATGAGGAGGTGTGTCCAAACTTTTGGCCTGTACTGTACATGTACATATAAACTGAGCACTTTGAGTGATTGTGCCTTAACTGTACAATGCAATATACTGGCCTTCCATCCATGACGGACTCTTACATTTTGCCTGATGCTTCTAGGACAGGTTCCAAATTTCTTTCAAACTTGAAACTCATAAATATAAAGAAAATTTCAAAAAGCAATGAAATCACCAAAGCACACCTGTATGATAATGTGATGTATAGAGAAAAGCTAAGACTTTAATTTTAAGAACTTCTTAAATATATAGAAATATACTTTCTACTGCACTGCAGTTCAGTAAATAATTCAACTCTTTTCTATCTTGTTGCAGGTATTAGGGAACTAGATCAAGTTATTATTGTTCTTTTAACAACTAATATGTTTGTTGGAGGATTCCTCGGATTTTTTCTGGATAACACAATACCAGGTATGGGATTTACATACATGTTGAAATCAGAAATGAAAACTATTTGTAAATTAAAAATGACTTTGTTCTTGCCAAACAAAAAAAATAAGATTTTGTCACAGTCAGACAAGTCAAAGGCCTAGCAACATAAGCAAAAAAATGTCTAGGAGCAGTTAATAATTGTGAGTTGTTATCTTCTACACGTTATTTCTCCACCATGCTTAAGCACATTCTTGACCAGCAGGTGATATTAAGTGTGCACAGAAAATGGATAGTTGGATAGTAGGGTTTCAGGTCTTGCAATATTGTAAATACTGAGCATGTTTATTTCAGCTAAGAAGCTTGGGTGACTTGCAGCCCATAAGTCAGGAACTGAAGTGTAGCTATTTATATCACAACTGCAATACTTTAGAAATGATGCAGATATATTTTCATCTAATCTAGGCCCCACATTATTGTGATTGAAATAAGGCAGTGGTCATACGAAATTTGTATTGCACAAAGATAATCCACCTTCCTTTGGTAAACCTGAAATAAAATGGACACAGTGTACCTGAAAACTTTTACAGAGAGCTACATGACCTCCGTCTGTGGCTGCTTGAAAGAGATAAGAACATAAAATGATAAGAAACGTTTTTATGAGAATAGTTCAGTCTTTCAGTCTAGCATAGTTAATCAATCTTTACTTACCTAACCTTGGAGATTTATTTAAAGGTCCCTGATGTTCTTCTATCTGTGATACTACTTTGTATACTATTCCACATACAGTATCTATGCTTGTATGTGTGAAGGAATACTTTTTAAAGTTTGAGTAAAATGTTCTCATTACTATTCAATTTTTATATTTGTCCCTGTGCTGTTGTTGAAAAACAGACCTTAAAGTAATAAATATCCCTTATTTGTACAAATTCCCTTCCTAAAGTGAAACATTTCAGTCGTCTCACCACTTAATCCCCATTTGTTTAAACTGAAAAGCTGCATTCCTGAAATCAGTTCCTCTAATATGGTCCTTCTCTAGCACTGCTATGTCATTTTTTGGAATATTCCAGATGAGGTCTTGAAAATGTTATGTAACTTGAGCATAACCTTGTTTTGTATTCTGCACATTAAGCTATATAGCTTTATATCCTATTGACCTTTTTGTTCTTTTCTGTTCACTGTCTGAATGTAGACAATAACAAGTTCACTACTTCACATAAGTCATCTTCATGAGTTATAATAAAAATAATAATACATTTGATTTATGCAACACATTAACATAGACTGAAGGTCACTTTACCAACATAATCAATATTATACAATACACTCATAAAAATGTTAATATAAAACATAATATTATAAAATAACTATATATATCATAACACATTTTTATGATAGTAAACAATGAACTGATGAGTAAGGAAATGTCAGGCTTGAATAAAAGAATGATAATGTTGAGCAAAATTATGTTTTTTGAGCTTAGACTTAAATAAGGTTAAATTTGTACAGTAACAGAGATGCTGCGGAAGTTTGTTCCAGAGTGTGGGGTGTGGTGAATAAGTGAAATTGCTCAAAGTAGTGGGGGTGCCAACTAGGCCACCCCATTTAATATTTCTTTCAAAATGAAAATATTGCAAGTAAATAAGCAGTCACACAGGGGCACAAGAACACAAAATATTTTTTTGGTTTGTCCAACTTTGAGCTCAGTTTTGCTGTGAGTTTGGGTCGAAGTGAGACCCTATCTTCCAAGGATGGGTACTTTTTATATATTTCTGACTGGAACGGGCAGCAGTTGAGGAAGAAATAGTGGCGTGGTCAGTTGGCTTTCTGGATATGCTGTGGATGGAAGGGACAAGACAGTTAGGGAGAGCACCACCTCTTGCCCCCGTATGGTACTGCATACCTGATAAGAGCAGGCAAGCTGATCCTCAGAAGTGCATGCATGACAGAGGGTAGCTACATTGAAAGGTCTGTCTCCCACAGTGGACAGATATGCAAGAGGAATAGAAAGTAGGCCAGTGCCTGAGGATCTTAGTATATGTACAGATTTGTAAGGACAGAGACAATCAGAAATGTAACAAGGAGTGAGGTCATTCATAGTTTTAAATGAAAGTTTAAGTTGTTTATATTCTATTCAAGCTGCCATAGGAAGCCAGTGTAACTAATACAGAACAGGTATGATTTCCAAACTTACTGTAATCTGGCAGTAGAATTTTGTATATATTGCAGTTTATTAACAGATTTGTCGGGCAAGTCTGAAAACAGTGATTTACAGTAATCTACACGAGAAGTGATAAAAGCATGAACAAGAATTTCTGCACCATGAAAACTGAGAGAAGAACAAAGACAGTCAATGTTATGTAGGTGACAGAAACCTAATTTCAAGGAAGAAATGTGTGATGAAAAAGAAAGTGTAGGATCAAAAGTAACACCAAGGTTACAAACTATGCTAGCGGGGGACACTGTAATTCCATCTAAATTAAGGCAGAAGTCATTAACCAGTGAAACAGCAGCTTTGGATCCAACAAGCATCATTTTTTTATGCTGTTCAGCATTAGGTAGTTTGATGCGATCCAACGCTTAATAGCAGATAAGCAATTTACCAAAGATCGAAGGTGGAAGTTGACCTGTGGGACTATAAAGTAAATTTTGTGCCATCAGCATACACGAATAATGGTTGTCAAGGATGGAATGTAAATGGTAAACAGGAGGGAATCTAAAACATAGCCTTGTGGGACACCTCGAGAAATATTAGATTTATGTTTCCAAATAGAAATAAATTTCTGCCTATCAGTACAATATGATTTCGACGATGCTAAACTAATGCCACACACTCAATAGTGTGATTGGAGATGGCAAACTAGAATATTATGATTGCCTGTATCAAATGCAGCACTAAGAGCAATAAGCAGTAAAATATTAATGAGACCAGAATCAGCGGAATGGAGAAGATCATTGATTACTCTAAAAAGAGTAGTTTCTTTACTGTTATGAGGGCAAAAACCTGAAGGCTGTTATTGAGCATACAGTATGTGCCTGTAACTGTAATCATGCACTTTAAATTTTAGACACCTCCCCAAAGAGTAACCATGTGTAATATTTTTGTTCTAATGCATAAAATCTTGTATTTACCAATATTAAATTTCATATTTATATATATCTGAATTCTCTCCAGGTCCAACTATGATGATTTTGATCATTTTACGGTACTTGTCAGTTCATCTAATTTTATATCCTTTACAAAATAAACAATCATTTTAGTTATATTGTTTAAGGTTAATTATATTGTGTATAGTGATACTACAAGGATGCTTGATGGAATGAAAATACAAGCACAAAAACTGCTCACTCTTCTTTTGCCCTTCAGTACTGTCTATTATGGGGTTCTCAGCCAAGTCAAGTTTATTGTCATGTTGACACTGTAAGAATTATTAGGATTTTGTTATTATATTTATATTCAAGGGTTTTCATACGCTATATAGCTTAATGTTTGCTGCTCAGCAAAAACGCAACTAAGGTATCTGTTTCCCTTCACCATTCATTGCTGTTTATTCCTATTTCTTATTTATGTTTTAAGAAAACTGAAGAAAAAGGAAAAATGAAAAAAAAAATCATAGTAGTAAAATCTTTGACAAAAAATACCATTCACACAGAAAGAATAGAACGGCCGGATAGTTTCCATCAAAAGGCTAATAATATCTCTACAGTAAAAGCTATCATAAGAAGACTTTGTTGACTGAGAGGAAGGGACATTTAAAAAAGAGAAGAAGGGTGCAGAAGGAAGAAGAGAAGGAGGACCTGAGGGGACAATGGAGTGGGGGAAGGAAAAATCATTGACAAGGGTTTATCCACACCTGGGGGACAGTCCCAGAACATATGGAAAAAGACCCAGTGGGGATAATATTATCCATGGACAAATTCAAATTATGTGTGCTAGTGATTAGGAATTTTGGAATAGTTTTTACACTTTGAAAAATGTTATTCTAGTGCCACAGAGGACTGCCAGGCGTTAAGCATGATAGATTTATTTAAGAAATGCTTTTCAGAGGAGGAACTACAAACCAGACATAGGCTTGAACTTAAGGAAAACAAAATCCTTTAGTAGAATAAGCAAGTTCACAAAATGGATGGATGGATGAAGAACAAGACAATATTATCTTTAAAGATAACCAAGCAAGCCAAAAATAATCAATCTGCCTTTTATTTGGGACCTAGGAAGGGTGGATGTAGCTTAAGCATTAACAACCAGCACCCACCACGACCTCAAAAAGGTTAGGCCCCCACATGTATAACTTGTGCCACACTATTTGTAATGGACATATTTAATGATTTCCAGCAGTTATAAAAGTCTTGCTATAAATTATAATTATTTTTTTAAATTTGAAATTTTATAGTCCCTTAAAGTTAAGCATTGCCATACTTATGTACGCTTGTATTGAAATACTGATTTTTAATATTTGTTTAATTATTAAATTAGCTCCCCCACATTAATACTTTGAATTATATTCAATAGGCATCAATTTCAGACACAAATGTACTAGACTGCAGTTGGTATGGCCAGAAAAACACATATATTTAATTTAAGTGTTTAAATGCTTTGGCATCAGCGTCGCGCCAGTGTATAATTAGTGCTACCCATCAGCATACTGTAACTTGGTGCAGCCTTCTCTGAATAACAGAGGCTTTGCTGAAACTTGCAGTTTACAAATTTGCTTTCAAGTCTTCATTCTTCACTAATTATGCATTTTATAGTGCCCCCCAGTGTATGATTTGAGTCATTGTTGATTGATTCTGTTGATGCAGTGCATCCAATGGTAACTACATGGAGTGCCAATTCACCTCAAGGCACACTCAATCATAAAGGATCAATTTAGAGTCACAAATCAACGCAAACTACATGTCTTTGCAATGTGGAGGAAAATGGAGTACCAGAAAAAAATAAAAAGCGGACACTCAGAGAAAAGTTCAAACTCCACACAGGACTCCAAATATAAATTAGTTGCTTAGAGATGTGAGACAGTAGCTCTAACTACGCTAACACCATGCCGCTAACCAAAAAAAGAAAAAAAATCGATCAACTTTTTATTTGTTTTATTACTATCCCACCTATTTTTTCTTTTATTTATTCCTATTTAGTACTCTAGCTTATCCCAGAAAGCAAGGCAGAGACCTGCTCTTGAATGGATGCCAGTCTATTACGTGGCATATTTACACATACAGACACTCTCACTCATAACCATGAAAATATAGAGTTGCTAAGTAATCCAACGGCATTTGGACTACAAAGTACAGTATATGAAGCTGATCGTTCTGAGGTGCCATTATTAAATGACAAACCACAGTACCCCTCATGATAAGAGAAAAGTAAGAAGTTTATTTGGGCTTATGGAATTTTTATTTGATGTGTAATAATATTTTGCAGTCTATAACAAGTATATATATATATATATATATATATATATATATATATATATATATATATATATACTGTATATGAAGCTATAACAGAATGAGTTATTAAAAACAAGGAAAATGACTGAATGTAACCCAAGGATTAACTAAATGTAACTTAAAGCTTATGTACATGAAGTCTCTCCCTTATCTTAGAGAAGCGACCGATGTAATAGTCCAAGGTTAGAATGAGGTAAATGAATAACAAACGCCCCTCCAGAAAGTGGGGATATACTAATGGGAAATCCCATACACCCTATACACCCCTCCTATGAAGCAGTGCTAAGATCAATAGGATAATCCACTAAACACCCGTCTTAATGAAGTGGTGTTCAGAAAAATATAAGAATCGACATGAGTCAGAAATTGCTGGTGCCATTAGTTGATTGGAGGAGGTAATAAATTTCTACATATTAAGAGTCAGATGATGTGATTTGTTAGATCAGGTAATGGTAATTAGAAAAAAACACAAAAGTAGATGAATTGTTTAATTGAATTCTTACCCCATGGACTGAGATATTTGAACATAATGACATAGCCTTCCTTCTGATCTGGGCTCCATGACTACCTTCTTTGAAGATAAACTTTCCTCAATTTTTTTTAAAGAAAAAAATGAAAATCACCATTGCAAAAGTGTTGCTCATTTTAGAAATAAGAGAACACCACCAACAATGGGTAATGTACTGTAGAGGTTTACAACCAGATGCCAAAGGGATTAATAATAATTACTCAACCTCAGAGGCAGAATTATCAAGGTTTGGTTGCCAAATGGGACAATGAAAGAACAAGGGATAGTGGGAGAGATTGAGGAGAAGCAGGACATATGGCTATACCATGGATTTTTACATTATCGTGTTTCTGTTGTTCCTGGAAACACATCAACGATGTCATTCCAGGGCAGCCATTAACCATCAACGTTTTAGTTTTAAAGTCAGCACCTGACATTATACAGCAGGAACTGTACGCACAAAGGTACATAATTTCACTTGGTTTAATCACTGTGTAAAAACATCTGCTTACCTCAGGAACTTAAATAATGATAGGTTTTGTACCCTCATGTTCAAATAATTTTGGACATGTTTTTTATGAAGGACTAGGGAGTTTTTCCCTTAAACTGGGATTTATTCTGCCTTCCTATGAAGTCCTAGCTTTATGATGTCAGAAACCAACTTTAAATCTGAATGATGGTTCTGGAGATGATAATGTTATTGTAACTCAGGAAAAAAAATGGAAACCTGACAATGTCACATCTGCCACTGTACTACAAAAATATGGACAAATAGTACAGAAGAAGAATGTATTAGAAGGTATAGATTATCTGTTGTTGTGTTAAGTTGCATTCTTGGTTCCTTAAAAACTGAGAGATACATTAGGAAATACTGCACTATTTGATTTGTTTTATCCGCAGTCCTAAATTATAGATTTATTTATTAAAACAACTACCCTTTTTCATACTTGTTTCCATTTTGGCTTGTCCATATCTGTCTACTAATAACATCTTTATATGTATGTTTTATGTATTTTGAGTTTTTTACCTCTGATGATTCATATTCTAACATTTATTTTATGTTTGACATTCAGGCTATGAAGGTTAATTTCATTAATGTCTCATCTTTCTTTATTTACGCAACATCATTTTAAAGCCACGATTATCACAGATATAGCAGAGATAAATAAATATTTCAGCAATCACACAATGCATTATCCCTAAGTACACAAAACAAGCTTTTTCTCGGGTAGGCCTTAGTGGTAGGATTATGTTTTTGTTTTTTGAATTCACCATGTTTTTGACATTTGAGTATTGTCTTTTCCGTTTTGTTTCTTGGTAGCTTGATTATATCCCAAAGTTGTTCTTGTTATCATCTCTTGGTATTTTTTCAGTTCTCACAATAATCTCCAGACACTTTAACTGTTAGCCTCACACCAGGACAGGCTATTTAGTTTAAATGGGATAACCAGGAGAGAAAACGTAAAAGAAGCAGAGAGTCAAAAAGTAACGTCAATCCTTTTATTTGTCTATTCAGAATCAAAACTGAAGAACTGTAGTAGGGAATTTGAAAGCAAAAGCCAAGAACAGGGATATCTAAAGATCAATAACTAACATGCATGCAGGTTGTTTCCTTAGAAAATTCACAAACTTGAATAGTTAATAATCCAACATGCTGATTCTTATAGCAACACGCTAATTATGTCAACTGTATAATTTCTGAGATTGCATCCCAGAGCAACCATCATCTCGTCATGGCAATGGCATTGCCCTGAGAAAACCAAAATGACCATGAAACATCATGGGAGATAACCATCAAGAAATAAGGCTTAAACAAGTGTGCAGAAAATTGCCAACATGAATAATCAAAACATGTAATACATCGCTAGCAATCAACAGACTCTTTAAGTTTGTGCTGTCTGTCAGGCTTTGCAGCAGGGTGTGTTGTGTTGAAGTTCAGCCTGCCCTGACAGAAAGCACTTTTCTAGACAGAATCTCACCTTTTTAGCCCTGTCTAGTCAGTATTTTTGACTTAGCATAATTAAGCCATAAGGACTTTGAGCTTAGAGGTGGGAATTGAGTTGAGGCAAGGGCGTACTCTTGGGAGGAAAAGAGGTCCAGATAAAGCAAGAGAGATATGAAAGGTGAAGGTAGAAAAATGGGCGAGTAGTCCACTAGGCAGACAGACTTTGGCAGGTAGGCTTAGAGTGTCTGTTTCAGTTGCTTTGTACCATTCTGTTCTCCTTCCCCAAATCCCTCCATGAGTAATCAATAATTAATAAATACATCACTTTTATACATCTTTGTCCTCCTTAGTGACCAATGAAAATGCCCCTTGTTCTGCTACATGTTTTTTATAGTGAACATGTGAACACCATCACAAGTTCAGTTACAACTACAGAGCTATCATTTTTTTAATAGTTTGAGGTCAGCAAGGTTAGATGACTCACAGTCAGACAGTGTGTCTGAGAATAGGGTTGAAACAGCAGGATTAGAGCTCAAAGTCCAATATGTCAGCAACATTGGGCTAGTTTAATGTAGTTGCTTTTCAGTAGTCAGGCTATAACATAAGAAGAAACACTTGTGCATATTGATAGTATAACAGCAGATTAATTGTTACCATTTCATCACAGCTTCCCATACGGTGTGTAAGCATGAGTGTGTTGTGATGGATGGCTGTCATATACATTGGTGTGAAAAACTATTTGCCCCCTTCCTGATTTCTTATTCTTTTGCATGTTTGTCACACAAAATGTTTTTTTGATCATCAAACACATGTAACCATTAGTCAAATATAACACAAATAAACACAAAATGCAGTTTTTAAATGATGGTTTTTATTATTTAGGGAGAAAAAAATCTAAACCTACATGGCCCTGTGTGAAAAAGTAATTGCCCCCTTGTTAAAAAATAACCTAACTGTGGTGTATCACACCTGAGTTCAATTTCCGTAGCCACCCCCAGGCCTGATTACTGCCACACCTGTTTCAATCAAGAAATCACTTAAATAGGAGCTGCCTGACACAGAGAAGTAGACCAAAAGCACCT
>JANRMT010062791.1:250264805-250432161 GCA_026402145.1 Polypterus bichir lapradei
AATGTCAAAAATATACACAGATTTTAATTATGTGTAAACGTTGCAGTCCATAAATGTTGTCAAAGAAATTCCTTATCCATTTACAAAGCTGTTTCAGCATGTTTTCAGAGTATAAACAAACAGTTCCTGCTAGATTAACAAGTCTAACCTTTCTCTTGGGATATTAGCAGAAATATTATGTTGTAAAGTTGTAAGGATTAACGAATGAAAAACCAGGAATAATGAATCAGCAGCACTGATACGGTAGACTGACAAAAGGCAAAAAAGAAATATCCAGCAATAAATATGGGTGGGTGGAAATTTTATGATATGTGAATTGCACATTTTTGTGCATTTATCAGGCACTCAAAGAGTCATAATTATATGCTTTTAAACATATTTACGGTAATCTTTTGAAGTGTTGTGTATCTAGGGTCATAGAATAAGAGTTGGAAGGTAAGACTTGATGAATTGAAGTACCTGGTATTAAGACATAACTCGAAAGCTAACATAATGACACTTTCTGAAAATTATCACCATCAGCTACAAGCCAGTAATTGTCCGGCATTAAAAGATAGACAACCTTTACTTGTTATTTCTTAAAAAGCCAGCTTTAGGTAACATAACCTTTGGAACCAAGAGAAGAGGAATGAAAAAAATGTGACAAGGTACAGCAGATGAAGTGATTAACTTAGATGATAAAAACATTTTTGTTGTTGGGTTATTATTTAGTACAAAGTCATAGAGTGTAGAAGATTTAATTTTGTCATTTTGAACTGTTTGCTTAATCCCCAGACTACTTGTCAGATGAACACTGATCAGATTCTTAGGGTGCAGGATCAAATGTCACACTCAGAAATAATGTTTTAGAAGAAAAAAACAGCATATGAACGCTGAAGTGCAGACATAATTATCTTCAACCCACTTCATTTTATCACACTGTTGCGTTAGCTATAGTAAAAAAAAAAACTCCAAAAAATATGTATTAAAATTAAAAAAGTATTTGATGCCCTAATATAAATAAGAAATTGGGAAATAACTGAATGCAGAAAGAAACTGTACACTGTATGAAGACCGATCAGGATAGGCCAGAATAATACAAGAACTGCAATCTTCACAATTTAAGCACGTGCAATTTCAGTTCCTACTTATTTAATCATTCATTCATTTTCTAAACCTACTCATTCCAATGTATGATTGCAGGAGCTCAAACCAATCTCAGGAGTATGGTGCACAAGGTAGGAGCTCATCCCAGATGAAGTGCAGACCGCATTCCTTCACATTTCATCTATTTTTTAATTCACAAGTTCACCTAAACTGTACCTCTTTAGATTATATAGGGAAACTGGAGTACCTGGAAAATATTCAGGCAGACACGCAGTATGCTTGCTCTTATATATACTAAATATCACTGTTTTAACAGAAGTCCTGTTCTTTTACTGAATTAAGTGACGTTTTATTTTCAGTTTTCTATTGCTTTATTTTGTCATAAAGTAGACATCACACTAGGTCATATGTTTTGGGAATGCTACACTTAAATCATATTTTGAAGACTGTTTCCATTTTATCATCTAAAATTCCTCTAATATTATTACTGTAGTTGGAACAGAAGCTTTTCAGGCAACAATCTGTCATACATCTGTTGAGATAGCTTACACTATCGTACTTATTCCTTGTCCAACCTTTAAATTCAAATCCATAGTCAGTGGAAAAAAGTGTTATTTTTCTTAAAATTAGACAAAATTGTAATTTCTTTATGAAGAACATTCCAAAGATTTTTCAGAATTTTGAACAATTGTATAGACTTTATTGTAAGAATATCTATGAGGAACTTTGTCATATTGTGTTCTCTGATCACATAACTTTCCAAACTGGGTATGGGAGATGTTGAGATTGATTTTAAATTTAAATGTGTGGGATATAACTGTGATTGTTTATTTGATTGATTTGTAAAATGCAAAAATAAAAACACAATAGGGAGTGCTACTGTAAAATTAATCCTGTGCCCTGGGTTTGAATCCTACTGTCTGTGTAGTGTTTTAAACATTCTCCTCATGTCAGTGTGTATTTTTCCTCAGGTTTTCCTTCCACATCACCAAGCACATGCTGGTTAGGTTAGCAGCCAATTACAAACTGGCTCATTTTGGTTTGTGTGTTAGAAGACCCAGCAATGCACTGGCACCCTACCCTTGGCTTCATTCTGTTTTGCGCCCAGTACTGCTGCAAAAAGTTCTGGCCCCTTGTAACTCTGAATTTCACAAAGTGGGTCAGAGAATGAAGATAAGTTAACATTTCCATAGAAGGAGATTTAGTTTATTTTTGTGTCAACGCTCTTAAATGAATGTAAGTTCAGAGCATTGTGACAATTCACAGGTAGAAGCAAATAAGGACTTTACAAATTACTGATTTAATAATGAGTACAAATAAAGACACAAATTAGTTGAAACAGAGAGGAAAAAGTAGTTTGAAACCCCTGAGGGATCAATTACAACAGAGAAATTCAAAGATACAGTAAAGCCAGACACAGACACAGTCGTCAAGTTTTCACAATTCAGTTTTCAGCCATTCTTGTTCTATGGCTGCCATTGCAGAAAAGTAATTTGGTCCAAAAGAACAACATAGCTGGGTATTTTCTACATATGACTGAAAATGAATGTTATGTTTTCTAATGACAGTTCTCAGTGGAAGAATGTAAAACCAAAACAGTATAGTTATACGTACAGAGCCATGCAAGACATCATGTTTAACTTCTGAGTATAATGACTACGGACTAAACCATGCAAGGACAGTGCCTGAGAGCCCAATGTACATTTCTAGTATATGTAAATTTGATTTAAATGTAACAACATAATTGCTGTGGAATTTCCTTCATTAGAAGATATTACAGTTTTGTTTACAACACAGGTTCTGTAGCACTGTTCCTGTACTGTGACCAGTTAGTAAACCAAACTAGAATTTCTCAAATAAATTGTGATGTGTAAGGTGAGAGTTAAGCTGAGTGGCAACTAATATTTCTAGTATTTAAGAATGAAAGGTTAAATTTTAGGTTTGTATTTGTTAAGTGTAAGTGGATCTAATTCATTTTTAATAACAATCTGATAACTGAGTCTTTCAGTGCATTAGCAGAAGTACCAGTCAGTAATGAACTGATAATGCTATGAATTGGTCCTTCCAGAACTGCAATTGAGCTTTTCAGTAGTTTTTTTAGGACTGGGTGTTTTGGGACATGTAGCTTAATTTTATTTCTGTTATCAATTTAAAATTGCTGAAGTAGTGTGCATAAGGTAAGACAGAGTTTACCAATGTAATATTAAGTTTGCAAAGTGACAATGAAATCTTTGATCTAATATTGTCAATTTGACTTATTTAAGCAACTTTTCGTATAAGACGTGGAAAGATTAGCAAGCAGCATTTTAAACTGATTTTGAATTGGTATTATGCCTTTTGTTTTAATTTGAATTAAGTTACAGTACTAATAGAGGAACTGATTTTAATTCTTGATCTAATTATGTTCTGCATCCTTTTGTTATCTAATGATTAAGGCTGTGGCATCGATAGAACTCTGATTAGTCAACCTGGCAATTTTGCTGCCGTATTATAGGATCAAATATAAGATTCTCTCCAGTTATGAATCAGATCACCCCCTCCAGGTATTTCCCAAAAATATCCCAATTATTCAGAAATGCTTTGTGTTTATTTGCTCACCAAATTTCTAATTGGCAGTGAAGAGAACACCAATCTGCTACAGATTTTATCCCCTCTATGTAATCTTGGTAACAGGTCAGACACAATTCACTTCCGACATTTTCATTTGATTTGGTGCTTAAGGATATGAAATTCCTCTTTAACACTAGAATTACCAAAGCTTACAAAAAAAACTTGTAAATCTGGCCCACCTTAAATTTGCTCACACCACTCCGTCAGCTTCTTTTGTCTTGTAAATGTGTCGATAAGCCCAAGTACCAAACAGCCTACTATCCCATCCTCCCACCGCCGTAAAAAAGTGCAAAAATCGCTGTCCCAGCTCAAGTCTGGTTTATCAGGGAGTGAAGTAGTACCTAGAGCTGTATAGGCTAAAAAAATATATTGTTATTTGGAACACACGCATTTCACGTGTGTTCCATGTCTACAAAGATCTATGTAAGTGTAGGATGACAGGAAATGCAAGAAATATTGAACACATAACTAAAAGACAAACCTTTTCCATGTTCTAGTACTAACGACAAAATGTAGACATGAAGTGTATAATGTGTGAAGACTGAAGTCCAAATATCAAATAAGCACTTTCACAAAAGGTATAAATATAACAGATCAACTGTGCTTTTATTCAAGACTATAACCGAAGAAAAAGAAATCAGGTTAGTGTGGATCATTGTAGCGACTTCTTTGGTAGTACAGCGGTGAGAGCTGCTGACTCCTATTCAAAGGATTGCTGGTTCAAGCCTCCCCGCATCTCAAAATAAATATTTTGTGTATTGAGCTGCTCTTATTGTTGCTGTTATACAATAAAAACATACATTTGATTCTGTAACAGCTGGTGTAAATGTAAGGTACTTGTAAAGGTTAGTATTTTTTTTTATTCAGTTTTATTCTCTCAGTCACGTTCACGCTCCTCCCGATCTGACACTGTTAGTTTTCAAATAAAGACATGCAATAACAGAGGAGAACTCGGATGAGAATAAGGGTTCTACATCGGAGAAAGAGAATAGAAGCATCCCCCACAAGAAACTTCCACTCACATATAAGAACAATGCAGCTGCACCAGGCATAAAGGCAAAAGATGGCACCATTTGGATGGACCCAGAGGTCGGGCGTCATCCTGCCAGTCAGTCTGTTTTATCTAAAGATGTTTTTCCTAAGGATTTTTAAGAGAAACATTTGTGACATAGTTGATTCTTAAATGAAACATAAATGAGAATCTCTGTGAAGTCTTATGAGCCATCAAAGATCAAAATTTGAAAAGTAAATTGATAGTGCTGACATGTAGTGGTAAATTGGACATGGCGCAGGAAGCCAATTTATCCTCAAAGTAGGACATCTTTGCCCCTGGGAGGAATTGTACTCTACTACTGGATTATCATAGTTTGTAGTTTTAACATTTAAGATTTAACTACAGAATTCCCATTGTGAACACAATATTGTTCTCAGCCTTAACAGATGTGCTTCTGAGTGCTGAGTATCTGTTCTGACTACAGTGAGGTCTGGAGAGGCTGAAGCCGAATCAGAAATAACTGACTTATCTAGACAAATCCAATCAATCCAAATTTTGGTTTGCCTGATTGCTATCTGGCTAGTAATATGGTCCTCCAAAGTGCATATTTTTTGAACCAACTCTAAATTAGCTCTAAATTTGTAGCAAATTAAGCTATCTGCACTGTCAGCAGGAAAACCTAAGCTGTACATACTGCAGGGCACACAACATATAAATGTGCCCTTGACAGGAAGTGCTGATCAAACTTACGTTTAGAGTTAATCTTCATTTGTGTTCTCAGTAACTTCTGTACCTTCAAAAATGTTGCTCTTGTTGGGGAGTTCAGCTCTTTGGCTGCAAGACGCTAGAATTCAGACTTTTACTTCCGGCCCGGATGAACGATTTCACTCCACTGTTTTCCTAGGTTTTGCCTCTTATTCCAGCTGTATTTAATTTTTTGTTTTAATAAAATGGATTGGTAGGATGTCAACCAACTAAGAACACTATGGCCTAATACATTACAAATATATTATTTGCAGTTTTACCCCACCTTTATGTTAGGTATATGTATTTTACCTAGCAATCGTTCATGTTTTCCCCTCGAAAAATTAGAATACTAAAGAGAAAATAGTACAGTGAGCTGAAAACAAAACACTATATTCAAAAAAACAGTCATATATTGTAGATATAGATGGGCTGGGTTAACTATCACTGAGTAAAATTTAAATTTTAATATTTGAAATGAACATTACTATACAGAGGCTGTTTCAGAATTATCCCAGTTGAATAAAATCACACACTGAACCCACAATGTCTGTGTCATGCTTAGCTTGCTGTTGTTCATCACCCATTGGCTTTAATGAGATGGATATTTTACAGTTCAGCCAGCGTGACACTCTAAAATAAATTGTTGTTTTTAGTTTGCTTCTATTTTGATTGAAGATTTGGAAAATATATTTTGTTTTCCCACTTTCTTCTGCACTATGCATTTAAGAGATTTTTTTGAATGAAACTTAATTCCTCCTAGTGGTAGATAGTTTTGTAAACTGTGTTCTGAGATTTTTCAGGTAAGGAAAACAGAAGTGTTGGGGTCATTATACTCACTTATCATTGTGCCAGACAGTCTCAAAGTGTTACATGTTCATTAGCACAATAATGCTCCTCTAAAAGTAGTGATTTTACATTGTATTTCTCAGGACTTACTTTCCTGAATACTTTTAAGTTCTATCCAAGACTAAAGCATATTGTCTGTATTATTTCCTGTATTAAAGAACACTAAACTATCATTACCAAAACCAGTAAAAAATTTGTGATTTGGCAGAGGTTAAAGCCTGGCTGAAACCTTTCAAGTATATTGTAACATTTAAATAAATACAGTTGTAAAGCTGCAGTTCTTTCTAAAACCTACGAGAAAAAGAGTATGCAAAAAATGGTTCTGTGATATTTTGAAATGCTTGCATCTAGTATAATTAATAAAACTGTAAATGACTGCTTTAAATATATGTGGACCAATGTCAGTTGACATTAATTATGTTAAGCATGGTTTTTGTAATAGATGTTATTTTTCAAACGGTAAGAGGGTAACCTTCAGTTTAGGTATGAACATCAGAATGGAATGTGTTTTGTCAAGGCTATAGTTTTCAGTGTATGAGATTATATCGCATGACATACAGTAGCACCTCCCAATGATGGACGTCCCTCTGGGTGAGGATGTGCTGACCTTGCTTTGTCAATGCTTCATAAGTCACTTTTAAACATTTTTTAACGTTAATATCTCCAGTGCACTCATCAAGTATCTTCCTAATTAGCAGAGATACAATACCAAAATATTTGTCTCACATGACAGCAGGTAAAAACACATAAAACATACAATGCTGAATCATTTCAAATGTTCAGTCATATTTGAGTTTTTTTGAAGGAATGTGTTTAATGTATTTTTATGTCCCTTTATCATATGTACAGAAACTCACTATAAATATATAGTATAAATATATTAATAATAGTTTAACATCTGTTACATAATCCACCCACGATAGCCAGTTGTCCCTCATATGTCTCTCCTCCTCTTTCGACAGCACATGTCATTTGCTATCATATTCATCTATGTCTTCTTCTGCCTCACTGGTGCATATCTTCGTTAAGTTCAGCTCCTTGTCTAAATCTGCTAAGCCTGTTTCTTCTCATCTCACTCTATTACATCAGCACCAAACCTTTTCCTAACTTTTCTATTTTAGTGCACTCCAGTGTTTTATTCCACTTTTATCAGTCTCACTTCACCTAAACAATTTTCCTTGGATAAAACTTTAATAGCTTTTTATCAGCTTAACAAACCAGTCCATGCTCCATTTACTATGTAATTTGATAGCAACTGGCTTGGCTAGTTTTTAAACATTTCCTTTTTCACATGAAAAGAATACAAAATGAACAGTCAACTGTTTGGAGAATGGAGTGAGTGACAATAAAGGAACCAAAGTCACGAGTATAGAGACAATTATAGGGGAAACTAATTCTGAAAGAAAAACAAAAGTTGAAATTGTTGGAATTTCTGAAATGGAAGAATGCAGATAATCTATCTTACTGAACTTTGTCACATTAGCTTTTAAAGAAGCACCTTATCTGCCACAGAGAATTGCTTTGACATTTATGAAAGGTACATGTGGGCGCTAAAAACTGGTGAATGTCTTTTCCACTCAGTAAGCTCAAAAGTGCCTCATTACTAAACAAAAACAACAATTAAATGTAGGCATTAAGTTAAAAATGTTTAATGTATTTTGATGGCCAAGAAACATGCAATCATTGATCTTTGTAGTTCTCTAAGCATATATTTTTAAATAGTGTGTGTGTGTGCGCGTGTGTGTGTGTGTGTGTGCGTGCGTGTGTGTGATGGTCAAGACGATGACAGGGTAGTCCGTGCCTCAGCCTAAAGATTGGCAGATGCCATCTGGGAAGTGGGTACACTGGCATCCCAGCAGGGATTGACCAAAGACCCATACCCGGCCAATAAGTGCAATAAAGGGACAGGGGGTGATGACTTATTTAAACCATAGGCTCCCTCGACAAGGTAGGTTGCAACATCCCCAGGCTACAGTACCCACATGGACACCTGCAGGACTTGCTGAGAGCTGTAGTCCCATAGAGCAGCCCTGCTGGATTCTGTGGGTGCCACCAGGGGTTGCTACAGGTTTTTGTGATCCCTACTTTGTGGGGCTTCCTTCTGACCCAGAGGTGCTTTGTACGGGTAATGCCCTGGCAACAAAAGTCCAAGGTCCGAGATAAAAGGATCAACTCTGTCTCATCCAGGCAAATTAGAGTTGGGTGGAAGAGAACAAAGCTCACCTGGGAGGATTGGAGAAAAGGAAAAGAAAGCAAGGAAGTATATTGTGCTTATTCATATATTTAGAAACCTATTGCAGGTATTTTTTATCAATATAAATGATTATTTAATCCCAGAATTTGTGCCTGTGGAGTAGTGTCTGGGGTCTGGGGTGTTGAAACACCCCCTCGTGGTCGCTATATATATATACAGCTTATTCAGCCTATTCAAGTATACCAACTTTCTATTTAAAAAATGCAGTAAAAGTGTATGTAAGAATTAAAATCAGATGTTAATGTTGATAAAGGTAGGGGCAGAGGTTAAGGGGTTTTAGTAAGAGGGAGGTGGTGTGGAAGAAAGGTGAGATGACAAAGTCCAGTGACCTGGAGTACAAACTGTTTTTCAATCTACCTGTACATGCTTTGATGGCCTTATGCCACCTGCCAGATGGCAAAATGACACACAAGCCATGATCTGAGTGGGTTGCATCTTTGCTTATTCTGGTTGCCTTCTTCTATAATCGGACAATACATACATTATCCAAGTTCAATAGTTCTGTCCCAATAACCTGCTGAGCTGCTTCCACCACTCGCAGCAGGTCTCTCCTATATTCAGCTGGCATACCACACAGGAGCACAATATTAGGATTTACCCTCTACAGTGTAGTTGTTTATGTTTATCAATAATTGGGTAAGCATTTTTCTCAGGAAAAACAACCTCTGTTGGACTTTTTTCACTAGGTAGGGGATGTTTAATGGCCATGATAGTTGTTTTCATGATGTAGACTCCAAGAAATGTAATGCCTTTGACACTTTACACTCTCTCTCTATAGATGTAAAGGAATAGGTGGTTAGTTTGTCTGGTCCTCCTGAAGTTTGCAATTGTCTCCTTGGTTTTGGTGGTTTTGAGGAACAAGGTGTTGTCTGTACATAACTACATAACAGCTAGATGTTGTGCCTTTTCTCTGTAGGCTATCTCCTACTTAACAATCGTAATACTTTGAATAAATACACAATAGTTTAAACTGCAAGGGAGAATCAAAAACTAAAGGCAACTTAGTCTTTAATACCAGTAACTGTGAAATAATGAACATAACAGTTTTATCACATCTCCACATAGTCTCCCTGCAGGTTGATGCACTTCTTCTATCGTTCTGCTAAGTTCTTCATTCCTTCGAAGAAGACATTTTCCAGCTGCTCCCAAATCCACGTCTGCACCATCCCAGAACAGGACCCTTTATGTCTCAAAAGAAAATCATCATGATTTTCTTGGCAGAAGGCTGTTATTTGATTTTTTTCTCTACTAGAAAAAAGCCAAGCAAAGTGACACCTTTTATTGGCTAACTAAAAAGATTACAATATGCAAGCTTTCGAAGCAACTCAGGCCCCTTCTTCAGGCAAGATGTAATCGTGGGTGTTTTAAATGTGTGCAGTGTTTCTTGCTTTCTGGCTCGTAGTGATGGACCAACGTCTCAGCTACGGTGACAATTTTCCATGTTGATTGTTGACCAGATCAAGCTTTGTCAGTTACGCTTGTTCTCTATGCTTTAAACCTGTCTACTCATTCATAAACCGTTCATTGAGTCATGCTGTTTTCATTTCCATACTGAGTTAACATTCTTCATTCCAGAGGGGACTGGGCGGTCTCTTGGTCTGGAATCCCTACAGATTTTATTTTTTTTCTCCAGCCTCTGGAGTTTTTTTTTTTGTTTTTTCTGCCCACCCTGGCCATCGGACCTTACTTATTCTATGTTAATTAATGTTGACTTATGTTTATTTTTTATTGTGTCTTCTACTTTTCTGTTCTTCATTTTGTAAAGCACTTTGAGCTACATTTTTCATTGTATGAAAATGTGCTATATAAATAAATGTTGTTGTTGTTCAATGAATTTCAGCAGATTTCACTTGCTCTGCCCAAAGAAATCTCACTTTGGTGCATTGTTCAACAATGGTGCAACCCAACAGTGAAGCGTCCATGTTTATTTGACCTTGATGTCAACTAGACCAACAGGAGAATGTTGTGATGTGCAAGTTCAAACTACCCATAAGCTATGTGTTGTATTGCATCAACTTCTATCTGCTGCAGTTACTGTGTAATTTTTATATTGGCTTTAGTTTTTTATTTACATAATATAAATATGAAGTAAAACATATTACATGCACCAGACAGAGCAAGTGATGTTATACAAACAAAGAATGGTGACAGTGGTTAATGTTTTTGTCTCACAGTTCTACAGTCTTGGGTTCAAATTCAGTCGCTGTTTGCATGGAATTAGAAGTCCATGTTTCTCTGGACACTCTACTTTAATGAAACATCCCAGAAATGTGCAATTTTGGGTTTAATGATCCTGCATGTGTGAGTATAACCAGCAACGAACTGGTTTGACATCTTGACAACTCGCCACAGCACTATAATCCACTAAGTACGTTCTGAGAATTGAATCTGAATCGCTTGGATTTGAATTTTGTGCTTGGGATGTTTGCCACACACACTGAGTTGCATTATAAAGGATTCTGCTTTAATGTAAAAAAATACTTTAAAAATTAAACAAGAACACTGAGAAACAAAGATAACTCTTGTCAACAGATATTTTTGAAAGCAAGAAAACAGCTGTGAACCATTCCTTTATCTAACATACAAGGCCAAAAAGTATACAGAAAATGTAAATTGGCCTATTGTCTTGATTTGCTCACATCTTACACCTGTGGTCTTCTTATAGGGTATTAATTAATTTGACCTTATGTTTTCTGATATCATTCATCAGGAACAAGGTGGACATGGCCACTGTAAAGATAATCTGCATGCAGATTTCTTCCTTTTTTTTTTATATGTATGAATGAGTCCTTGAGTGTTATCAACACTATGAATAAATACCTTTATTAAGAAATGCTGAAGAACATCATTTACTGCTGGCGAAAGGAGCTGTAGTTTTGAAGGACAATGTCAGGCGTCATAGGCCTGCATGTTTGGGAAACTTGAATAGCTCATGGTTTAGCTCCTGGAACTCCCACTAAACATACTTTAATTTTAATTCCTTAGTTGGCTGCATGGCACAAAATATAGTGGTGCCTGGGGTAGCACAGCCCCATGAATAAGGTATAAGCTCTACAATGAGGATCATTTGTGAAATTTTGCATTTGCTTTTAAAATAGTAAAAAATAGCCTCTTGGGGCCTTACCACAATGGGGATTATACTTATCTAACATACGGATATTGTACCAACTTACCACCAGATGGTACCCTAGTTAGTGTCCTTCACTCGCTTTTACCCTTCCTCTCTTCATTCCACCAGTCGTAATATTGCCAGCCGTAATCCTCCTAGCTCCAGGTACTCTGGATTAGTGTGTAACCCTACTGAGTAACTACTTCTGGACCAGGCCTTGAAACAATTAACATCATCAGGAATGACACTGGTTACTCCGTCATATTTAAACTACCACTAGAGGCCCTAAGTATCCCTATAATCCTGAAATTAATGTCCTATTCCAATAGACATACCTATTTTAGGGCATCTACCTATACTGAGGTTTGGGAGAAGTGCTCTCATGTAATGTGTTGGGTGTCCCTGCTGCCAACCAGCAATCTGAATTGCATTGGCACCTCAGTAGTCATAATCTCTGGGGCTTCACTTTACATTTCAGGGATAGTGAGGGAAATGGAAATCATGTTAGTAACTGTTCCACATTCCCACCGCTTCCATTGTGTACCCATGAAACGGTTCCTATAAGAGAGTCAGTACGTTCATGTGTCTGACAGTCCCTGCTCCATTAAGCTGTCACAAAGTCCACTTTCACTTCACAAGTACTAGGAGCAATAGAAAACAGCACAATGCAAGATAATTATCATTATAGTTACATTTCTAGGGCTAGTGATTTCAAAATGTACAGTACTTATTATTTTGTAGAATGGTTAGGAGGGAGAGTGTTGCTAGTTAGCCAATATACGGTCATCAGAACTGTGACTTTTCTCTGTTATACTGTATATGACTGTGGATTCTCCAGAAATGTAATTCCTTCAGGACTGCTAATCCTGTGTAGATGTTTTCTGTTGTCTGATGGCCATATCTCAATTATTATGTTAATGGGGCTTATATTAAAATAATTTGTCTTAATTAATGATATCCATTTTTGTACAACTGTTTCAATTAAAAATTGTGTTTATGTATATTAAGATTTTATTGCTTAGTACCATTATTGTATTTTACTTGAGCCTGTACTTTGTAACCAAGGCAATACAATATTATTAATTAAATATTACAGGGCAAGATAATCCTGTCTGAATATGGAATGTTTACCATCTGATGTGATGAGGGAGCATTCCTGGGCACCCCTCACACAAGCGCTGAGACTAAAGGGGTACCTCTTATAATAGCAGGCAGACCATTTCAAAGCTTTGTGGCCATGTCAATAAAAGCCCAATTTGCAACTGTTATTTTGTTAATCCTTGGAATCTCCAAGGAAGAAGGCGAACACCTTGAGATCTCAATGTGTGTTCTGGTTTGTAAGTAACAATAAGCTCAGATAAGTAAGCAGGGCCTTAGCCATTTATGGCTTTAGAAATTAGAGGATTTTGGAATCAGCCCTAAACTTAACAGATGTGAGTATCTGTCTAGCTAACCAGCTCCCAAAGAGCATAAACCACAGTACACACCACAGTGTTGTAAAAAGTAGCAAAAATAAACCTTAATGCAAAATGCAGAAGCATGTTGCATTCTGAAATGAATTACATTAATAGTAAACTGTTAGATTAGAGGACAAAAAATCCCTTGGAAAACACTAATAAGAAAAAAATGCCACTGTAATGCTCACCAAGTTGGGTAAAAATATCATGGCCATAATATATTTCAGAAAACACTGGACAATCATTAGCTAACAAAAATTTGAAAATGCATATAACTGCAAAAAAGTGTCAGCCAGTTAATATACCTGGCACTCTGCAATAATTCTGCTGTGCAAAGATTGATTGGATGGTTGCTTTCAAACCGTCCATTATGTAACTGTACCCTGCAAATGACATCTACACGGTCTAAACTTTCACTACTGTAGGATCCAGTTTTTCACAATTTAAATTGAAAGGAACATTTTGAAAATGGATTGTTAGTGTTAGTGGATTGGCAGTGATCAAAATGCATTAGAATGAAGAACCATGGCCATTCAGGATCGTAAACAGTAACCTGTCTATTCCTTTATACAAAAGTACAATGGGGCAGAATTAATGCAAAATACATACACTAGCTGCTTTCTGGTCCGTCTCAAGCATCCACTATGCTTTGAGAGAAAGCACGAAAAAGCTCAGGAGGTTTGCAAAATGCGTCACATTAATAACAACCCTACTAGAAACTGATTAGAAGGAACTTTGTACACCACACTTCTATTCCTTTAATTAATATTTTCAATTTACAAAGTTTTGATGAAGTACACACTCTACAACACAATAAAATATATAGGACTATTTAAACTATTTTTTACATTATTACATTACATTACATATTGCACTATGAAATGGCGGCATTAGCTGGAATTCAAAAGAACAAATGCCATGGAGTGCAAACAAACTGAATTCTGTTTTTGACATTGTAACAACAGCACTTGGTTTCATTCAAATCAATTTAAAAAATGTTATTTGCATTGTCTGTTCCAAGCCTTGCCTTCCAATGTGAAGGTCAGAGTCACAGACTGAAAAAGGTGGCCAAGCCTTTTGGTATGGCTAATAGAACTCAGTGCCAGGTGCACTGTTTATCTTAACCAATGTTTGTGCCCTAACATGCCCAAATTATGCCAGCACAGCATAGGGAATTGAACCCATTATATGGCAATAAATACACAATTCACTTTCACTATGTTTCCTTAGTCTAAACAAAGAGAAATGAGTATTTGCTATTTATTTTATATGTGGCTACATGAGTCACAAAACTAACTTTCACTAAATCCCTTAATCTTCATTGCAGAGTGATTGAGAACAAAACAGGTTTGTTCAAATCCTCAGTATTAAGAAGGATTTCATTTTTATGCAACCTAGTGATTTCTTAAGCTTTCTATAAAGTACTTTCCTTGAAACAATCTTTTTAGTTGAAAAATAAAATCAAGGCTTTAAATTAACATTGATACAAAATGTGGAATAAATGCCATTAAAAGAATGAAAATAACTGCTTAATTTGATACATTTAGGTTTGCAAGCTTACATTTAACAACACAGGCAATGATAATAGGAACTTCATTCATCCATTTTCTGAACCTGCTTCATCCAGGAACAGAAGCCAGGAAGCAACCCTGCTACAAGCCAGTCCATAAGAGGAAACATTTGTGCACAAACTCCATTCACTCATTCTTTGAGCCAGCTTTGGTTATTACAATAAATACGACTATCGTAACAGAACTAGAAACAAGTCAAGAACCAGTTACAGAAACTGTGTATTGACCACTGTTATCAGTACAGAAACACGAATGATCATACAACTAGTGGCTCAATAAAAGAGTAC
Source organism: Polypterus bichir lapradei (assembly GCA_026402145.1). Taxonomy (NCBI): domain Eukaryota; kingdom Metazoa; phylum Chordata; class Cladistia; order Polypteriformes; family Polypteridae; genus Polypterus; species Polypterus bichir. The sequence continues at coordinate 250,279,767 of JANRMT010062791.1, forward strand.
TTTGAGGTATTATCCTTTTAAAAGTTGTTTTCAAGTATGTACACCTTCATCAAGTTTTTTGTGATCAAATTGTCTTGAAACAATGATAAGCAGAACATTTACCAACCAACAATGTCATAGAGATAGATAAATAATAAGGTCTATGTTGAAAGAAAGCAGAAGAAAAGAGGCCTTTAATCATGTTTATAACAAAAAACAGGAATTCTAACACAAAGGAATTTGTGCAAGAAATATGTTTCCCCAGCGTTTTCAGTTACATGAAGCCAAAACAGTAGTATGGTTTGAAACACTGAAGAATGACTTTGCATAATGAGACAATTTTTTTCAGTTTCCTCTAGGCAACTTCAAAGGACCTGCAAAACTTGAAAGGTCACTTGTTACCTGGGTCCAGAGCAATTTAAGGTTAAGCTCTTTTAATTGCTGGAAATGGCCAAATTTAGAATACTAAGTATTCTCTTTTCTTGCTTTTACTGCCATACTCAGTCTAAAATGGGATATGTTTCCTTGGGAAATAACCCCCCAGACTGAGACTGAAAATGCCAACTCCAACAAACAGTGTCTAGACTTTGTAACTAATGCAACTGATAAATAACTGAGACTTGACAATATAAGGGATTAATGTTATTTTTTGATATGGAAGGGGGGCTCCCAAAAGGCCATTCATATGAACTTCTGAATTTGTTCTTTATGATTGATTTTTATCAGGAAATCTTATTGAACTACCATATATACTTGCATTTAAGTTCTGCCGCGGATAAATCAGGACTTGATTTTACCGTATAATTTCTGGTATTTTATAATGTGGGTCATATAACTCAAATCCAGAAAACTCATGGTATTGGTCCAAGAAATTATGATATTCTAACGTATGCTATTGTGCCATGTGACCCCACGGTAATACCAGAAATATTCAGAAGCAACGTTTGCACTGATTTGTGTTTTTTGTATCTCACACCCTCAAACACCTTTATCATAAGAGCATCCCTTATCTACGATGGAGCATTCAATCAGAAGAAAATATGAAGCTGGTTTTAAATTAAACGTTGTTGAAGTAGCTAAAGAAATTGATAACTGCATTGCTGCAACAAAATTTGGCATGTCTGAGAAACTGATGCGAGATTGGAGGAGGCAAGAAGATGTAAAAAAAAAATTTAAGTATGACATTTTTGAATGGGTGTATAAGTCGGGGTCTGATTTTATGATCGATTTTTCAGGTTTCAAGACCTGACTTATACATGAGTATATACGGTATTCACAAAAACTTCATAAAATTGTCAGGTTAGGGTTAGGATGAAAAAAAAAGTTGCTGAACCACATTTTAATTGTGGTTTATTGGTGGCAGAAGCCTTCAGAAAGCAGCAAACAACCAAGCACTAGCTCAGAGAACTCTCCAGAAGTGTTTGCCTGGTTTCAGATGTCTACACAAAGAAAGAAATGTTTATCTGAAGTTTTCCAAAATCTCAAGGGAAGCCTCGCCAAGTGCAAGTTGACAACACTCCTGAGCATCGAGCCACCAAGACCACTCTTGTCACTGATGCCCCTAAGATCAAGATTTTGCCCCACCCTACTCACCTGACCTGGTCCCAGGCGATTTCTGGCTCTTCCCCAAAAATCAAAGCCAACATGTGAAGAAAATGCTACGAGGATTGAGAAGAGATAATCAGGCCAGTAAATGAAGACCTACCTTGCCAAGGTGTAAAAAGATGATTTTTAGGGGTGATTGAAAAATGGATGCATATGTTACAAAAATGTATTGAGGTCAACAGAGATTATGTGGAGAAGTACAGCATAAATTAGATTTCTGAGGAAAAAAACAGGAGGTTATCTCTTTTTATTTCTGTTAAAGTGGATGGACTTTAGGATCTCTTCTCATGGAATCTTTGTCAATGTTATTTAGTGAACTATAACAAATTAGAGCTATTTTTACTGTTTCCAGCAGTTTATTTATATCTTTTATATATTAACACTCCATAAAGGAAGACACTGCCCACTATGAAAGATTTTTTAACAACTCTTGATTCATAACACCATTGAGATGTCTTGCAATTTAAATATCATTTGCACTTTCTTTGTCTTTGTCATGAAGTTGTCTTTTATTGTAAACCATGTAGTCTGAAAATAGAAGAAGAACAACTTACAGGCACCGTCTATGAATATATTTCCATTTATAAAAATTTTTGTGGCACTTTATTATTATTATTAAGAAGAAGAAGAAGTGCCACGAAAACCTTTCTAAATGGAAATATATTATGAGGTACTTTTATGCAAAGCAACAGGTACAGCTTTATAAATATGTAATTTATAGACATCAAGATCAGTCAAATATTTTACTTGAATCAAATGGTTATAATGCAACAGTCATGCAAGTCATTAACCCTCATCACTTCTAAGAGCATGGATTTTTATTTTTAATTCTACTGCAATACTGAGTCGCTAGAACAATGGTTAGAACTTAACCTTTGAATTGAGTACATATTTAATGAAAACTGAAAGCTTCTATATATATTTTTTATTAAAATATACTACATACTGATGCATTTGTCTCTAGCAACTTTGGTAGTCCTGTTTAAAGAGAACCAACGATGTTTTGTGTTTTAGATCAAGGATCAATAGTAAATACATTATAAGATGACTTTGCTCTTAACTTATTGTCTACAGCTCCTTGTTTTCAGTCTCAATCACTGAGTGTGTCATGTCTTGTGAACGCCCTTCATATTTGTCTTTTATTTAGATTGGATTGATGGAGACATGGTGTTTTTTTAAGTGTTTAAAATTTTCGCAGCTCACACCCAATCTCATGAACTAATAACCCGAGTACCCCTTTTATGTGGATGTCACACATCTGTTTAAATAAAAAATAACCTGTTTAAAACCTTTCGTTATTATTATTACATAGCAAACATATTCTGTGTCATGCATACTAAAAGACGTCCTTGTATCAACTTGACTTATGATAAAATACAAACACATTATAATTCACAAGAAACCAGTAGGACAAATTGTAAATAGAAATAAACCTAATAAATTATGAATGTTCAAAAAAAGATCTTCACTCCTGAAGCGATGTTATGGGGTATCCAGTACTGGTCATGGTCCTGGAAGGTTGTAGTGACTAAAAAGTTTTACCCAAACCTATTTCTTAACATTAACTATTTTATCTTTAATTGAAAATATTTTCCTCCTTGGTCCTTTTATAATTTTACTGCTTCTGAAATGTCAACATTTTTTATGATATTTGGGAATACAAGAACAAGTTTTGTGGAATGGGGTTAGGGTTAGGGTGAGACTAGATCCTCATGGCACCACATTTTAAGGTCAGCTACTGATTACTTTGTTATATGCTTTTTATTGTTAGTGGCTTGGTACAAAAAGAAACATAGATTTTTTTAAAAATCCCTTACAGGTTAGTGAATTAAAATAAAGCATAACTAAGTAACACCTGACAGAATAGATCCTAAGCTGTGCAAGCAATACACTTCTTTTTATATTGTGAAGAAAATTAAGGCATAATGTTAGTGAGTTTCTGAGATCAGAAAGTTGGAATGGGTAAAAACAGACATAAATGAAGAAATAGTTTAAAACAAAAGCCATCAGCAGCAGAATCATTATATAACAACAAAGCAATATAAAATAGATCGATACTGCCCTGCTTCAAAGTGATTAGTTCCTGCTTTCATTTCATATAAAGTCTTCCTTTACCAGTTCATAAACTTACAGTCAAGCTGATCTAAATGGCCCAGGTACGATTGAGTAGGTGAGTGTGGTAAGTAAGTCCTATGAAGGCCTAGTTCTTTATGATGCCTGAAAACATTACCTATTCTGTAGCATTATAAGGAAAACCATGAGTTACCTAAAACTGATAGATGTATAAAAAATATATTTTTGACAATGAAAACCTCAGGACCTTCTGTAGAGCAGGAAACTACAGTAAGAGGTGAAAACAACTTTTACAGTTGCAGAGAAAAGAAGCATGCAGAAGACATGACCCAAATGATTAAATTACAATCATTTTATTTTTCAGTAAAAGAAAGTCCAAGAGATTTTTTAGTTCATGTTCTTCAGCACTATTCATAGCACTTGTGCTATGGTTTTTGCATGGTGCCAACTTCTAGGGATAGTACTACTGCAGCTACTTACATTCTTTATTGATCTTCAATTATATATTTATTCACTAGTCAATTCAAATTGAGTTAATCTAATTAAAAAAAAGATTTGTCCTATTAAACTGGATGCTTTGTTGCTCTTAATTAATAAATAATTACAACTATTTGCACTTTTTCAGAAGATTTTAGGTCTTACTTAAATGGATGGCACCATGTGTTTCTAGTCCATGCCCTTTTTCTTAATCCATCGAACGGTACCCATTGCAGGGCACTTTTGGCATGAGTAGGATATGCCTGGCCAGATGGATCCTGCACTGCATAATTATGTCCTGTAAGTTCTGGAGTCCACATTGCCTCAGGACTTCATCATTCGTTATGTGTTTACGGTATATCTATCACCCAAGAATTTTTTGAGGCATCTTTGATGACACACATTTAATCTCTGGGCTGTTTTCACTGTAATTTTCCATGTTTCATTGACATAGGATGAGACCAATAGGACTACTCTACTGTATATAGGTGTAGTTAAATTATTTGAGAACCAAATCATCTCCATTCTCTGAACATAGCTGCCGCCTTGTCAATTTGACAGTTCACATCTTTCTCTTCACCATCATCAATGGACATAATGCTGCCTAGGTAGATAAATTGTTGAATGTTTGTGGGATTTTGTTCCGCGATCTGTATATTTTTGTCAGATTGCAAATTAATGAGCGTGATCTTTGTTTAATCTATGTTTATTCATAATCCCACTTTATTGGAGTTTTCCTATACTCTGTTGTGAACTATTGCAGATAACTTGTTGCTTCTGCTAGCTGGATAATGTCATGTGTGAAGTCAAGATCTGTGAGGTGCGCATTTTTAGCTACAGTATGTTGCTTAAATTCATTGTATTAGGAATCAGTCTTCTTGTAGTTTTCACTTTTCATTTTCAAAATTTACAACTTTATAGCTAGTAGTCAATGTGAAAGTGCCAAATTAAGTCATATGATAATTGTACAAGATAAGATCAAAATGCCTGTAAATCAGTTCATTTAAATCTGCAGCACCATAGTGAGATTCAACTTGTAGCCTGACATTCAGTCACTGGTAACTTTACCCATTTGTCAGTAGCTAACTTGAATTGGCCACATATTATATAGAACATTTTCCTGTATGTGCCCTGTTGTTCTTTTACCTTTGGAAAGCGGAGACACATCCTTTCAGAACAAAGAGCTGGATCTTTGGTTGAACAAATTAATGAAAAAATTCTGCAGTGAATATGTGAGGGATAAGTTATTAGACAAAATGTGTAAAGCAAAGTAAAAACATTAATCCAGTCTGACTTTTCAGATTTCATAATTTTCATTATGTACAAATACATTCAATTATTGTGTTAACAGAGAGTACCTATTTATTAACTTATTTCTTTGTTTATGTCATTATTTTTAAAAATAAATTTCAGACGTGAAGTCCTGTTTTTACCCCTTTGTAAACACTATATAATAATAACAACTTAATGGGTCCTTAATAGGTCTGTTTTTCACCTTATCCATAAAGCTCTGCTATTACTTTTGCTATGTTTTCATTTATGGTATTGCTGCCGTTTAAAAATTCCTTCTGTTTTTATTTAATCTATACAAATGTATTTTTCTTGAGGCAACCATTACTATAGAAATATTTTTGGTAATTTATAATTAGTAAACCAGTGCTTTGACTGATCCAGATATGATGTGGTATTCAATGCTGCTTCATCTGTAGAGTTGGCATGTTCACTTCTTCTTTGAATGTTTTCTTTCAAATTTTTACAAATGGGTACACTATGACTTTGTGTGAATGCTATCTTTAAAAGTGACCTTCTGCCCACAGCTGGTTTCGGCTAGGATAGGCACAACCTCCCCAAGAGCAAGGAGTCGTCACAGGATGAGTGTGTGCGTCAGTAGTGCTTGCTGAAATACACAGTGATAATGATGAATGAAAAGCTATCTACACTAACCAGAAAGGACTGTATAACAGTTATATATACTGTATGTTTAACACCTACTGTGTAGCACTTTTATGTATTTAACAGCAATTATATTGCTGAAATATTAGTGACATGATTGACACATTAAGAAAATGACTATTAAATGGAACACTGTAGATTAGACAGTGGCCTACCATAGCATAGTGAATAGTAGGAAATCTAAAAATCTATAAGACAAAACTATACCAGGCGTCATTCAAAGACAATAAATGTCAAAAGGTGCGTGATTTTGCTGCTGGATCTTTATTGATTTGATTTTTTAGAGGAAAAGTAGTACTTTTTTGTGAACAGTTTAGAAAAGATTAACATCCTTAATTTCTGCTCTAACATGACCACTGTGATGTCCCTGACTCTCAAAGATATCACATATAAAAATGATCAAAATAGTCAAAATATATTCATTTGAGGTTAAAAGTGACAAAGAATAAAGAAGAATGATATGTAAATGTACCTAAATCTGACAAGAAGGATCTATAAAACAATTTTTCTATTATGGTGCTTTGTGAGACAAGTTTTAGTTATCACCTGGAATTGAAACAATTTTTACAAAAAACAAAAATTAAACATTGCTTATAGGGGTATGTCAGTTATATTTGAAATGAAACATTATTTAACATTTCCAGCCTGCACAGAAATGCTTAATCATTTTTTCTCAATGTCTTTCAGGAACAGAAAAAGAAAGGGGCATCAAAGAGTGGCGCAAAAACGGACAAGACACACAGGGAAACAAAGATGATGTCTTCTATGAGCTACCATACATGAGCAAATACCTTCACAAATGCAGATGTGCAAGATATGTCCCATTCTTGCCAACTTACAAGACAATTTAATTAATAGAACACATTTAATGACTTGTAATTAGTAATATATTTGAAATCACATTGAAAAATAAACAAATTTGTGCACTGATTTTATTAGAAGCTGCCACATTTAATTTTGGAGAACACTTGGAAATCAAAAGACATGCGAACTAGTATAGAAATGAGAATGAAACAAAATGTACTGTGGAACCTCAGTTATTGAACATAATTCTTTCCTAAAGGCTGTTCAGAAACTGAATTGTTTGAAAACTTAAACCATTTTTCCCATAAGAATTGATGTAAAATGGATTATGCTGTTCCCGAACACCAGACAATTGCTTATCTAAACCTTTATAACAGTACTTCATGCATAAAATCATATACAAAAACAATAAAAAAAAACAAAAAATGAACACAATAAATACATAAAATATAGACGTAAAATTAACTTCACTTTACCTTTGCGGAGGAGAAGTTTTTTTTTTTGTAGTCAGTTTTTGTATTGATGTTAACCATATATGGTAGTAAAACAACAAAAAAAGGGAAAGATTTTTGTAATCAAATTTTGAAGAAAAATAAAACAAAAAACCTCCCCATTGGCACCCACCCAAAAATCATCCGACCTGTACAGAGGAGAGTTGATGGTGTAAGTGGAAGGTGGAGATGAAGGGGAAGGGGAAGGAGAGAGATGTTATTGTTTGATATAAAAACATCAGGTAACTGTCCTTCTAGGGTTTTTCTCTTTCTCTTTTTTGTCTCTTGGCACCACTCAACTCTGCTTGAGACTCACTGGCCCTGTTTCTCACTAAAAACCTGTCCAATGAGATTTGTTTTTGGTTGCGTTGTAAAATTTTTCTGAAGTGAGACATGGCATTGTCATTGAACAGGTTTGATGCGGTTTGCTACAGTTTTGTCAGGGTGATACTTTTCCACAAAACTTTGCACTTCACCCCATTTCGCACACATTTCATTGATTAAAGAACTAGAAATATCCTTCCTTCCATCCTCTGTCTCTGAAGACATTTCCCCCACCACCTTCTTTTCCTGCTCCTTCTAAAGGTGGTCCAGTTCTTCCGTGGTGAGCTCATACCTGTGGTCCTCGACTAACTCCTCCACCTCAACATTGTCAACTTCCAAACCCATGCTATTGCCCGGAGACACAAAATCATTGACGACAGTAACAGACTCATCTCAAAGCCCTCAATGTCTCTATCTGCTACACAGTCTGGCCACAATTTCCTCCAGGCTGAGTGGTCCTGTAAGCCACTTGCCCCCAGGCTTTGTCAATGATACCTAAACAATGGAGGATGTTGAAGCCATTTTTTCAGAATGTTAATTGTGTGTCAGAGGTTACTTCAAAACCCTTTGAAACAGTGCTTTGTAGAGTTTGGAGTGTAGAGTTTCTTAAAGTTTGAAATGACCTGCTGGTCCATGGGCTGGATTAGAGGAGTCATTTTAGGGGGCAGGAACTTCACCGTAATAAAATCAGACTCCTCTACCAACTCGTCCTCCAAGTCTGGAAACTGAGCAGGAGTATTGTCTATCACAAGAAGGCATTGCATTTTTTTTCTTGAAGATATTTTCTCACAGTTGGAGCAAAGACGTCTTGGATTCACTCGATAAAAAATTGCCTGGTTACCCAAACCTTTCTATTAGCCCTACACATAACAGGCAATTTACTTTTCATCATTTTATTTTTCTTAAACACCCTCAGAGTGGTACTCAAGCAAAGCCTTGACCTTTAAGTCCCCACTTGTGTTTCCACATAGCAAAAGAGTCAGACTGTTCTTCATTAGCTTGTGTTCTGGTGATGCTTTTTCCTCCTGAGTGATGTAGGTCTTCCTTGGCATTTTTTTCTTTAACAGGTCATCATTTAATCGCTTCGCTTTTTCCACAAATTATTGCCTCAGTAACACTATCACCATCTGTTTCTCATTTATCCAAATCAGAAACAATTCTTCCACTTCTTCAATCATCTGTGATCTTTGTTTAGTAAGAACTTTCACTCTTTTTGCAACATCGACTCCCTTGATGGCTTCTTTATTTTTTGAGTATAGTACAGATTGTTGATTTTGCCATACTAAACTGCATAGCAAGATCCAAGACACGAACACCATTTTCATGTTTGGATATGATTTCTTTTTTCACCTCTATTGTGGATCTAACAACTTTTTTTCACTTTGCTGCTGTCACTATTTTACATTGGCCCCTTGGTGGCTTATTTAATAACACAGTACAGTAATTTATATGAAGAACAACAAAACACAAAAAAAAAAAATCAAGAAAAAGCACTGCAAATTCGAGCAAAAGTTTGCACTGAGCGGAGACTGGGGGGTAAGTGAAGCTCTCCCATTGCACGCTACAAGTTCGAGCAGGGGTTTGTGCTGAGCGGAGACTGTGAAGTAAGGGACATTCTTTCGCGACACATCTCAGCCCGCGGAGCACATGGTTTGCCTGTTCTTGAACCAGGATTCTGTTTGGAAACTGATGTGTTTTGTGTCAGAAAATATGTTTGGGAACTGATTTGTTTGAAATGAGTCATATGACAACTGAGGTTCTACTGTACATTTAAATTAAGGAGTCCTACAATTACTAAACAATAACAATAATGAAATGTCAGAATCAAAAGTAAAATTCAGTTAAAATCTGGGTCTAATTAGAGGTCTATATTTTCATTGCTGCTAATTTGACCTTGCATGGTTAAGGGTTATAAATGGCTACTCTTATGAATTGTCCTATGCTGGGTCAGAAATGAAAGGTAACATAAGAATGGGCTATTGTTTAATTTTCTTTTTTCATATACTTTTTAAATTACTTACAATCCCATTCTAATGAAGATGTGACTTAATATAAAATGCATTATTAACTCAAAGAAGTTGAAAAATCAGCCATTAGGTACAGTAAACCGCCATCCCCTCGGTATAAACTTGCATCTGAGCAAGCTACTTGCAGAAATATGCATTTTTTGTACACATTCAAATATCAAAATAAATCTTGTTTGTTTACCTGTTGTTAATTTTATTTTTAACGTTAATCAGTTTACCTTTTGCTTTACATTGCTCTTTATTTACATATTTTTCAAACAATCAAGCATTGCCTAAATAACAAAATAATGCATTCATTCATTTTCTTTATACTAATACAGGGTGTCAAGGAAAAATATGTATCAGAATAAAATAATTATATTCAAACAGCAGAGGTTAAACCATGCCAAGATAAGATGATATACTTTATCATTGTTTTGTGGAATACAAAAGCCAAATTTACACATATCTGGAGTAATAGCGGATGCAACTACAGAAATCTGTTGAGAGATCCTACACCACATTGCCTTAGCTGAAAACATTCTAACCCACCTCCCATATCTCAATGGAGAGGTTATGTCTTACACCATCTTAAACTGGTGATTAGTTAAGTGATTAAGGCTAAGAATGCTTTTTTTTTAATATGTTGAAAAAGTCTAGTTTTTTTAAGTATTAGTATAATCCAGACTCGTTTTGCACATTGTTTTTTTTTTTCTTTATTATAAATTTATAACTTTTTGATACTTTTGCTGTGCCATATTGTTTCTATCATTTTTTGTAAAGTGAATGCTATTTTTGGGAAATGTTTCATGTTATTTATGTTTACCTTTTTCACTACATGGTCACATCATCAGATAAGAACTATAAAAGGTGGTGACCCAATTGTCTAAATGACCTTATTTTGGGATAAAAACTATGGTTAGTGACTTAGTTAGAGAAGGGCAATCGGTTAGGCCAGGGTTTCTTAAACTTTTTTTTTTTTTTGTTGCAGCCAAATCTGGCCCTTTTATGCGTCTTTGAGACCCATTCTTTGCTGAATGCCCAGATGATCATTAGTGCGGGGTAAGGGGTAATCAAGGATTATCGTTAGAGCAATGCTGATTGCTTAATTGGTTGCCACGACCCACTTTCAAACTTTCTACAACCCAGTACAAAAACAGTACACAACAGTATCCTGACCCAACGGCGGTAGCTCATGGTTTAAGAAACCCTGGGTTGCAGTGTGTTTCCGGAATTTATTTTTGGTACAATCAATATTTCTGATTTTTCGGTAAATTTTGACTTTTACACTGTCTCTCAATGTCATTACTGCTCATGCTTGAACATATTTAATTTCCTGGTCTATTCTTTCAACCTTTTTTCTTGTTCAGTTCTCTCCTGCTAGTGCGAACATTACAACTGAGTCACCTCAGACTAAGTTCTCGTGTCATACTGTATATGCAGTTGCTCTCTGAATCACGGAGGATCGAATGTTCAGTGAAATTTCTTACAGTACAATATCTGGATTATAGTGTGGGCTGTATAATTCAATAAGCTGTGCTTTACTGTTTGTGAGCTGTTCTCCTAATATAAAAGTTCAGTATTCTAGCTGTGGTTAGCTGCTGGCATGAAGCAGTAATGTCATGGCTTGGTAAAATAAACTTTGCTTTTGGGTTTTGTTGTTTATGTTCAAAATTCACATTGGCTAAATGGTTTTAGCTTATCACTGTTAGGGGGAAAAATAAAATAATATTAATAGTAACGTGACAGTATATATACACTGGATATCAAATGTCCACATACCCCTATTGGAATTTCAGATTTTGTTGATGTGAAAGCTGATAGAAAGAAAACCCATCAATCCTTTTTTTAGAATACCCAATTAATCAACAATAATGTAAATATTGCCAAATTTATAATCTGACAAGACATGTACCCAGACCATTTTAAATGTCTGTGTTCAAGGTAGGAGAAATGCCTTATCAAGTGATCAAACTACAGCTTGTTAAAAAAACAAATCTAGGCTTCATTACATGCACTCTTAATGAATCAACATTTATTGTAAATTTTAAAATTGCTGGTAGGCAATGTCAACGCCAAGTGTGACAGCACACAGCCTTGGTTACCTTAGTGCTAAAGATTAAGAGCTTTCCAAAATTCAATTGCACAAACTTCTGGTAATCATCAAAGAAGTTGTATGGTCACGGCGTGAAAGTACAGGGTGAGCCATTTATATGGATACACCTTAATAAAATGGGAATGGTTGGTGATATTAACTTCCTGTTTGTGGCACATTAGTATATGTGAGGGGGCAAACTTTTCAAGATGGGTGGTGACCATGGTGGCCATTTTGAAGTCAGCCATTTTGGATCCAATTTTTGTTTTTTCAATAGGAAGAGGGTCATGTGACACATCAAACTTATTGGGAATTTCACAAGAAAAACAATGGTGTGCTTGGTTTTAACGTAACTTTATTATTTCATGAGTTATTTACAAGTTTCTGACCACTTATAAAAAGTGTTCAAAAGTTGGATCCAAAATGGCCGACTTCAAAATGGCCACCATGGTCACCACCCATCTTGAAAAGTTTGCCCCCTCACATATACTAATGTGCCACAAACAGGAAGTTAATATCACCAACCATTCCCATTTTATTAAGGTGTATCCATATAAATGGCTTACCCTGTACAGTACTGTATAAACATTGGCATTTGTGAAAAAATGTGGTAAAGCAGGAATACTTTCAAAAATAATGATACAAATAATTTTATTAATCCATAACCTCCCTAGCATTTGTAGTATATATAAAAAAATGAAATCAATATTTGGTGTGGCCACACTTTGCATTAAAACAGCTGAAATTCTCTTAGGTTAACTTACATGCAGTTTCTGAAGGTCCTCACATGGTTGAGTGTTCTAAGGTTCTTGGAGAACTTGCCCCAGTGCCACTGGAGACATTGGCTGTCTTACTTGCTTCTGTCTCTCAAGTAATTCCAAACTGGTTCAATGATGTTAAGATCAGGGCTGTATGGGTGCCATACCATCAGTTTCAGGATTTCATGTTTGTTTTTTCACTGCAGTTTGTTTTATGATTTTGGCTGTGTGTTTGGAGTTGTTGTCATGGGCAGAATGAAACTGAACCATTGACATGCCTCCCTGATTGTATTGCATGATGGATAAGACTCTTCCTGTACTTTTCAGCAGTTGTCAATTATAACTCTGTTTTCAGAAATGCTGCACCAGATCTGCAGGGAACCTTCACCATACTTCACTGTTGCCTGTCGACATTCTACCATATACTGTACTATACTCCAGCCCAATTGGTGGACAAACAGCTTTCTATTAGACCCAAAAATGTCACATTTCTAGAACACCTGCTACTATTTTTCTGTACCCCGGTCTTTGCATTTTCATGTGTAGACAACTAGTTTGGCTTTATTTCTACCTCAGACAAATGGCTTTATGGTTGCAACTCTTCCATCAAAACCACTTCTGGTAAGACTTATCTGATCTGTAGATGGGTGTATCAGAGTCCCTGTGATTTCTACCACTTCTGTGCTGATAGCAGTAGGGAACATTTTCCAATTTTAAAGGAAAGTACAGTAAACTTGATTTATTTCACATTTGCTGCTTGATTTTAGTATTGTTGTCCCCTGCCCAGTTCTATTTCCTCTACACAGATGTTTCAATGAATCCATTTGGTGCAACTGATTTCTTTGATCATTAAAATCTTAATCAAGCAATGGGATGTATGTGTGTTTTAAGTTTATGCATGAAGTAAAGAAACTGAAGAGGCTCTATATATAAGGGGCAAGCACGCCTACCCAAGTTCCAGTTCAACTCTGCATAAAGAATAGGAGTTATAGTCTGCTCCGGAGAACTTAAAGTCCCCTCTGATGAAGTCAACGTCTCTGACGTGTTAAAAGTCTGTGGCTGTTTTAATTCCTAGGGGTCATGGGCTGACACACCAGGCTTAGAAGTGGCAAAAAATGGATAAGGATACTATGGATGAAGAAGGTAAAAAAGGATGAGAGGCTAGCATCTTGGCTAAAATGTAGGAAGGCCTTGATTAATCAGATTACTAGGACAGCATTTTTTCACTTAAGAAATATAACAAAAGTTAGACCTCTTATAACATTGCAAAATGCTGAAAAATTAGTTCACGGTTTTGTTTTCAGTTGGCTAGATTACAGTAACGCACTCCTCAATTTTCCATAATTTTCTCAAACTAAATAAGGAGAAAACAGAAATCTTAGTGATTGTCAAAAATGTATATAGTGAGGGTTTTAGAAATAAACTTGATCCATTAGGCTTAAAAGTTAAAACAGAGGTATAGAATTTAGGGGTAACTATTGACTCTGACCTAAATTTTAAATCACATATTGTTAAGATTACTAGAACAGCATTTTTTCACTTAAGAAATATAGCAAAAATTAGACCCCTTATTAACTTTGCAAGATGATGAAAAATTAGTTCACTGCTTTGTTTTTAGTCGACTAGATTATTGTAACGCACTCCTCTCAGGACTACACAAAAAAAGAAATCAATCGACTACAACTAGTGCAGAATGCAGCTGCTAGAATCTTAACTCAGAAAAGAAAATCCGAGCACATTTCTCCAGTTTTGATGTCACTACTTTGGTTACCTGTGTCATTTAGAATTGACTTTAAAATACTGCTTATAGTATACAAAGCCTTAAATAATCTCGCTCCATCTTATATTTTGGAATGTCTTACACCTTACATTCCAAATCATAACCTTAGATCTTCAAATGAGTGTCTGCATAGAATTCCAAGAGCTAAACTTAAAAGAAGTGGTGAGGCAGCCTTCTGCTGTTATGCACCTAAAATCTGAAATATCCTGCCAATAGAAATTCACCAGGCTAATACAGTGAAGCACTTTAAAACACTGCCAAAAACACATTACTTTAACATGGCTTTCTTATAGCTTCATCTTAGTTTAATCCTGATGCTCTGTATGTTAAATTAATTATCATTATTAGTCATGGTATTCATATTCAAAATCCATACTAACCCCTAGTTTCTCTTCTGTTCTTTTTCCGGTTTTCTGTGGTGGCGACCTGCACTACCACCGCCTAATCAAAGCACCATGATGTCCTTACATTGATGGATTAAACACCAGAAGTCCACATGACCATCATCATCAAGTTCTTCCATGAGAACCCTGAATACCATGAGGACTGATTGAAGTCATTTATGTTAGGTAGAATGCCTAGAGGGGCCTGGGCGGTCTTGTGGCCTAGAACCCCTGCTGATTTTATTTTTTTCTCCAGCCGTCTGGAGTTTTTTTTTTGTTTTGTTATTTCTTACTTCCCTGGCCATCGGACTTTACTTTTATTCTATGTTAATTAGAGTTCCCCAATTTTAATTCTTATTTATTTTATCTCTTTTCTCTTTCTTTATCATATAAATCACTTTGAACTACATTGTTTGTATGAAAATGTGCTATATAAATAACTGCCGTTGTTGTTGAGACCTTATTCACTTTAGCATTTAAGATTATAATAGAAAGCCAGTAGAATTGGGAATAGAGAAAATAAAGACTTGTGTTGCTCCTGAACTGGAGATCAAAGTCCCCAGCTTTAAAATAGGGATCATGCCCTCATCTTGGGTTTGAGTCCTACTAGACCAAGCGATGGTGCAAGTCCTTTCCATAAAAAGTTGGAAAATCCAGGGTATGATAATAAGTTAATAGCTACATATAAAAAGTTGTTATTTGAGCCTGAATTTGAGTGTGAAAGTGATTATGAATTGTTAGGTCAAGGTCCCTTAAAACAAGTAGTTTCAAGTGCAGAGAAAGGGTCACCGTATATCACCGATGGAACCTATAAGGTTGAAACAATTTACTTGTCCAGTCCCAATTACTTGGGAGTGTCTTGAGCACTCATGACTGGATTAGAATAAAAGTGTGCAAATCTGATAATGTTTAGGGGAAAAGGCTTAGCCACCTAAAGTAACTAGTAGACCAGAGAATTTATTTACAATTGACTTATGGTGCGTCTGGACTTAGAGATTAAAAGAGGACTTTTCTCTTAAGGGATTATAACCTGCCAGTGATAGACAAAGAAAACACTCAAGTTTTACATTTCTCATTTGCCTTTACACAAAATATCAGCATCATACAAACTGTACAGTTAAAACAACTGCCTGGTTTTCTAAGGTTATTGCTAAAAACAAGAGACCCCTGCACTCTCAGAGAGTCGGGGTGGTGTTGTTTCAGCTGTTTGCTTCCGACACCTTGTGCCATGTGTACGTGCATGTGCAGGGGGTGCTTTGGGTAGAAGTTGTTATCAGTAACTTGCAAGGACATGAAACATTCCCACTAATCACATACTCCTGTTATTCATTGTGTAAATGTAATCAGCAGCTGTAATTCAGTTATGGCCTTCAGAGCACTGCACTGCCTCCACACATGAAATAAAGGTATTCTTCCCCCATTCTGGAATTGGCTTTATGACTACATCCTTGATGCTACAAAGATCTCTTTTTTAACTGGAAAGTGGTCTTTGTTAGTTTCTTTCTTTAAGGACATTCAAATATCTTATTGTATTGAAAGATTTTTTGTAAAAGTTTGCCACTCTAACATATGCTCGTCTTTATTGATAAACTAATCCAGAAGACTTAAATAATCGTCT
Source organism: Polypterus bichir lapradei (assembly GCA_026402145.1). Lineage (NCBI taxonomy): Eukaryota > Metazoa > Chordata > Cladistia > Polypteriformes > Polypteridae > Polypterus > Polypterus bichir. The sequence continues at coordinate 250,296,113 of JANRMT010062791.1, forward strand.
AAGACAACTATTCTTTAATCAGACACTTAAGAGTTTTACACAGTATTGCGCAACTAAGAAGAAATTGAAATGTATTAAATGCCAATGAGGTATTCACAAACAGTTTGTACAATTCTTGAATGAGTGACTTGATACAGCTACTGCTACATATGCAGCTCCTTGATTTGTGTTATACAAAACGTTTTAGAGGTCTTCATCCTCAGAATTGCAGAAAAAATGGGAGTATATGTCAGAAAACACTTATTATTGTGGTTTCTTATTATTTTCTGTATGGTACATCTGAGTCACAATTCTAGATAGTGCAACCCTATAGCCTCAGTTGTTAGAGTACTACCTTTATTGCCAGTTACGTTTAAGTTGCTTAGATTTGAAAATCCTCTGTTTGACACATGAAGTGGTTAATGGCTTTGCCCCTATTGCCTTGCAGAAGTTACACATGCCAATATTTCAAAGTGCAGACTCTGATCAAAAGATACAGCTCTTTTTAAAATTACCAGGATAAATAAAACTACTGTTGGAGCAGTGCCTTTAGCTACAGGGCTCTCTAACTCTTGAATGACATGCCAACAATAATCTCATCATTTTAAGAAAGAATAAAAGCTCATTCTTTTAAAATAAAGGAATCTTGTAAGATCTACTGTTGAGGCTGTTCATGTTGCATTTTATTATTTATAGCAATCACTGGCTGTTGTTAGGCTTTTCCACATCCTTGTTCTCTTGTTCAAATCATGTTATGGCATTGATCAGATGCTGTCATGATTCTTCTTTACTTTTATATCTGTCTTAGTATATTTTTGAATTATACATTTTTATTTGTGAATTCTTTTAGTTTCCATTACACTATTTTGATTTTTGTATATGGTTGCTGGGATGATTGTCATATGACCCATGTAGGCATTGCGTGCGATAGCATGTGATTATAAAACATGCTGGCATTGTTCTGTCAATTGGATAAAGCGCTAAACCAGTGGTTTCCAAACTCGGTCCTGAGGACCCATTGTGGCTGCAGGTTTTTTATTCCAGCCAAATTCACAATTAGTGATAATAATTGATCTCATTTACTCAGATGGTCTTTTTTCCTTCTCTTATTCTGCCTTTAGAAAAGCACAGCAGTATGATTTTTACATATATAAGACATTTAGAAATATTTCTATTTTTGCTTTAAACACTTACCTCTCTTTTGTTGTCATCCTATTGTTTTGTTGTTATTTTTTTTTTGTGCAGTTTACACCCTTTATTGTATCCTAATAATGATAAATAAAATCAAACAGAACTGACAGCCAGGTAAACAACAATGAATGATGAAAGGCTGCAATAACTTTAACGTCAGAGCCACTAATTAGTAGATAATACATTAAGCAATCAGAACACTTGGAAATGTACTGTAGAATAAAAATCAGGCTGAAAATTTGTTAAAAAGATAAAAAAAACTATCCCCTTATAAATGCTTAGTACATTTTAATAAAGATTTACCAAATGTAGTTTTGTTATTTCTCCAATTACTCAAAAAACACAGAAAGTGGAAAATAACAGCTCACTTAGTTTGGCTAGAAGTTGGTTGGTTGGAATAAAAACCTGCAGCCACAGTGGACTGAGTTTGGGAAGCACTGCACTAAACCATTACCTTACAATTTCTTATAAACAAAGAAAACAATTTCTTTGTTTTTCACTATTCTTTTCTTTCTTATTTGGGGTTGGTGTTTTGATCATTTTGACTTTCTGGTAACAGCCTCAGCAACAAACTCAGATTTCCTTTTGGTATTTTTCCCTCTGATCATCTCATGGTCTGTTTTTAAACTGTCATTTTCAGGGCAATTTACTTTATGTCCATCTATGGAATTTGACTTGGGCATGAGCCCCAGTGGCTAAAGGTCCACCTTTGGGCAATTTTCCAAAAATATATGACACAACATGAAACAATTCAGTTTTCTGTTGACTGAAATGGGCAGTTACAGGCATAAAAACCAAAGGATTTATCACTCTTAGCCACACGTTTTTAGGCTATACCTATCAAGTGTCAGTGTCTGCTTTGTGATCAATTCCTCCAGGATTCTCGCTGGTCCTTCTAAGCAGTGAATTGTGATTATCGAAGGGGTTCAGTAAGAATTTATCTAAATAAAATAACTCAGACAAGTTAAGCAGTGGTCAGTCTGAAGCGAGGGTTTATTGTTTGACACACACAAATGCCCTACGCCCTGCTAGGGCTCTGCTCCAGTCCCTAAAACGTGTGTGTGCTCGTTGCATTGAGCAATCTGCATTTATAAGTTCACAAAAACATCATTATTTATCCCTTAACAAGTGTCATTTCCTTGAAAGAACAAAATGATCTTAAAAACTAACAGGAAGTCTAATTTTGAAACAAGCTTCATAGGTAACTCTGATAGTATAAACCACAGAAAGAGACTTAAGAGTCTTAACATTGCTGCTGCATTATTTTCACAAGTCAATGTATAAATAAGCCAAGTTATGAGCTAATGCAAATATGGGCTCAAATAAAATATGTCAAGACAGCTGCATGGTTTGAAATACAGTTTAACCCTTAGCACTCATCTTCAGGATTTTAACACCCCAGAAATGTATCAACTCCTACATTATTAACATTAATCTCGTACATTATTTTCTATTTCCTTGATAAAAGATGAGAAAGAGTTAATACTGTGGATGCAGCCACACTCATTTCGAAGCTCATGAATTTATAATAGTTCATGATAAAACGTAATCTGGTTTTATTAAGTTATTTACAAATAAGCAATTCCTCCTGGTGTGTGGAATTGGGTTTGCATATGCACATTTGGCAGGGTTAAAATTTAAACATTTACCTCTCATAAATCAATACTTCCCTCATAGTATCTTTAGGTAGATATTTATCAAGCATGTGGCAAGAGAAATTCGGCTTTTGACATGTCACGTCTTAAAGGTGTTATACTCCTGTTGCCTTAGTATCTAATAAACAGATTGTTACATACATAATAACTGACGACAATAACAAATGATGACATGCATTTATGGTAAAAAAAAAAAAAACTGAGTACAAAGAATTGTTTTTTAAATTTTGCCAAAAGGTAAATCACATATTCTTTTTATAAATTATTTTTATTATTATTTTATTGATTTTATTGAAAACACACAACATTCCATACAAATATAAGATCGAAACCAAATCAACCGAATCAAGATATTCATCTTAACAATGTTAATTCTTCCAGCTTCTTAAGCATCATTGATATACCTTAATTCTATCTTTTTCAATGTAGGTGTATAGAGAGGTATATTAGTGGAAAGCAGGAACCAACTGGAGACAAAGCCGTTGCATCGCTGACACTGCGGCAATATCAGGTAACCCACCTACATTAGACTGTGAAAGGAAACTGAAGTTCCCTGAGAAGTACCACATTTCTTTTCACTTGTAACTTTAACCAAGTTAAAATGATAAATATAGTCTAAATAGTTCAAGTCATTTCAAAATTTAGGGGTCTTACCCTTACCTTGTGACCATATTCTTTTCATTTAAATTAAATGGTGATTTATCAAAACAATATTTGAACTCTGATAAACATTAAATTATAATTTTGCCCTAAAGTTAACTTTTTAACGGTGAAACACTGAAGTCTGGCACTTGTAAATTTTAAAGAATTATAACTTTACTGAAAGGTAAAACGCTCTTGTTTGGTTCTAGAGCAGCTGGGATAGAATTTCTACTTTACAATGATTAAATTGGCAGATATGTTTGGCTACTCATTGACCTAAGGCATGGATAGCTGCTTTTGTCAGCTTTTGTCATGCTCCCCATGTTTGTGTAACAGTACTCTTTGAGTGGCTTATTGCAATTACTGTTCAGATTAACTGCTGTAGTTTATGTTGAGGTTCAGGTTCTAGAAAATTTCTTTGCTTTTTTCATCTCCATTGCTATGTAATGGGAAAATAACTGAAAATGAATAATGGATACATGAGGTAGGCTGATTTCTTTTTTCTAATAGTTAATAAGATAATAGAGACAGTCAGAGTGTTAGGGCAAAACTTGTATAACTGAAGATAATTTAAATTCAAAATAAAGCACATGAAAAAGCAAAACTGAGTCTTTTCTGACCGGAGTCCTATTGTGACTGCCCAAGATGATGGTTCTTCCAATCATTGGGTCCCGGGCAGGAAGAGGCAAATTCTGGTGGATGGAAGCTGGAAGTGATGTTGGTGGTGGATAGCTGTCAATCCTCCAGTCTCCAGAGGAAGGAAAAGACAGAAAGTTATCATACACTGTCATCTCCTGGAATGGCGCAGAATTAACTTCATCAAAGCCATTAAAAATGTCTCCAATGTGCACATGCATGACATATTACATTCTTTTTTATCATGGTGCCAGAGATCTTACAAAGCTGCTCAGTTTATTTGTCACAAGCAGAATTGTCAGAACATTTAACTCAAGTTAAACAATTTAAAGGCAATTATACCAAATATTAATAAAGTATATGCAAATTTATGACCCACTGGAATTGTGATATAGTCAACGAAAAGTGTGAAAATTGTTGGAAAAAATTACTGTTGCCCTGCACAAAGCAGATGTCTTAAATGATTTTTATAAATTTCAAATTAAATTTATAATTTGTTAATTAGATTAGATTAGATTAGATTAGATTCACTTTATTGTCATTACACATGTATAAATACAGGGCAACGAAATTCAGTTTAGCCTCTAATCAGAAGTGCAAAGAGCAGAAGTACAATAAATATAATAAGTGCATATTATGTACAATGATATTTACAGTTAAATGCGATATATACAGTTAAATACGATATGTATAATTAAGAGCACAGTGAAGATGAGAATAGATATATAGATATATATAGATAGATATAGAAATGTTCTAAATGCGGATGGCAAATATACATATTTTACAATATACATTTATGTACCTATACATGTATTTGTATGTACTATAATACTATAAGTACTATATATATATATATATATATATATATACATACAGATATACAACATACAGGTGTATTATGTATGTGCAGTAGTAATATAAGTACTATTATATATATATACACAGATGTACAATATACAGATGTGATATGTATGTGCTATAATACTATGAGTATTGTAATATATACAGATATACAATATATGATATATGATGTACAATGTACAGGTGTGCTGTGTGTGCACAGGTATGTACAGATATGTACAAGGAAGGGAGGAGGAGTAGTGTAGAGGATTAAGTGTGTGGATGTGAAGGTTCAACGGGGGACTGAGTTCAGAAGTGTGACCGCTGTGGGGAAGAAACTGTTCCTAAACCTGCTGGTTTTAGTCGGAAGGCTCCTGTAGCGCCTTCTGGAGGGGAGGAGCTGGAAGAGTTTGTTGGCTGGATGAGAGGAGTCCTTAAGAATGCAATGAGCTCGGCGTAAACATCTCTTCTTGTGAACGTCCTCAATGACCGGAAGTGGAGTTCCTATGATGCGTTGTGCAGTTTTCACCACCCGCTGTAGTGCCTTGCGGTCAGCAACAGAGCAATTCCCATACCAGGCTGTAATACAGTTAGTCAGGATGCTCTCTATCGCACAGTGGTAGAAGTTGCCCAGTATGACAGCAGATAGTTGGCTCTTCTTCAGTATCCTCAAGAAGAAGAGGCGCTGATGGGCCTTCTTGACCAGGCTGGAGGTGTTGTTTGTCCATGACAGGTTCTCCGAGATATGTATCCCCAGGAATTTAAAGCTGGAAACCCGTTCGACAGCCATGCCATTGATGTGAATGGGGTGGTGGGTGTCTCCCTTCTTCTTCCTGAAGTCCACAATGAGCTCCTTGGTTTTGGTGGTATTCAGGAGCAGGTTATTTTCAGCACACCACGCAGCTAAGTGTTTTACCTCCTCCCTGTAATTAGACTCATCATTATCACTGATGAGACCGATCACCGTGGTATCATCTGCAAACTTGATGATGGAATTGGATCCATACATGGGCCTGCAGTCATGAGTGAAAAGGGAGTAGAGGAACGGACTCAACACGCAGCCCTGTGGAACGCCAGTGTTAAGTGTAATGGTGGTAGAGCACTTATGGCCAGACCTGACATGCTGGGGTCTGTTGGTCAGGAAGTCCATGATCCAATTACAGATAGAATTATTGATACCAAGATCCACAAGTTTAGTGATCAACTTGGAAGTGATGACTGTATTAAATGCTGAGCTGAAATCAACAAACAGCAATCTTGCATAGGTGTTCTTATTGTCCAGGTGTGAGAGTACACCGTGAAGCGCTGTGGATACCGCATCCTCTGTACTCCTATTGTTACGGTAGGCAAATTGGTGAGGATCCAGTGTGGGGGGCAGGCATGTCTTGAGGTGTGCCAGTACCAGTCGCTCAAAGCACTTCATAGCTATGGGCGTGAGTGCTACAGGGCGGTAGTCATTCAGGCACATTGGTGATGAGTGTTTCGGCACTGGCACTATGGAGGTGGTTTTGAAGCATGCTGGCACTGCTGCCTGGGCAAGGGACAGGTTGAAAATATCCATGAAGACCCCTGCCAGCTGTTCAGCACATGCTCTAAGGACACGTCCAGGGATGCCATCAGGGCCAGCAGCCTTATGAGCATTGATGCGGCTTAGTGCGTTATGAACCTCCGTGTGGGTGAGTGTGATGGTATGGCAGTCATCAGAGGGTAGGGTTATGGTGGACTTTTCCTTGTTGTCCTTGTCAAAGCGAGCGTAGAAGTCGTTCAGCTCATTGAGGAAGGACATATCCATGGCTGTCTTTGTGGAAGTGCCGCACTTATACTCAGAAATGGCCTGGATGCCCAGCCACATACGTCGGGGGTCAGAGTTGACAAAGTGCCCCTCCACCTTCAGTTTGTAGCTAAGCTTGGCCTTGTTGATGCCCCTCTTCAGTTCTGCCCTGGAAGTACTGTAGGCCTGTGTGTCACCTGATCTGAAGGCATTGTTACGTGCCTTTAGCAGAAGCCGCACTTCCCTGTTCATCCATGGTTTCTGATTCGGGTACATTATGATCCGCTTCTCTGTGGTAACACTGTCAATTGTGGTGCTGATGTGTTCCAGTACTGAGTGTGTGTAGTAGTCAATGTTTATTTGTGAGTCGAAGGTGGCCTGAGAGGCAAACATGCTCCAGTCTGTGTCCTTAAACCTGTCCTGGAGTGTAGAGTCAACCCCCGCTGGCCACACTTTGATGGTCTTCACTGTTGGTCTCACACGGTTGATAAGTGATGAGTATTTGGGGGTGAGAAACAAAGAAAGGTGATCAGACTGTCCCAGGTGGGGGAGGGGTGTAGCTATGTAGGCTCCAACAATGTTAGTGTAAACATGATCCAAGGTTTTATCCCCTCTGGTATGGCAGGAGACATGTTGGTGAAATTTAGGTAGCACCGTCTTTAGGTTGGAGTGGTTGAAATCACCTGCTACAATAAATGCAGCCTCAGGGTGAGCAGCTTGTTGTTTGCTAATGGCTGCATAGAGTTCTTTCATAGCAAGCTTAGCATTAGCATCCGGTGGGATATATACAGCTGTTATTATAGTGGAGGTGAACTCCCTCGGCAGATAGAATGGTCTACACTTAACCATGAGATACTCAAGGTCAGCTGAACAGTGTTTTCCAACAATGACAGAGTTTGTACACCAAGCCGTGTTAATATAAATGCACAATCCTCCGCCTCTTGTCTTACCGGAATCATCAGCTGTTCTGTCCGCCCGGAGAATGTGGCGCCCGACTAGCTCTATAGCATCATTAGGTGTACCGCTGTGTAGCCATGTTTCTGTGAATATCATGATGTTACAGTCCAGTATTCTCCTATTGTCGGTGATCCAAAGTCGCAACTCGTCCATTTTATTCGCCAGGGACCGCACATTAGCAAGGAAGATACTAGGTAAGGATAGCCGATGTGGTGTTAGCCTTAGCTTAGCTGTTAGCCCTCCGCGTTTCCCCCGCCTTTGTTTACGGTCTCTGCGCCGTCTTCGAGTACTTCCAGTCGGCCGGATAGCCTGCGAAGCGTCGGGTGTTCTTCTTATCTCAGGGATGAGATGAAGGTTGCTAATAAAACAGTCCGAGTTGTGTAGATCAATATCCAAAAGCTCTTGTCGGGTGTAGGATGTAAAAGCGAAGCTGTTCTGAACGAACAGACCCGAGATGAGCAGGAATAACACTGCTATTTTGCAAAATCTGAAGAGACGCTGATGGAAACTTCTGACTTCAGCTGTATCTATACAGACGCACACACACACATATGTGTGTATCTCTCTCTCTCTATATATATATATATAAAATATACATATACATTGTCACAGACTCGAACAAGAGCCATAGCAAGGTTTGGGGCAGCCATCCCTATATTATTTTCCTGGCTGCAAAATTGCAAACATGTGATAGCACTAATGTGCACAAACCTGAGTCCAAAACAGAACTGAGGAGATAGGAGAAAGGTGGAGGCTTTTAAAGGAAGTGACGTCAAAGGGGCTGGGATCGGAAGGGTCATCAACCATAGGCTCGGGCCCAGAAATGACAAAGGGGCCAGAACCAGAGAGGTCTTCATCCATTATTTCGGACCCGGAAGTGATGTCAAGAGGGCCAGGTGGAATTTCCCATAAGTGGTCTGCAGAAAAGTGAGAAAAAGAATCAGTGCACTCTGCCACATCCCGGTCTGATTCAGAATTGCCCTCATTCAAGCCCTTTAGCTGCCTCCCATGTGCACATGTGTGACAGCATATATATATATATATATATATATATATCTATATGTAAACATCTACGTGTGGAAGTGTGTCTGTCCAGCTCGGAGGTGAGAGGTGGAGTTGGGATAAGGGCTCCAGCTCAGAGGAAACAGAAACTCACTTAGCCGCTAATAACAAAAGTGAGGTGAGCACATCGGAAAAACGAAACCGCTAAAGAGACACTTGCTTAACCGTCAATGCACAAGCGATCCAAGCACGTCAGCAAAAAGAAATGGAGAGAGATGCCCAGAGTAATTCCTTTCAATTTACCTGACATCTCTGCATTTCAATATTTTTTCTGACGAAGAAAAATGTGTTCCCTTCTAGTCACTTTTAATTTTCAGGAGCAAGTAAAAATCACATGGAGCTAAATTGGGCGAACAGGTTGATGATCGAGGACAGGAATGTTTTTGTCAGTCAAAAACTGCTTTAAGGAAAAAGAGAAAAATTGTGAGAAATTTGATATTGATTCACTGTTTGATTTTTCACCCAACATTATCGCAGTAACTTGTGTGGTGATTGTTGTGCAGATACTGACTGGGCTATTCACAGGATATACCTAGCCAGTCTGCGGTTTGAGAGGACGTGTAGGAGGGGATAAAGTTCTATGATTCACGTTCGGCACACCTCCAGATGGTTTTCCAGGAAAACCCCAAGCCCAATCTGGTTATTTTTGTGTCTCACCTTGTGTATATATATATATATATATATGTGTGTGTGTGTGTATTTTTTTTTACTAATGGTAGCATTATTTTTCATAATTTAATTTATATTTATACTATAGCACACTGGAATCACTAATAAGCACAATTTGTTCTAAACCAAATTGAACTAATTTAACCCAAAGTCTATAGGTAACATATTACAGTAACAGGAAAGCAAAATATTAATTTCTCAGCATTATTCAATACCTGAGTGCAGACTCAAGTGGCACAGTATTTACAAAGTTTCACTGTTTATTACTTACTTAGTTCCTTTATTCCTGTGCGTCATAGTAGCCAGTTACAGAGTGACTGCCAATTTCAGTAAATTATATTTAGGAAAATGGAAAATTAGACTTCATTCTTAAAGGATGAGTTTGGTATCTTTCAAGTCATTTCTTCATAATCATAGTATACAATACATTAATTTGTATTCTTCAAAAGTGAAGTATCTATACTAATAAAAGGCAAAGCACTCACTGACTCACTCACTGACTCACTCATCACTAATTGTCCAACTTCCCAACTATAGGTAGAAGGCTGAAATTTGGCAGGCTCGTTCCTTACAGCTTACTTACAAAAGTTAAGTAGGTTTCATTTCGAAATTCTACGCGTAACGGTCATAACGGTCGACAACGTCCGCCATGTTGAACTTTCTTATTTATGGCCCCATCTTCACGAAATTTGGTAGGCGGCTTCCCTGCGCTAACCGAAACCGATGTACGTGCTTTACATACAGCATAAAGGAGAACTCACCGAACTCAGCCGTGATCCGAATGAACGGTATCAAGTAGGGGGTTATCCGACACTGCATGCGACGGTGAGTTCTGTGTGCGAGGGGAGGGCAGAGACAGCGAGAGGGTTGGCAGGACGCGGGCTGATGAGTGCCCTGGGTCCTAGCGCCCTACACCCCAAGCCTGCAACAGTCTCCCGTCGCTCTATAGGGACGCAAACCGGACAGGGTCTGTACCGTTTCCATGGGCAAACTCAAGCCGTTTTAGCGTCCCAGAATAAAAGGGGGAATTGAGGGGAGAGTGCTGATTTCCCCGATAAGAAAGGTCGTCCTCTGCGGTGGCAGGAAAAAGTCCCAGAGTCGGTAGGGGAGACAACAGTGAGAGCGGACCCGTCTGAGCCAATCAGATGGGCACGGAACCGACGGAGGGGGTGCCAAACAGGCAAGTGCTAGGGTGCCGGTCGGAGGGGGGAGCGCTGCCAGTGTGTGGCACAGAGGGATGCCAGAGAAGGGTGTCCAGGCAGCGGCTCTGCCCCCTTGTTTCTGTTTGTTACAGGACTGGACCCTGGACGAGCAGAAGGGCCAGCTTCGTTGGGAACCTGCCCTCACAGGACGGGATGCTTCACTGAAGAATTCTTTGCTGGCGATGGGGCAGCCCCACTACCGGCGGGGGCTACGGAGGCGCGAGCGGCTTGCTCCAAAAGGGTAAGAAAACCTCGAAGGGGGTGCCGAAGTGGTACGTTCCAGGGTGCCGGTTTGGACCCTGGATACGTAGTAGGACCCACTTCGGGGAAGAATTGCCCTCACGGGATGTGTCGCTCCGACCGACTTGTCTTCGCTGGTGGTGGGACAGTGTCACAACCGGATGGAGGTGGTACCCAGCCGGGATGCCTGAGAAGACAGGAGGAGGACTGGTGCCTCCTCCAGACCTCGAGGGGGCGACTGCCCTGGAGGCCTCGGGTAAAGAGCTGGGAAGCTCGACCCTGTAGGGACCCGGGGTTACCGCCAGGGGGACCCCAATACCTGAAAGACCCTAGACCTCAGCACTTCCGCCACACCAGGAAGTGCTGGGGGGAAGAAAAAATAGGGACACCCGGAGTGCTTCTGGAGAGACAGCCGGCACTTCCACCACACTGGGACGTGGCTTTGGGAGATTGCAGGAAACACACCTGGAGCACATCCGGGTTCTTATTTAAAGGGGCCGCCTCCCTTCAGATGGGACAAGAGTCGGGTGGAAGAGTGACTAGGTCTGGAGAAGGCAGGAGAAAAGAGAGTGAAAGAGAAGAGAAGAAGAAAGAGAAGGCATTGGTTTGGCCTGGACTGAGGGGTATTGGGGATTGGTGAGCACAGAACTGTGAATTAGAGATGAAAAATAAACGTGTGTTGGGTGACCTGAGTGTGTCAGCCTGTCTGTGTCCGGGGCAATGTTCACAGGAGGAACATTGTGTCTTATGTATTGAATGACTGGGACAGGTTTAAGGTGTGGACTGATGACAGTACAGGAGATAATTATACTACACAGGAGCACTATAAGAGTGAAATGCTTAAGCCCTTCACCTATGGTTTTGCATGTGAGTTGATGGCTGCCGCTGAATTGTTCGGTTGTCGCTTTCAAGTGTACCGAAACAGCCAAATATTTTACACCTTTGGACAACCGCCAATGCCTCTTAAACATCTTAGATTCACAGGTGACGATTTCAGTAGTGGACACTTTGATGTTTATGAATGTTTAAACTCCCAAAAGCTGGATGTGAAGTTATCGATGAAACCGGTTGTATGCTTACAACGCTTGACAGATGCCGAATGTCACTTCAGCACAAGTCCTGCAAATACTGTCATAATTGAAACAAACCATGAAACTTAAACCGATTATGACAGCAGCAATCCAAGCTGTGAGATCTGAAACAAGATTACTGTTCACATGGCCAACTGTACGTTGCATGCTCAAGAGTAAGCTCAGCGCACAGCTTGGTCATATTACAACCGGAGGGCCGAAATGACAATGTAGTATACAAAGAGATCCTTAACAAATAATTATTGGTATATTTTCCCTCAGTTTAAAAAGGTTTCATTTCCTTCTTAATAAAAGTTTTAAGGCAGTAATTCGCGCTGCGAAGCGCGGGTATTTTGCTAGTATTTTATAAATTTAAAAAATACCAAACTTATCCTTTAAGAAACAAGGTTCAATATTTTTATCAAAATTGACAGGCCTTTAAAAGCACATAATTTTAACTTTTCCTAGAAATAAATTATGAAATTTCAGTAAATATACTCCAGTAAATATTTCACACACCAATTATAAATAAATAAATAGTCTTGTTTTAATACAGTACCTGTCTTGTTCCTAAATTCACAGGCTACCTTTTATATGCTGCCCTTTTTTCTGGCCATATTTATAGCTAGATCCTTTGTTCTCGAATTTTTGGTTCCATTTCCTCTATTGTCTCTGACTGCCACTGCAGCCTATTACCTGCCATTTTCTTTGGGGCTCCGGTTACACATAGCCCACACTATCAAAAACACCCAGAGTGTTTATTTTCCCTCTGTCACCCAAAAAGTGGGCCCCTTTGATTTACAACCAATAGTTATAAATTCCTTTCCCTGACAAGCAAAAAGATGCCATGTCCAACAGAAAATTGCAACATTGTGTGCTTTTCTGTGATACAAAGCAGCACAAAATTAACTTTAATTGGTCATTCAGAATTAATTTGTAATTTCTGCATTTGATGTGTAAAGTTATTCCAGTAGATTTGTTGCTATTCAAGTAACTGTAAATTCACAAAATTTGTTGAAAGTGACAGCAAAATGTGTTCAGTGGCATAATTTTCCATAGTCATCTACAAGGTGTAAAAGCCTGTCTGGGAGCAGGTTTATACAAAGTTCAGAAAAAAGTTAGGAAGGGAAATGTAGAAATTTGGTCAAAAAGGAAAAGCTGAAATGTACTCAGAACAAAGGTGGGTGAACAAACTGAACGATGAGATATTATTTGGAAAAGTTTGATAACAATTAGTAGTGGTGAACATATTGCTATGGCACAGGGTCCTGGAAGAGGATGGACATTTTGTAAATTGGGTACTTTTGTTACAACCCAGCCACAGGGGATGCACAAACCAGTGTGTTTTCTTTATGTCGGTCCCAAGCCCGGATAAATGGGGAGGGTTACATCAGGAAGGGCATCTGGTGTAAAATTTTGCCAAATCAATATGTTGACAACAATATAAATTTCCATACCAGATCGGTCGAGCCCCAGGTTAACAACGACCTCCACCAGTACTGTTAGCCAACAGGGTGCTGGCAGAAATTGGGCTACTGTTGGTCGAAGAAGAAGAGGGTACTTTTGTCACAGATGGTGCCTACAGTGGTTAAGGCAAGGAAAGAAAACAGACAAAATCTAGTACTGTAAATAATGAAATTCTACTGTCTATGTGTGTGTGTGTATGTCTAGTTCCTCCTAGCAATTTGACTGGTCAGTCTGGCAAAGGAGTTGATAACAACAAAGTGAAGAATGTATCGTGTGATGTTGGGTTGCAAACCAAGCTGATTACAAAGATATGGAGTATTCACAAAGATACAAATGGTGTTTTTACAGAAGGTAATGTCCACCATTGGTGATAGTCAAAAAGTGAACGGTAGACAAGCAAGGCGCCTTGAAATGATAGAGTCTGAGAAGCATGCTTTATGGGAAGATGATTGGGAATGAAAGCGCTGGTCAAGATGGGTTCAGAGACAAACGGATACTGAATGCACACGGATACGGATATGTAGGTGGAATGCTAAGGAAGTAAATGAAGTAGTGAATGAAAAAAATGCTCCTGAATAAGGCTTGCTTTTTCTGAGACAGATTTATTAACTGCACTGTTTTCAAAGGTTAAATACATTCTTTAGATAAATATGTTCTCCCCGTGTCTGCGTGGGTTTCCTCAAGGTGCTCCGTTTTCCTTCCACAATCCAAATACATGCAGGTTAGGTGCCCTGCAGTAGGCTGGCACCCTGCCTGGGGATTTGTTCCTGCCTTGCGCCCTGTGTTGGCTGGGATTGGCTCCAGCAGACCCCCATGACCCTGTGTTAGGATATAGCGGGTTGGACAGTGACTGACTGATGTTTTATTCTATTGTAGCATGCATTCTTTAGGTAAATAAATAAAATGTAACTTTTTTTTATTTTAGCATGATAATCTGATTTATTTACTTTAATTAAAAAAAAAAACAACAATAGAGGGTGGCACGGTGGCCAGTGGTAGTGCTGCTGCCTCGCAGTAAGGAGACCAGGGTTCGCTTCCCGGGTCCTCCCTGCGTGGAGTTTGCATGTTCTCCCTGTGTCTGCGTGGGTTTCCTTCGGGTGCTCCGGTTTCCTCCCACAGTCCAAAGACATGCAGGTTAGGTGCATTGGTGATCTAAAATTGTCCCTAGTGTGTGCTTGGTGTGTGTGCCCTGTGGTGGGCTGGCGCCTTTCCTGGGGTTTGTTTCCTGCCTTGCACCCTGTGTTGGCTGGGATTGGCTCCAGCAGACCCCCGTGACCCTGTAGTTAGGATATAGCGGGTTGGATAATGGATGGATGGAAAAATAACAATAGCCTATCCTTCATCCCGGCCACTTTTTCCTTAAGTTAGATAAATAAGGAGTAAGTAATGATAGATAGATAGATAGATAGATAGATAGATAGATAGATAGATAGATATTGGCCACCCATTGTAATTTCCTCCCTTGCATAATCAAATAAGTGTGTTCTCAGCAAGGATGGATTTTATTAAGCAAGCTATCACTGTTGTGGAAGTGGTAAAACCTTCTGCCTCACACTTGCAGGAACTGAGCTCTCTGTCACAGTTTTACCTACCTGAAGAAGGGGCCTGAGTTGCCTTAAAAGCTTGCATATTGTAATCTGTTCAGTTAGCCAATAAAAGCTGTAATTTTGCTTGACCTCTTACTATATGGTTTCAGATAATAAAGTTCAGAAATAACATAGTATCTTGATCTCCTATTCAGAATAAGTAGACAAACTTTATGGGATATGGGAATCCTGAGACGCAATCACATAAGGTAGCACACCACATCTCATTCTTTGACTCTTTGGCCTAACAGACATTACCTCCATGTCCCTGAACTCCAAACATACAGGCTGCAGCACCACAGGGGGTGAAGGATATGATAACATGTACTAAAACTGAAAACATTGTAAGCAACCAATGAAAAAAACCCAAAACAATTAAAGCCCTAAACAAAGCCTGTCCTAAAATGTGGGGCAGGGAGGTTTTGGTGGTTTTCTGTTTGAAATGGATCTCTCCCACTAGCTACCCTTTTCACTGCCATTGACCTGGCTGACTGCAGGCACCCTGGGAGCACACGATGTCTTGTTGCAATCATTCAGGTGCTCTTTCACTCTTATATCATTTAGAATTTGTAAAAGAAAGAAAAGAGAGTCGATATTTTGCCAGAGGGAAGCAACAATGATATACTGATGTTCTCTGGAGCAGAAAATCCCCACCCAAATTCACAGTTCCTGTGGAAGGCAGTCCTCCATACTTCAGTGATCAATGCAAGATCCACTGGATTGAATTCCTCTTCTTTCAGTTTTGTTTTTTTTTTTTTGCTTATGTTAGAAAACCTACATACCATCACTAGGTTATGTTAAGGGCTGGATGATGTGGAGATAGTGAATCACACTATCATGTGGAGATAGTGAATTACAACAGCTTAATTATTACAGTATTAAAAAACACGAAAAGGGATTAAATAGTACTGTGTTCATTAAGTGAAACAAAAACACAACTTACCTTTGTATTTGTTTTAGCCTACATCTCTATCATCTGGAATTGATTAATGATACCTGCATTCATTTTATAGAGTAGGTCTCATTATTATAATTGTGATAGGAGTTTTTTCTTTGACTGTTAAATAAGTGCAATGGATTTGCTATATTATTTTATTTGGTTTTGAGTATTTCTACAATAGGTGGATCTTTATATTGGGATACAGATATTGTTAGTCCCATTATGTGCCAGTGGTTCACACACAGTACTACTTCAGCAGCCAGGGGAACTCTCAAATTAGCAGGCGAGGTTTGCTTCAAAGAATGCCATTTACATATTTGTTATAATTACATGACTCACTAAGTAGAGTTATACAGTACGTAAGTCTTTTTTCAAGCAAGTCTTCATGTCTCTTTTTGACACATGGTAGTATCTACAGTGTCAACAGTTCCTCTTTTGACCAAACCAGAAAGACGTTCAGAGTCTTATTACTATATTAGGTGGAGTGACTGATATCGTCTCCTTTATACCATTGAGTATTTTAAGGGAAACTTACCAATTCATGTCTTCTTGTGAAGGTTTTCTCAAAATATATACATCAGTGCTGCTTATATAAGACAGCATGTAAGCAAATATTCCACTAAATTACAGTGTGAATTGACTGAATGAATCAAAGCAATGAATTGAACAAAGAATGGTTTACGTAAGGTATTGTCTATTTTACTCTTTCAAGTAACACGGAAATATTTCCCTTAAGTTAGATAGATAGATAGATAGATAGATAGATAGATAGATAGATAGATAGATATTGGCCACCCATTGTAATTTCTGAATGTCTGCCCCTCCATTGCATAATCAAATAAGTGTGTTCTCAGCATGGATGGATCTTATTAAGCAAGCTATCACTGTTGTGGAAGTGGTAAAACCTTCTGCTTCACACTTGCAGGAACTGAGCTCTCTTTCTTCTTTCCTTGTTAGCAAGGTTGCTGTGATTTTCTTCAACTCCCAAAGGCATGTATGTTAGATTGATTGTGGACTTCCACTTGCCTTCTTGTGGGAGTAGGTGTAAGTGTCCCTAGTGATGGACTGATGCCATGTCCAAGGTTGTTTCCTGTCTTGAGCACTATTCTGCTGGAAAACATTAGGTTTCAGCCCTTAATAGAATTACAGTATTCATTATCAAAAGTTTTACCAAGAATTTGCAAACCAGTATTATTAAGTATACATGTTTACTGTATTAACTGTATCCAATATATTGATTATAGAAAAAAGGCAAAACTCCAAGAATTTAAATAAAAATAAACTGTTTAGTGTGTTTACAGATAAATAACTGAGAACTATAAGACTAATATTTTTATTTGTATAAAGAAGAAAAAAAAAACTACCAGAGGGCACATTATTAATTTAATATATCAAATACCAAGAAGTAATTGTTTGGTCTCCTTGGACGTTTACAGGCTAAACAGAAACTGAAGGCTATTCATCAAGTTTAGTTTGCTTTGAAATCTGAGATTGTCCATAACCTGGAATTTTCAGCACATGGGTTGGTACTCTGCATTGTATCAAATGTACTCAAGTTAAAATGATTTTTCTTCAGAAGGATTAGGGAAGTGGGTTTTTGTACATACTCAGAAATTAACCAGAGTGAACAATGGTGTTGACAAGTGCTTTTCATTTGATTGTGTGGTACATACTAAGATCAGAAGGCTCGGAAAGAAGTGTGACACACAATACGGAATGACTATATTTCAGATAAAAAGACGCTTTAATAAAATAAACACAACCTTGTTTTCCAGCTGCAGCCTTAAGCAGGCAAATAAGTAGAAAACCAACTTTATATACAATACTAATAGTCAAAGCACTCAGAGACTCTGAGTGGAAACAGGAAGCACATTTTATAGAAAAATAGCAGGGGTGATCTGGAAGAAACATAAGTCATGCTGTTAATGCAGATACACTGCTATCTCTCAAAGAATGACTCGAGGGGATTCAATGCTCAGACCAGTCTACTTTAAGCAAAATAAATGAGCTATGCTGGGTCCCCTTCTTTAAACATTTACACAGTAAGGTATGTCTGCAGACTCTTATAATGTTAAAGTGTGTTGCCCACCTCAGCAGAATTACCATTTACTAAACAGTCCCTCTATGAATAGCTCTAACATACCAGTCTGACAAACATGGCTACTGGTTTATAGGTCGAAACCCAGAGGGGACTGGACGGTCTCATGGTCTGGAATCCCTGCAGATTTTATTTTTTTCTCCAGCCGTCTGGAGTTTTTTTTTTTTGTTTTTTCTGTCCTCCCTGGCCATCGGACCTTACTCTTATTCTATGTTAATTAATGTTGACTTATTTTAATTTCTTACTATGTGTTTTATTTTTCTATTCTTCATTATGTAAAACACTTTGAGCTACATTTTTTGTATGATAATGTGCTATATAAATAAATGTTGTTGTTGAAACAAAGTACATTGTAAGAACTTCATTAGCATTATATCAAGCTCTGAATGGATAGAAAAACAGAACGTTCAGGGCCTTTAATTTGGCATACAATACTTAACCTTAATAAAGGATTGTACATGTTATACCCAAGTACAGGAAAAAGGGCTGTGGTCCCTAGTGAGAACAGTCCATATTTTACACTTTTATTGTATTAGGTGTAGTAGCATACTGCCAGTAGACTTTCAGATGGTTTGCTCAATACCAACCAGTCTGACTTCAAGAGGAACCACTCTTCTGAAATGGCTCTACTAACTGGGGTCGACCAGCTACGCCTGCCAAGTCAGTACACAACCTTGGCGTGATGACTGATGAGCAGCTCTCTTTTTTCGACCACATTTCTACTGTTTCTTGTTCATGCAGGTTAACCGTAAGATCAGACCTTATCTGTCAGGGTGTGCAGCACAACTTCTGGTCCAGTCTTTGGTCTTGTCACATCTGGATTACTGAAGCTCGCTTCAGGCAGGAGTACCCACATATGCTATCAAGCCACTGCAGATGGTCCAGAATGCAGTAGCCCATCTTGTATTTTACCAGCTGAGGCGAGAATGTCACTGCTGTCTTTAAGTGGCTACTGTAGCAGCACACATTAAGTTCAAATCCATGATGCTTGCCTGCAGAGTAGGCAATGGGTCGGCACCTGTGTATATGGAGACACTGGCGAAGTGCTATGCTCCTTCTCGCCCACTCAGGTCTGACAGTGAACAGCATCTGGTGATGGCGTGTCTGCGTGGTATCAAGTCTCGATCAGACTATATTCCTGTGTATTTCCTAGTTGGTGGAATGAGCTGCCCACCTCCATCCTTACTGCTGACTCCTTCAATGTATTTAAGAAGCAACTGAAAACCCATCTGTTCTGTGAATATCTGTCAAACTGATAGAAGAAAAAAAAACTTTGCTCTGTGGTATTTTATGTTGTTGGTTAATTTGTTGTTATATTAAGTATAATGGCTTTATTTGATTGTAATCAATGATTATAAATTTATTAGTTCTTACATTTGTTCACTTGTAGCAATCAGTTTTTGTTACCTGTCCTACTACACTTGCTTAACAGCAAGCCCTAGCCTAATGTTACTCGATTATGTTACCTCTTTTGTATGTCGCTTTGGATAAAAGTGTCTGCCAAGAAAATAAATGTAAAAAGTAAATGTATTGCTCTTTCACTAAGGTTCACCTCTTATTACCATTGTTCATATAATTCAGTCTGTTTGTGTCCATTGCCCTAATGGATGTGTTAATTGTAACTTAAAGCATTTACTGTAAAAATTGGAAAACCACTGTGTTCTCCTGAATTTAATTTAATTTCTTTTTAGCTTATTTTTTTTTTTTCTGTTCATGGGACTTTAATATTTGAAATGTTGAATTTATAAGCCTTTCCATTCCTTTATTGCTAGTAAGGACACATTCTTTGGCATTCTTCCCTTTCAGTCTTTCAATAAAGGGACATTGTCAGGTGTTTGTCCAGAAACCTGAGAGTTCAGACAAATTATATGTTGATAAATAAGTGCTGGCAATAAGTGGGAATAATTTGCTGGTCAAACAGGATGTTTTCCTTTTTTATTGTTCCCTTTGATTATTATCAGTATTCCAAAGATAACATTCTGACTTGAGATCTTTTTCATTAAGTTTTTTTTTATATGTTTGAAATCGTTCAATGCAAATACATTCTTGGCAGCTTCAAAGCCATGTTAAACTAAAAGCTGAAACCTTTTGTGTTTGCACCTATTATGATATTTTACATTTTATTTATTTTTGTGATGGCAGTTAGCCTGATACCTCAAAGGTCAAGGCACCTAGATTTGATTCCTTGACTAATAATTCTCTGTGCTTGTTCATTTTGTAATTTTCTGATTTGGAAATGGCCTGGTAAGAGTGACTGTGGGCACTGCTGTATGCTGCGGTATGTGGTGGTGTCTGATCCTATTTTGTGGATGATGCTGACACTAAGAAAGGATTTAGAAAATTAAGGAAATCAGATTTTGTTTAGTTAGAAATACAGTTTTCCTTTTATTTTTTTGCATTTAAACACAATGTTTCAAAGTGTCCTTCAGGTCACAACTCCAAACATGAGTATTTTAAATAAAATTAAAATATTATACTTGTAATTTCATATTACTTATTTTATTGAGATTAGACTCAAAACAGATATTTTGGTTTCAACAAAATAAAGGTAATTTAGGTTACTATAATGAAGGTGTATTCCCTCAATCTAAAAAAACCTGAAAAGCAACAGACACACCTCAATCTTATTTTGTTGTTAACTATTTAATTTTTTAGTTGATGTTTTTCTGAACAAAAATTATATTTTCATTCCTTGATCTAAAAATGTCTTCTTTGGCAGTAATAATCCCAGTTGTTTCACGAATATTTTCTTTTTATTCCAAGATGACAGTTAAACAACAATGACATGGCATATTCTGTGTGACATATCTATAAAATCCAATGTCTGTCTGTCTGTATATCTACTCGCTTTTCAGGAGATTAATGGATTTAGATCGGGTTTTGTTCTGTAATTTGCTTGAACATTCTGGTTGATTTTGCGACTTCTGTCATTGTGCTAAGGATCATAGTTTGCTTGTGGTACCAATTTATTTGTGCAAATCTGAGAGACACACAGCTGGCCGAAGGGAGGGGGCAGGGCCCTCCTCACCTCACTCACGTGCCAGTCTCGGGGTGTACCTTACCTCTGCTTAGCTAGCGAACGAGAGAACTACTTAATGGATTTAGATCAGATTTTTTGTTCTATAATTTTCCTGAACATTCCAGTTGATTTTGTGACTTCTCTCATCACACTAATAATCATAGTTTGCTTGCGGGAGCATTATATTCGCGCTTATCCAAGACAGAGGCTGCAGGCCAAGGGGAGGGGGAAACATGACGTCAGGAGTGCGGAGTTGGTCTACCTCTGTGTTTTGGAGCGTAACTTGCTTCCGCTTAGCTAGCGATACCTTTTTGTTTATTGATTTTTAAAGTTTGTCCTGTTTCACTACTGCATGGGTGGAGCCACAGGGAATGGCTAGTTGTATATAAAAACTGACATATTTGTTTAGTAAGTACATTTTTATTTAAATTAGTGTAACTAAATATAATCTTAATTGAAAGCCATGGACAAAAAGGAAGCAGTTTAAAAAATCAGTACATAAAAAAAGTTTGAGAGAAATAAAATTAAGGTGATATGTGAATTAGACAGAGCAGCTAATAACAGTTGGAGTGTGGACAGCTACAGTATGTGGTAGACTGCTATATCCAATACTGTGGCTTCATTAACTGCAGATTCTATTTGCAAACTGCCCCTTAATCGATGGCTAAAATGGATAATTGTAACTGTAGTCTTTAAATAGGCCATTGTTCAAATTTCATCTTCGTCTAAAACTTTTCCATCTTAACCTTGTAGCTAGTAGCCTCCTTAGCGTTAGACCAGAGCGTTACCTGGGCTGCAAAAACCGTGCTAAAAATGTTAGTCCTAAGTGTCACTTGGGCAACAGTACAAATGCATTTTGCATAAGTGTTAGAACTGAGAATCACTTGGGCTGTAAAAGTGCTGTCAGTGCTGCCTTTCTTTGAAGAAATTACGTGTGACTGTAGAATTTCACTAATTCCACTACCAACAGTGAAGACTCTGATGAGAATACCCATCCAGCACCCAAACTGAAGAACATATGGGCGATGTACCAGGCCATTGTAGCAAAATTTCTGAGTGTTTACATTCTGGAATGTGATGTCAGCATCGATGAAAGTCTCATGGCTTATAAGGGCAGACTGTCATGGATACAGAATATCGTGTCAAAAAGAGGAAGATTTGGCATAAAGTTTTGCAAGCTTTGTGAATCTAAAATGGGATACACTTGGAATTCAGTTCTGTAAACTGGGAAAGTGACAACGTTTGATCAGAAATACAATCAGCTGGAATTGCTACATCATCAGTTCTGACTTTGATAGATGCTTTGCTGGATCAAGGTTACATGTGTAACCATGGACAATTTTTATAATTCGCTATTTGACATTTTGCTACAAAGAAAGACTGACACATATGGAACAGTGCATCCGAAACCATTGTGGCATGCCTGGAGACTTTGGCAGACCTAAATTACAGCGAGGTGTGCTAGTAGTTTGGCAAAAGTGTAAAGTGTTTGTGCTGAAATGGAAAGACAAGAAAGATGTTTGCCTTCTTAGAACTGTACATAATGCATCTACAGTCACTGTACAAGCAAAAGGCAACAAGCAGGTTATGAAGCCGTGTGTTGTGGTCGACTACAATAGCACAATGGGTGGCGTAGATTGTGCAGATTGAGAATTGACTTTCTATCCGTTATGCGGAGGCAACAAAAGAAATACTACAAAAAGATATTTCATCATCTGCTGGAACGGTGCATTTGGAATGCATTTGTCTTATACAAACAAAAAGCTGGCGAAACTGTGTCTTGTAGAACAAATCATTACTGCACATCCACCGTTCACACTACCACTAAAGAGACGCAGTCGACCCAACACATTGTGGATCAATCCAGAGAGTCTTATTGGTAGACATTTTATTGATTATATACCTCCAACAGAAAAAAAACAGAATCCAACTCGTACCTGTGCAAGAACAACTAAAACTGAAACAATGTATATACTAATAAAAGAAACAAAACACATTCAGATTATGCCTTTACAAGGGCAAATAATCAGCGGATGGAAATGGATGTCAGCCTCCTGCTTTACCATGCTGCTTGCTTCAAAATGGAGTCTTGATAACATTATAAAACAATGCTTAATATGGCTACTAGAGATCCCCTAAGAACACATTTTAATGGAAGACTTCAAGGAAGAAATAAACAACAATACAGTAATGAAGAAACTTGGTTCACAAGTTTTCCTATCATCTTGTGCCAACCTTTCTATTCACTACCTCTCCTTCACTCTGACTTCCTTCTTTCTCTGTAAGTCGACCATTGCCTACCTCTCTCCTCTCAACTCTGAGCTTGCTAGTCATACACCCTAGGACAGGGGTAGTCAATTATGATGTAAGGAAGTCCGGAAAGAGAAAATTTTCTCATGTTCAGGTCCGCAGCATCATCATGTTTGAGTTGCATTATAATTTTTACATTACAATTAATTTATATATTTTGAAGTAGCATTGCAATTGTATCAACATCTGCACGGTGTGAAGTCAATGATTCAAATCAAATGAAGAAAGTTCAATGCCATTTCAACAATATTTATTTTCAGTGCAACTCTGGACTCTGGAGGGCTACATACTGTACAATAAAATAAAAAATAAATAACAGTAAAAGCAAGGCAACTTTGACATTCAACTGAGAATTATAAATAATAAGTACTTTCATAATAATAATAATAACAAGTTTTAATGTTTCAACAAAAAAAAGACTTGGCCTCATATAAAAATAAAATATATAAGAGTTTTTAATATGTGCACAACTGAACAGGCATAACCAGTTTAACAGTAAATCTGATCATCTTTAAATAACTGAACCCACCTTCCCTTCCTTCTTTCCCTCGTATCCCACTGCCTACTTTCTCTTGTTCAGTAAGAGAAATGAGCTCTTGCTTGGTCTTGCAGGATTTTAAATCTGGTCTGGAATGGTGTCAGTGCCATCCTCATGCATATGTGAAGACTGTCATCACTGAATGTTTTTTTGTGACGTCCCAAAATCCACGTATATCTGAGGGAAGACTCGTTAGCGAGTTGTAGTAAATGAATGTGTTAAAATCCTTGTTGACCGATCGTTAGTTGGCTTTAAGATCGCTTGTTTTCTGTAGCCTAACTGGCAAATTTAGTGGGTAACTTTTCTCAAATGTAATTTTGCGCTTAGTTTCGTAGTGGTGTTTTACATTCCTGCTTTTAACCACTGCCACCGTCTCAGAGCAAATGAGACACAGTGGTTTCAAGCTTCCTACGTGAAGTATGAACATAAAGACCTCAGTCCATTCCAGATTAAAAGCCTGGTTTTCAGCGTCAAGCTTCCGCCATTTAGCAAAAGCCATGGCACATTGACTATTTCGTCGCTTTTCTCTCTCTTGTGAAGGCCCGCCCTACTCTGCCTGAGATTGGCTGACATTCTTGCCTTCACTTTGACCAATATCAGTCTTCATGTTTAAACCCAACCAACTCGAACCCACGAAGGCAACAAGTATTGGCCAATCAGAGACATGTAGGAGGTCCCTTTCACTGAATAGCGGTGTAGAAACACTCAGAAAAGAGTTGCCGGTAAAAATTTAATCTCTGCCAAAACTAAATAAAACTCAATGATATGTCTGGGTCCGGACAGAACAGAGTCCAGGTCCAGACCTGGACCGCGGTTTGCCTATTAGTGACCTGTGCCCTAGGAGATCTTTGAACCTGGTCCCACGGTCTCTTTTCCTGGTAACCTTTGGGGAACATTCCTGGGTCAACATATAACCAACCCTGATATGGTGTGTTTTGACAACCATACTGGGAAGAACAGGGGCTTTGGGAACTGCAACATTAATATGTCTGCATAAATGCAACCCTTCACACAGACTCCATGAAGTTATTGTGTTGATTCAACAATTCTGGTACACTCTTAAAAATGTTTTTTTTAATGGCAATTTATGGTTCTTCACTTGGTTGTGTGGTTCCTCATAGAACCTCGTTCCTTGTAATTTAGCATCTTTTCATTCTAGCAAGGGTTCTTTTCATATGAAGTTGGTTCTTTGAAAACTTTAATGTGTGGTAAGCCACCTAGCAGGACACTTAACAGATTAAGAAAGTCTGACCTTAGCCTGTGTTACTGTATGCAGCAAGAGTCTTTGTAAAATCATGACCGATTGGTATTTTACTGATCTGTGACCATCTATTCATAGTTATTTAATGTATGGTGCCTTTTTACAGATATAAATATATAAAAGTTCTTTCTGGTACCTTCATGTGGATGGGTCTTTTGGGAACCAAAAATGGTTCCCCTATAACATTGCTCAGAAGAAGCACTATGGCACCTTTGTTTTTAAGAATGTGGGCAATATTTCTGAAGAATTACACATTATTAAAAAAATACATTTATCCTAGTGCACCCTAGGAATCTCTTCATCAAGCACAGAAGAGTTCAAATATGAAAACAATGATGTATTAGTCTATAAAAACATAATATTACTAATATGTCATTTAAATGACAACAGCAAACAAAAGAAGAGCATGCTGTCTCCCAGTAACTGGGCATGTGATGGGATGGATTACTCTCCTCATAACTACAGCAACCACAAAGTCATTTTGTCCCTCCCCTCGTGTTTCGCCTGACCTTTATCACTGTCTCTTATTTGGGCACACTATTACCTTGCTCGTGAAACTCTTACTCTTTACAACTCATAAGTTCATTTTGGTTCTTGCACAATGCAGACGTTTAGAAAGAAACCACAAATACCGTAAAATAAATAATAATTTCCAGAAAATACTGAATAAATCGCATCATTCCCACTCTCATTAGATGAATGTGTACAGTATGTGAAGTTGCTGATGCCTCTACATTTGCATATTTGAACGTTCACATACTTGTGTCCTCAGAAGATATTGCTACAAATTGGGCAAATTATGTTACATTTGATTAAAATTCATACCAAACATGAAATGATTCAGTTTTGGTTTTCTGAACAACTGAAATTTTAACTTAAATCAATTGTGAAATTTAAATCATCACAAAAATAAAGAAAATAAATTGTTAATATATATAGTCATGCATGCAAGCAGTGCTAGTGTCATAGTGTCTCACTATGGGTTCCAGTATAGGTATGGGTGTAAGTAAAAATATTGTGAAGGTCTTTTGTGTGACACTGCTACTAACATAGAGTGGAAGAGAATCTCTCTAGAGGACTTTTGATATAATTTCCTGTCTGGGTAGTGCCAACTCTGACCCTTACACTTTCTCCACTCTTTAAACCACCTCCCTACAGGAAACCAACTTTCATTGTGGAAATGACTTCTAAACAGTACGGAACTGCACTTATCATCTTGAACATTTTTTTATTATATACATCTATACACTAGCTGTGTAAGCCTGTGCTGTAAAAAGCATGGGGTCCTAGAAACTATTGAAATCGTCAGACAAAAAATTGAAATGTACAGATGTCAGTTAATTGAAAGGAACAACTCAGGCCATCTCTCTCCTAGGAGGATTCGTTTTGCCGATGTGCTACTATAGCTTGTGCATTAGCTGAGGGAGGAAAAGTAAAAGGAATACCGTTTTGCCGACGTTAGTGGCTAAGCGACTTTGTCTTTCTTCTGAGGTTTATGTTCCTGATGTGTTGGCTCTGCTTGTGTTATTAGCAGCTAAGCAAGTTTTCTGTTTCGTCAGAGGAAGAGCCCTTACCCCGACTCCACCTCTCACTTCCGGGCCGGACAGACGCACACACTTCCATGCGTAGAAATTTGTATATAAGATATATATGGAAGCGAAGGTCTGTGATAAGGTTTGCATATTTGTAGCTCGAAATCTACAAAGGGAGAAACAGATTCACATATCTTAAAATATTTTTTTTATTACTATGCTTTGACCTATCAGAAATCATCATCAGAGGAAAATGATTAGACTTACAGGAATACAAGGCAATATATAGCAAATAACGAGGGGTGGTAAGTGGATGTCGGGGGGGGGGGGGGGGGTACTAGACAAGGTGGTGTACGGACGGTGTTGGTCACAAAGTCTTATTTATTATTTGTATGTTCTTCTTTTCAATCTGGCATATTCAGGGTTCATGTCCAAATTTCTGTTAATGGTATTTTCATTGGATAGCCATATTTCAGCCAATTCTCTGGAACTTTTAGTATTAGCCTTGAATTTTACTTGCACTGAGTCCCATTTAAATGTGTGTTCAGTCAAACTTGTGTATGTGTAAATCATTGAACATTGGTCCTTTCTTCTGACTGCATTGTGATGTTCCTGTATATGTGTGGCAAGTGTTTTTGATGTTTGTCCCACATATACAGCTTCACACTTGTGTTTACATACATAAAGTTTCACCGGGCACACATTTAAATGGAACTCAGTGCAAGTAAAATTCAAGGCTAATGCAAAAAATGCCAGATAACTTTTAAGATATGTGATTCATTTTGTCCCTTCGTGGATTTCCAGATACAAATCCAGGTCACACAGCTGGAGTGACCATCAGTCCCCCATGAGCTGATCACACCCTCCGAGGGACATCCTCCCAGCTTTCAGTCTTCTTCGTCTTTTTTACGCACATTTGCATCAAATCTGCATATATAGCAGTAAAGGTCTGTGATACGGTTTGCATATTTGCAGCTCAAAATCCACAAAGGTAAAAAATGAGTCACATAC
Organism: Polypterus bichir lapradei; assembly: GCA_026402145.1. NCBI lineage: Eukaryota > Metazoa > Chordata > Cladistia > Polypteriformes > Polypteridae > Polypterus > Polypterus bichir. The sequence continues at coordinate 250,323,792 of JANRMT010062791.1, forward strand.
CTTAAAATAGTTTTTATTGCTAAGCTTTCAACAATCTGGTAGGTGTCATCATAGCAAATGGGGCAGTGGGTGTGTGTGTGTGTGGGGGGGGTAGATTAATAATATACGGTTTGCAGGGTGTTGGTCATAAAGTCTTTTTTATTATTTGGATGTTCTTCTTTTTAAACCTGCATATGTTGGGTTCATGTCCATGTGTTCGTTAACTTTGTTTTCATATGATAGCCACGATTCAGCCAGCTATCTGGCACTTTTAGTATTAGCCCTGAATCTTACTTGCACTGTGCGGCGATTAAACATGTGTCTCAGCTGAACTGATATTTTAAGATATTTGACTCATTTTCTCCATTTACGGATTTCTAGCTACATATATAGTTACCATAATGCAGAGTGTGTTTGGACCCAAGGTTGGAGAAGACACACTAAGAAAAGCTTATATAAAATAGTCATGCATACCAATCCCTGGGGAGCGTTATATGGGTGATAGGGAAGATTAAAAGTTCAAACAGCCATTAACATAGTTTTCATTTGTGGCTGTAGAATGGAGGAGAAACACCCAGATAGTTTCTAACATCACTTCAAATTCTGAGCCTCATGCTCCAGAAGTTGGAATTTATTTGGGAACCTGCTTACAAGGAGGATGGAGCTCCACCACTGGGAATCATTTAAAACTGATGCTCATTAGACTTCTAGCAATAGCATTGTTTGCCATTATTTTTTGTTCTTCTAGTTTTGCTTTTGTCACATGGACAAAACAGTGTGTCCCCTCAAGCCCTAAATGTTTTTCTGACTTTTCATTTACAATATGTATAGTACTATTCAAACGTTTAGAATCAGTTAGACAATGTCATGCTTTTAATTGAAATTAATAACTTTTTTAATCAAGATACCATTAAAGAGATTTAAAAATATAGCCAAGACATTAATAGTGGCAATTACTGCTTGAAATTATTTTAAATTTATTTTTCACATATGACTTCAAAGCCTCCTTTTCAGTAGCCATTCCTTCAGTGTCCTAATGGTCATCTCCTTTAACTTACCCTTAATTAGTTATTTTAATTGTTAAAGAGCGAACTTTGTAATTGCATTAGCACCACTGAAATCTGTTATTCTGTTCAATAAAGCAAGTAAACGGTCTTTCTTAGGAGTTACTAAGTACTGGCACTCATAAAATTCAGCTCTGGGTCCAAAGATGGCCAAAATGAAGTAGCATCTTCAAGAAGGACTTAAGTCTATTGTTTTTTTTTTCAGTTTTGGCAGAATGAAGGATATTTCATGTGACAGGTTGTCAAGAAATTGAAGATTTCATACAAAGGTGTCTATTACCGTCTTGAGAGAAAAGAGGAAGAGCCTAAGAAGCTGAATTTCAAAGAAAAAGCCATATCTGAAACTGGCAAATAAAAAGAAAAGGTTAAAATGGGGCAAATAAACAGATTTTGTAAGGAAGATGACTGGAAAAGCATATTATTGTCAGCTTTCAGGAGTCATCTTTTCTCTATTGAAGATGACACTGTTATATGATCAGAACGGCACTTCAGAGTATCAGCAACACTCATACTATATTTACGGTGAATAAAAAAAACAAAACTGGATGCTTATCCACAGGCAGTCTTTGAGGATTCATTTTTTCTATGCTACGAAGTGCCTCACACACAAATGTGCACAATGACTGCGTCTTTTTCAGTGTAGCACCCTGGCCAAGTGCAAGCATAGTTATGACAGGACTCAAACCGTAAGGCTTAGGGAAGGACACTTTTTTTGTGTTAATATTTTTGTTTTGATAAAATGCTTTGAATTTGGTTCTTGCTTTTCTTCCGGTATATTAGGTATTAGGTATTTGTTTTGTTTCTTATTGTGTTTTGATCAGAGTCACAGTATTGTAGCAGTTATCTTTGAATATGTACATTGCCCCTGTCCCAATTGTCAGTGCTTATACTCAGAGTGAGGATAGCCTGTTGGGTGAATGGCTTCTTCTTTATAAAGGCTGCAGAGGAGGTCGATCAATCAGAGTGCCAGTGGATTTTGATAGAGGGTGCTTGCCAGTGTAAGGAAAGCTTGGAGGCTCACGGTAGGGGCTTTAAGGGTCCCTTTAGGGTAAGTATGGCTCCATATTTTCTTGTATTTTCTTTATATGTTCTTTTGTGACTGAATTTTATTTTTACTTAAATATTTTGGCATGGTAAATAATTTTTAGACCATGAATCCTTTTATTGACTGTCACTGATACCTGTGGTCCTGGTCCATTCCAACTACCAGGCTTTGCAGATGGCCTGTGACAGCATGTGAACTTATCTATTTTAACACTTCTTAGAACAACAGGTGTACGAAATCTATCCTTTCATTTTATAGTATGATGTGCGGGTGATAGTTCATGGACAAGGTTAAGCAATCTTAAAATTCTAATTGTTACCCTGGTTCAACCACATCTGTCAAGATAATTATGGAGTGCATTGCTTGATGAAAGGAATAGTTGTTTGAAAGTAATTGACTAGATTTTGATCAGTTGACAAGGAAAAATAAGTTATGTGAAGCCGCATATGTGTTATTCACATATAATCTTTTGTTATTATGTATTTTGAAAACTGTGGCTTCACAAATTTCAGTATGCTAATTTTTAAACTCACATATTCAGGATACAAAATGTTAACGTTCAAATGATTTCCATGCTGTAAAGTTTTGCAAAAAGTATAAAACTTATTGGCGTCACTCAAAGAGTCTCCTAATGACTAACAATGAAGCTTGCAACTAAGGAATGATTTTTCTTTGTTATTCATTGAGCTGCGTCATTGTATTTTCTTCTTTCATTTTTATGATTTTTTATCCTGTTAAAACCTTAAATCCTATTATGTTTATCTCTTTATTCATTTTGGGTGGTCTGGTTGTGGTCTTTCTGCCAATGCCATTGAGTTTACCATTTCACCAAAAATGGACTGACTGGGTTCAGTAAATAAATGGAAGGATGGATGGCCGACTAAACACACCTACTCAAGGTTCATCTATCCATTTCTGCAACCTGTCCATCCATCCATCATTCATTGAATTAGCTTAGTTCACTTCAGGTTCAGAAGGGGATGGTGCCCACCACAGGACCACTGGGCACATTAATTGCCCCAGATAAGGTGTTCATTCATTACAGGGCACATTCAGGAACACATCAACACTCATTCACTTGAGATCATCTTAAAGGCATTTATTAATTTAACACAATATCTTTAAAAAATCCATCATTCACATTGCCAGGATATCAACCCAGAAGCTGTGAAGCAATACTGCTAAACAACTACAAACATCTACATGAGATGCATTTTATCTAATATAAACCATAATATCTAATATAAAGCAATTGATGCTTTTTTTTCTTTTATAATGTACCATTCTCGTTGTTTCATAGTTTTGAAAGGAAAACATCCATCCATTATCCAACCCGCTATATCCTAACTACAGGGTCACGGGGGTCTGCTGGAGCCAATCCCAGTCAACACAGGGCGCAAGGCAGCAAACAAACCCCGGGCAGAGTGCCAGTCCACCGCAGTGAAAGGAAAACAATAAACATGAAACTATCAATCAGTACATTAAAATATACAAGAAAGTAACAATTTACAATATCCATGTTTAATTTAATATATATTTTTTTTGTATTTCTACTTTAACTTTTGCTTAATTAAGTGTCTTCCAATGATGTTTACTCTGAATGAATAATCAATAAATGAGAGTGTAGAGTAGTACAGTAGTTGCTGGACTTGATTTCCACTTCAGGTTTTAGCAAAGAAGTCAAATGAAAGACACAGTAAAGGACAAGAGACTGGGTTGAGTTTTCAGCCATGTGATTATCTGTGAGGAATTTGTATGTTTTCCAGTTGGATGAGTGGATTTCCTTCTAAATTCTAAAAACACACAGATGCCAATAAGTGAATACATGTGTGTCCTCCAACTAATGTTGTTGATTCATATGTTCTGTGTCATTCTTCTGTAATTCTTGGCTACAGGCAAAATCATAGTGGAAGAGAGGATTACTAGTGTATATTGACCATACAGTTTTACCCAAAGTGGCCCAAGAGAGCACAAGTCAATAGAATATTTAAAACTCTAAGTAGAATTGGTCTGCAGATGGTTGCTGTACAAGACATTGATAAGGCTTGAGAGACCACTGGAAAACAGAGGAAAACACATCTGCCAAAATGTTTTGCATCATAAACAATGGGAAAATGGGGGAGAAACTGAAGCACTGTGCCCCCAAAATGAATTGGTTTAAAAGAAGTGTTGCCAGGAAACTGAGTGGGAACAGCTGGTTGCATAAAATATACTTCTGCATGCAATCTGAAGGGTGGTCTAAGCCTTTAAGGAAGAGCTAGGATGTACAGATGCAGAGATAATTTGGGCTACCACAAGGAATTCTAGAACTATAAGGAGAAACACACTTGACTTTAGAAGTGACTAGTGACTGCCCCGCGAATGGGGTTTAAAGCCATATTGTGGCCAGTAGTCATTTAAGTTTAGGAAGATAAGTGATAGCAGGAACTCAACTGGCAGGAGGAAACACAAACCAGACGTGTGGTGAAAGAGGAACAGGAGATGAAAGAAGAACTGTGTTTTAGATGGTACAGTGATAGAAAGTGGACCAGCCCCCTCACTTTAACACTAGAATTACCAGAGCCTATGAAAAAATTTCTTCAAAATGTCACTTATATTGTCTCTTTCTTTCAGGTGTGTAATAGAAACCACAGCATAGAGAGAAGTGTGCGCATTGCAACAGGTACACATCGTAGTAGGAAGGACGGTTCTTGCATGTGTGTGAACTGTTAACATTTGAATTTGATGATTGCATATAGCACTGAACTGACCTCTCTGTACTATTCTTTCCTCTGCATGTCCTGGAGTACAACAGAAACAGCCCCATATAGCAACATGGAGACTGGCAAGATCGGGGGGGGGGGGGACACACAAGGTCACCGATTACAAGCGCAAGATGTGATGTTATGCGAACGAATATGAATAATATGAATAATGTTGCATCCGTGCCACAATGTTTTCCGAAATGTACTATACAGGTCATAAAATGAATAATTTCAAATATTTCAAATATCATATATACCTGTGTCTCTGTTTTTTTTTTGACATCATAGACCATAAGGTGCATACTAATTCAGCGTGAGCAGGAACACTCAATAAAACTGAATAAAAAAAATCAAGTGACGGTGAGATACGAAGAAGGCAGATTCACCAACATTTATGTGTCGGCTTTTATCCCTCCAGATCAGAGAATGTCCAGTTCCATTGCCTCAAAACACCACTCACATCTATAGTTACTCCCAGTTTCAAATAAAAACTAACAGCATCAGATCCCTGGGGGGGGGGGGGGGGGGGGGGGCGTTAGTATGTATCGTGATCGTGACTGAGAGAATACAAGTGGAAAAAAAAAGTTACTTTTACAAGTCCTATAAATGTACGCCGCAAACCAAATGTATGTGTGTACTGTATAATATTAACAATAAGAGCAGCTCAATACTGAAAACAGCAAATATAGGAAGCAGTTGGGATCGAATCGGGGACTCTCGATTACAAGTCAGCAAATCTTACCACTACACCACGGAAGCTGTTGTATCATCCTTGAACCTTTTGTGAAAGTGTTTATTTGATCTTTGGACTTCAGGCTTCACACATTATATAGTTTATGACAAGATTTTGTCATTTACTACTAAAATATGAAAAACGTTTCTGTTTTAACATAACAATGTGTTTACACAGATTATTGTAGAAACGGAACAAACATGAAATGCATGTGTTCCAAATAACAATCTATTATTTCCACTCTAAAACTCCAGCACTTCACTCCCAGATAATCAAACAAGGCATGAGCTGGGAGAACATTGTGAACATTTTGCAACAGTGGGGGGATGGGATAGCAGGCTGCTTGTTGCTTGTCTTTATCGGCACATTTACAGGACAAAAGTCGCTGACCGAGAGGTGCAAACAGATTTAAGGTGGGCCAGATCTACGAGTTTTTTTGTAGGCTCTGGTAATTCTAGTGTTAAACAAAGAGATGTTAGGTTTGTGTTTTTCTGTTTCATTGGTTCTTTATTACTCATTCTGTATATTCTCTCCCCATTTGTGTTGTAGTATTTAATAAATACATTTCTTTTTGTAAATATGGCCTCTTTGGCATTTTTTAGTGTTGAGTGATATTACAGGGCTATCTTCTCTGGTTCATTTTTATATAATAGAAGCATAGTTAGGTTAAATGACTTTCTCATGTAAGTCATACCGTTGGTCCATGGCAGGGATCGAGTCATCAACCTGATGTTTCAAGCTAAATTTGCTATAAAATGCAACACACAGTTCAGATGAATGGATGATTGATATGGAAAGAAACTGAAACGACCCCCCCAGATAGCTAATAAGATGAACTTCTGCAACCGATCCATAGAATTAGAAAGCCTCTGCACTCCTCATTTAACCCCATTATTGATTGTGCTTTGGGTGGACAGTCTGCTATACTAACACAGTCTATGACTGAAAACTCTGTTTTGAGGGTTCAAACTGTGTTCTTTGTAACCAATGGAATAACAGGTGGGGACTGAACTGGCTACCTTGAGATACACCAAAGCACCTGCTCTCTCTAGATATACTGTTATATTCAACATGACCCTGTTGTTGAAATATGAAAATAATCACACTGTGCTTTCTGTCATATAAGTCCCTTGGGGTGTATAAATAAGAATGTCTCCAACCAGTTTAATTTTTGTACATGATTCATCTGAAAATAGAAAATTCTGCGCCTAGGCTGTAGTTTTGAGACACCTACAAATCTTGACTTGATATTTTAAAAAAAGTTGGTTGAATAGGGATAAACCAGTTTTCAACAAGACTTTTGTTGTTTTCTTATTCTGTATAATGCTCACCCCCTAAAGTGAAAGGAAGTTTGTGGCCTCTTCAATGAAATATGCTTTTTTGAAAACCCCATTCTACTTCAATAACTTGCCTAATTTTTTCAATAAACTGGCTTTTAATGAAGGGCAGATTATCATCTCTTCTATTTGTCTGCTACATTAGGTATTAGGATGGCTGCCAAGAAAGCACACTTCTAAAAAGAATAGATGTTGACACTTGAATTCATATCTGGGTGGTCTTCAGTTCCCATTAATGTTTTACCTTAGGGGAGTGGTATACAAAATTAATGGATGGATTGAAACTCCTAATTTAGATAATGGATTAAACAAATAAGAAATGAAAATAACATTTATTTGGGCAAAATAATTGCATTTAAATTCTAGCAGTACGAAAAGTATAGTTCTCAGAAAAGACATATACCAAAACATGTTTCCTTTTCTGTTGCTTACTCATCATTTACATACTCAGCTATCTAAACATTCCTTTTTGTCCTTTGTGATAAACAGATAGTTAGGAAAATGAGCCTCTGTCATTTTTGCTCTTGCTGAGACCTGTCATATTATGCGCCATATGACACCTCCTGCGTCAAGATTCTTTGATAAGGCATCATCTGAATGGCTATTGAAACTATCTGTAATTCTTTTTCCTGTTCTACTTAATTCTCTGTTTTTCTTTTCTTCTTCTTGCAAGGGGCTCTAATTTGTTTTTCACTTTGTCTGTCAAATGTTACCCTTATGACTCTTTTACTTCTTGCTCTTTGAAGAGTCCACTCTAGTGTCAAGCACAGAAATGGAAAAACATTTTGTCATGTTTCCTTCTGCTGGCAATTTCTGAGCTTAGCCCTATTAAATCCATTAGAACAGCAAATGCCAGTCATGGGCTAATGTACCTGCACACTTGAAAAGTTAAATACTATGTTGTAAATTGCACGCAATCTTGTCAGTTCTGGCTAAGGCACACTTCTCAGGCTTCACGGCCCTAAAAAGTCATCACTGCAAAGCAATATCAAGAAGAACACTTCAGGTCTCACTGTGTGTGGAATGAAGTTGAAATCTTTTTCTTGCCTTGAGCCAAAGTGTCGTGTTAAATCACAAAACTTAAATTAAATGAAGTAACCTTTTCTATGACATGTTGTAACTCAAACAAGAATGACTCAGTGGATCAGAATTTTATCAAAAATTATACAGAATACAATCTCAGTAATACAAAGAAAGGTTAGCCATCTGTACATTTACAGTATCACATTTGAGTCATTCAAACAAATCAGTGGGAAGTGAACAGTTTCTGCAGAAAAATGGGGTAGGCACAAACAAAATGAGAATAACTACTTAATTTAGTCATGGTTTGAGGACAACAACCTCACCCTCAATACAGACAAGATAAAGGAGATGATAGTGGACATGAGGAAGAACAGGAGACCTCACTGGCCACTTCATCCGAGGGCTTGAAGTGGAGAGGATGAGCAGCATTAAATACCTGGGCGTCTACATCAGTGAGGACCTCACTTGGACACTTAACACCACACAGCTGGTCAAGAGGGCTCAACAGCGGCTGTACTTTCCGAGGAGGCTGAGGAAGTTTGGTATGTCGACTAAGATCCTCGGCAACTTTTACAGCTGCATTGTTGTGAGCATCTTGACCAGCTGCATCACTGTGTGTTACAGTAACACTACTGCTATTGACCGCAAACACCTGCAGAGAGTGGTAAAGACTGCTGAGAAGATCACTGGGACCCCACTGCCCTCTCTGCAGAGCATCTACAACTGCAGAGTCCAAAGAAGAACTGCCTCGATCCTCAGGGACCCCATCCACCCCCAACACGAGCGGTTCACACTTCTACCCTCAGGCAGGAGGTACAGACGTATGAAATGCAGGACTTCCAGGCTAAAGAACTCTTTCTTTCCCAAGGCCATTAGACTCCTAAATAACTGACTGGAGTTTACAACCATGGTTCACCTCATTCTATTTACCTCACACAACAGTATTTGACTTGTCCATCACACACCTACCTGCACATTACACTTTATGCTTCTATTCTGTTTTATACTTTATGCTGCTTCTGTTACTTATTATCTATTTGCTACTTATTATTTATGTTTATCTTTATACGTTGATTTGTTAACCATTAGCATTTGGTGTAGACAGCAAAGAAAGAATTTAAATGTACAGTACAGGGAAAGTGCTTCCTTACTGTGCACATGACAATAAACTTTGAATGTCCAATGTAATGACAAACTATGGTCAAATGACCAGGCAGGACAGGATAATGCAAATAAAAGGCCATCCAGTCCCCATTGGGCATTCTGTCACCATTAATAGGATACTCTTGTGGAGTTCTCTGTATCTTCCACTTCATTTTGATTTTTTCTGATTCTCAGGAGGCTGCAGCATACTTAAGGCAGAGGGCAGTGGTGCACAGCACCACCTCAGACTACCAGAAAAAAGAAAACCCACAAAAGATGAGATTAGTGACAGGCCTGGAAAACAGCAAATAGAGCTACATTTAATGAAAAGAACTGATTTCCTCTTCACCCCAGTATGAAGTTCTAATATTAGTGATGCTAGTAATTTAAAGAGAAAGACAGATTAAAGTGGTGGGTTTTTAATACTTTTTTGAAGTGTTCAACTGTACTGGCCCGAAGTATTTCAAAAGATTTTTGTTGCGTATAAAATGAAAGCCACTTAACCTGTCCTTTTACTGTATGTTTCACTCCCTGAATACTGAGCAAGCAAGTGTGAGATAATCTAAGATTACAATTAGGAATCTAAGAGGACAAGCATTCCAAAACATAAGATGGTGTTGAATAATTTAGGGCCTTATATATAATTAAAAGTATTTTAAAATCAATTCTAAAAGGCAGCCAGTACAATGATTCTATGACTGGGTGAGATATGCTCAAGTTTTTCAGTTTTGTTAAAATTCTTACTGCTGAGCTTTGCACACATTATTAAAGTTATAGTCCACAGGAATGACAAGCTGATACACAGGTAAGGTTTGGGGTGCCAACCCGGCCATCCCCATTTACTTAAGGTTTTAAATAAAAATAATGCATGATGATGTATACAGGAAACAACAATACTGGCACCAGAATAATGTGGCTAAATCAGTTTCAACATCTTTGCTCAGGTCGCTGGGATAAGAAGTGACACCTTCTGGGTGGTTGCACTTTTATGGCCCTGGGACCAGAAGCGGCAGAGTCAGTTGCCCTCATTGGGCAGTTTTTCTGCACTGTGGAGGAAGAAGGAGGCAAAACAGCGGCATTGTTCCCACTCAGTCCAGGGTGGTATCACATACCTGGCAGGAACTCGGAGGGTGAACCGCTGACACACATGCATGACTATATATATATATATATATATATATATATATATATATATATATATATATATATATATATATCAACACACACCTTTATTCTTCCATGGGGAAATGTTTTATATTGCACCTCACTTCTCAACAGAATACAAATAATAGTAATGATTGCACAATCCTTCCACCTCCAGTCCTCCACACAGGCTTTGATCTTCCTCCCAACTCAGGCCATTGAATACTGCCACCTGGCCCCCTTTTATATGACACCCAGAAGGACTCCAGTTTTCCACCGACCTTCTTCCGGCAGTATTTCCTGGTGTGGCGAAAGTGCTGCCAAACAAGGCCCAGCAAACGTCCAGGCGCCCCATGGCAGTGGCCACGGGCCCCAGCTGGGTTGAGCTTTTATGCTCCACACCCATGGCCTCACTACTAGCCAAGGGGGCTCCCCTCTGTTGGTCCGGGGAAGAGAATGTCCTGAAAAAGCTCTCTCCCCCAGTCCTTCCAGTGTCAGGGCGTCTGAGCCTGGTAAAGGCAGTGACTATCGGCCACAACATATATATATATATATATATAGTAAGAGCGGTAGGAGTCGCTGTCACCCCATTAAACCCAACGGACATACACACAGACAGAGTAAAAACACTAAAAAGATATTTAATATTTTCTTCTTTAAATAGTGCTCCTCCAGCACCACAGCCACCATTAAACACAAATCCACAATAAATCATTATAACCCTCTCCTTCACACCCCCCAGCAAGCTCAGTCTTACTCCTCCCAACTCCGGCTCATTTGCTGGGTCCCCAACAGTCCATTATATAGTCCTTGACCCGGAAGTGCTTCTGTTCTTCCACTCACGTGACTTGCTAGCACTTCTGGGTCAGATGGAGAATTGGATTTTTCTTCAGCCCAGAAGTACTTCGGGACTCCCGTCCTCATGATCTGGGAGTACTTCCGGGCTATAAATATGGCACGAGTCCTTCTGTTCCTTTACAGCTCCTCCTGGCAGCACCCACGGCACCCAACAGGGCTGCGCAACCAAACTCCAAGTTCCAGGATGCCCAGGGAAGCAGTCATCTAACATTTTGGGGGAGGCAGTGACCTGGAAAAGCTGCCTTCCCCCATCCTTCCATCATAGTGGCATCTTGGCTGGGATGAGCTGGCGGCCGTCCGCCACAATATATATATATAATCCTGAAAGGAGTGCATTGAAGTAATTTAGATGATTAAAGACAAAAGCATACATTAACTTCTCACAATCAAATGTGAATAAAGTACTATCTATCTATACATCTATCAGTCAAGACAAGGTCATAGGGTTTAATTCCTGGCCTGGTTACTGTCTGTGTGGAGCATTCTTTCCTTGATTTCATGGGGTTTTAAGCCCATATCCAAAAGGAATACACGTTGTTCTGTACTATATCTTATTTTCATTTCCCTGTGTATATCTATTTTCCACCACTTTCTGCTTCTAGCCATTGCCTTACTTTATTTAGTTTCCTGCATATCCTTCTCTACTATATTCTCCTGTCTGTTTTTTGTCCTTTTTTTTCAGACAGTGAAACTGTGAATGCACTCAGACAGTGAAATACCCAATGCTCTGCCAGCTCCTTCTAAAGTTTCAATGTAATAACCTGCCAGCATTAACAGGACTGTCAAGGAGTGGCTTAGTGATTTGGAAACTCTAGGTTGAAATTTAACAAATCACCAGGACGAGATAACATTTATCTTGGAATATTTAAAGACGCTAGTGTGTGCATATGTTAAACATTGTGGTTATTTTTTAAAAAAATCACTGCATATTGGGCAAATGCCTAAACAAATGCCTAATCATCATAATTAAAGAAATGGATAATTGGGCAAATTCAAGTAACTATAGGCCAGTAAGGTTAACATGTGTCATGAGTAAATTGATGGAAGCAATTTTTAAGAAACAAATTGAGGATCACATGGCAAGAACAGATGCATTTGTAAACAGTCAGCATGGGTTCAGATGGCAGATATTATGTTTCACAAATATTCTGGTATTCTATGAGGAAGCAACAAAACCATGTAGCCAGGGAAGTGCACGATATTATTTATCTGGATTTTCACAAAGCTTTTGATAAGAAAATAAAAAAATAAAATTTAGTATTTTTCAACTTGAAGTGATTCTTTTCCAGTCATGGTGAACATTAATTTACCACATGAAATTGTGTCCTAAAATAAAGTATCTTTTACAAATTCTATAAAAGAGAATGCTTTATTTATAAAATCTATGCTATATTTATAAAATTCTATATACAGAGAATGCAGCTTGCTGTGTTTTAGTGAAACGTGGCTAACAACTACCATCCCAGATGCTAACGTGGAGCTACCCGGGTTTAGCACAGTTAGAGCGGACAGAGACGCAAGTACCTGCGGGAAGAAGAAAGGTGGAGGACTCGCTCTCTATGTCAATACAAAGTGGTGCAACTCAGGACATGTAAACATTAAAATCTCCAATTGCTGCAGGGACATCGAACTGTTGGCCGTAAGTCTGCGTCCGTATTATTTGCCCAGAGAGTTTGGACACGTGATTGTTGTCATTGTTTACATCCCCCCTCAAGCGAATGCGGAGATAGCGAGTGACATCATCCATTCCGCAGTTGCTAAGTTACAAACGCAGCACCCTGAGGCACTTGTGCTAATCGCTGGAGACTTTAACCATGTAACGCTGGACAAAACATTACCTGCCTTCTCCCAGTATGTGGATTGTAACACCCGGGGAAACAGGACTATCGACCTACTGTATGCAAACGTTAAAGACGCATACAGCGCCACCCCGCTGCCTGCGCTTGGGAAAGCAGATCATAACCTGGTTCTGCTACAGCCTCAATACAAACCAAGAGTGAGGGCGCTACCTACAACCACACGCTCATTCAGGAAGTGGTCCCCTGAGGCAGAGCAGGCTCTGAGAGACTGCTTTGGAACTACAGACTGGGATATATTCCTGGGGTCACATAGTGAGAACATTGAAGAGGCTGTTGAATGCACAACTGATTACATCAACTTCTGTATGGACATTGTAGTTCCAGTAAGAACAGTACGCTGCTATGCTAACAACAAGCCATGGGTTACAAGTGACATCAAGGGCCTTTTGAACCAGAAGAAAAGGGCTTTTAAAGGTGGTGATCAGCATGAGCTCAAGCGCGTGCAGAAGGAACTCCGAGTCCAACTCAGGGCGGCGAAAGAGCAGTACAGGAGAAAGCTGGAGCAAAAGTTGCAGAACAACAGCATGAAGGAAGTGTGGGATGGGATGAAGATTATCACTGGATGCAGCTCGAAGCGGGGTGCCGCCATCGAGACAGACGTGGAGAGAGCAAACCAAATGAACAACTTCTTTAATAGGTTTGATCACCCTAACCCACTATCACCTCGAAGTACTGCATCCTCCAACCATCCTTCTGCTGGTACCAGCATAGGTGAGACATCCCCACCCACAATTACAGCAGCCCATGTGAGCAGAGAGTTGAAAAGACTTCGTGCCAGCAAAGCAGCGGGTCCAGATGGTGTATCGCCACGACTGCTGAAGGCCTGTGCGTTGGAACTGGGGAGTCCTCTACAGCGCATCTTCAACCTGAGCCTGGAACAGGGGAGAGTCCCAAGGCTTTGGAAAACATCTTGTATCACCCCTGTCCCAAAGGTATCACGACCTAGTGAGCTGAATGACTTCCGGCCTGTTGCTCTGACGTCACATCTGATGAAGACCATGGAGCGGCTGCTGCTTCACCACCTGAGGCCACAGGTCCGCCACGCCCTCGACCCTCTGCAGTTCGCATACCAGGAGAAGGTGGGAGCGGAGGATGCCATCATCTATATGCTACACCGATCCCTCTCCCACCTGGACAGAGGCAGTGGTGCTGTAAGAATTATGTTTTTGGACTTCTCTAGCGCCTTCAACACCATCCAACCTCTGCTCCTTAGAGACAAGCTGACTGAGATGGGAGTAGACTCACACCTGGTGGCATGGATTGTGGACTATCTTACAGACAGACCTCAATATGTGCGTCTTGGGAACTGCAGGTCTGACATTGTGTTCAGCAATACAGGGGCACCGCAGGGGACTGTACTTTCTCCGGTCCTGTTCAATCTTTATACATCAGACTTCCAATACGACTCAGAGTCCTGTCACGTGCAAAAGTTCGCTGATGACACTGCTATTGTGGGCTGCATCAGGAGTGGGCAGGAGGAGGAGTACAGGAAGCTAATCAAAGACTTTGTTAAATGGTGCGACTCAAACCACTTACATCTTAACACCAGCAAAACCAAGGAACTGGTGGTGGATTTTAGGAGGCCCAGGCCCCTCATGGACCCTGTGATCATCAGAGGTGACTGTGTGCAGAGGGTGCAGACCTATAAATACCTGGGAGTGCAGCTGGATGACAAATTGGACTGGACTGCCAATACTGATGCTCTATGTAAGAAAGGTCAGAGCAGACTATACTTTCTGAGAAGGTTGGCATCGTTCAACATCTGCAGTAAGATGCTGCAGATGTTCTACCAGACGGTTGTGGCGAGTGCCCTCTTCTACGCGGTGGTGTGCTGGGGTGGCAGCATAAAGATGAAAGACGCCTCACGCCTGGACAAACTGGTGAGGAAGGCAGGCTCTATTGTAGGAGTAAAGTTGGACAGTTTAACATCTGTGGCAGAGCAACGGGCACTAAGCAAACTCCTGTCAATCATGAATAATCCACTGCATCCACTGAACAGTGTCATCTCCAGGCAGAGGAGTAGCTTCAGTGACAGACTTTTGTCACTATCCTGCTCCACTGACAGACTGAGGAGATCGTTCCTCCCCCACACTATGCGACTCTTCAATTCCACCCGGGGGAGTAAATGCTAACTTTTTTCATTTTTATTACTATTTAATTTAATATTGTTTCTTTGTATCAGTATACTGCTGCTGGATTATGTGAATTTCCCCTTGGGATTAATAAAGTATCTATCTATCTATCTATCTATCTAAAACGCCTAGCATGTTTTTGTATTTTAAAATTCAACTCATGCAAGGTGGCGCAGTGGGTAGCTCTGCTGCCTTGTAGTTAGGAGACCCAGGTTCACTTCCCGGGCCCTCCCTGTGTGGAGTTTGTATGTTCTCCCTGTGTCTGTGTGGGTTTCCTCTGGGTTCTCCAGTTTCCTCCCACAGTCCAAAGACATGCAGGTTAGGTGCATTGGCAATTCTAAATTGTCCCTAGTGTGGGTGTGTGTGCACGCCCTGCCCAGGGTTTGTTTCTTGCGTTGTGCCCTGTGTTGGCTGGGATTGGCTCCAGCAGACCCCCGTCACCCTGTAAGGATATAACGGGCTGGATAATGAATGGATGGATGGAAATTCAACTCAAGCAGTATCTCTATATATAATCTTCATTTGGATCTTGATCTTTGTTTGTCCGTGAATGAATTAGAAGAAGAAGCACTAGATGGCAGTAGAGAGACAGCTAAAACATAGGCATTGCATTAAGAATCTCCTCCAGGCTTATACTACTGAAGACTGTAGTACGCCAGTCACACCTCAAAACACAGACATTCAAACTAAACAAATTTTTGTGCTTTAAATAAACTAAAGAGATCTTCATTTAGATCTTGATCTTTGTTTGTCCGCGAATTCCACGCATGCATAGACCACCTTCCAGTTTAGTACGTTGTTGTTACTCACGGATGTCAACAATGTGCCAGAATAACGAAAGGGGTGGTGGACAGTGTTATGGTGGTTAGCTCCTGAGGCCTGGTTAGAGAGTGAGATTGCCGGAGATAAAAGGTACATGCCTACGTAACATACTGTATGAATGAAAGAAAGACAGTGGGTAAAATGAATGATAACGTAACAGCACGTTCCGGAAATTATTATAATTACGTTATAGCCGGCGAGTGCTGCTTGTCTCACAGTTGTACCATGGCTTGCTCACATGTCAGTGAAGTGATCCCTATTTATGCTTTAAAGAGCCTGGATACCTATGTGTCCCCCTTTTATAACAATTGCTCCGTGTATATTGCCTTACTCTTTGGATTGCAACAAAGCAACCTGCGAGATTGGAGAAAGGTTGAGAAGAGATTGTGAGAGGAAACGACAGCGTCGTGAAAACGAGACGGACTGTGAACGGACAGAAGCAGAAATGCTCCTACACCACCACATAATTACGATTCGGACAGTGATTCCGAGTAGGCCGTTCCTATCGAATCAATGTCCAAGGTTTTTCTTTTGTAATTTTGTTTCCCTTATAAAAAATCATAATGCTGTGTGACGAAGGGCCCAGTTCACGACTGGCAGCCGTGTTTAAACAGGGAGCCCCTCACAGACAACTTTAACACGCGCAACATAGTTAGGCACACATGGCTAGTAAATAATAAGCATGAAAACAAAAGCCATAAAACTTAGTGAATATCTCCACTTAGATGTGGCAAACGTTTTAATTCAAAAAACGTGTCTTCCCAGTTCCTGAGGCACATTTGTGACAACAAAAGTAAAGTGAAGTTAATAAACTTGGATTGTTGGTCCTATTTTCTTAAGGCAAGGATATGTTTGTTCACAGTGACTGACATGGTGGAGCTTAACATTTTCCACAAGTGCAGCATGAATAACCAATTTTGTGAAATGCTGCCCGGATGCTTGTTTTACCCTGTGTGTCTCAACAACTGTGTTTCATCAATGGTTACTTTCTGTCATGGCTGTAACAAATGATGCTTAGCAATAAATTGTGCCAAGTGTTTGATATAGCAGTAAAGCTCTTAGTATGCCAGAAAATCATCTGATTTAATTAATACAAAGTTGCCATCAAATCATTGCGATGTGATTCCAAATGTGTATCCAGTGCCAGCAGCATACTCATAATTTTTTCTTATGTCATGTGTACTCAAAACAATGCTGGCACACAGTAGCACCACAAACCAATTTTATAATAAATGCTGAGTCACAGAACATATGGTAATAAAAGAGAAACAGGATGGCATTTTTCAGTGAGTTAAAGTAATTAATAAATTTCACTGTTTCATCTTGGTAGATGTTTACTTCTGCTGATAATATGACAGGGTGGTTCTGAGTTGTAATTCGCAGCAATTTAAAATAATTTTTGATTCATTTTTAATAATCATTATGCACTACAACTGGTACTGCTCCATGTTAATATGGAACATTGGAGGAATATCTATGTATTAACAATGTTGCAGAGGCACATTTGTGACAACAAAAGTAAAGTGAAGTTAATAAACTTCGATTGTTGAGGATTGTTGAGGTTTTCCACTGTCCATTGCTAAAATAAATGGAGGGCTGACAAATTTTCAGAATTATCCATGATCTTCTTTGTCACATGTAGTGAAAGATTGTAAGCGATCATAACTGTGACATTTTTTAGGAATTACAGAAGAGAGAGAGATAGATTCATTCAATGATGATGATGTCAATAAAAGTGCTTAGAGACAATCTTTGGAGCTGAAAAGTGCTAGAGAAAAGGTTGCTGCCTGAGGGAGACAAACATTAAGGTGAAGAGCTTTTCCCTTCACAATGATATGGATATGTTGTTTTGCAATATGTGTGCAGTCTCAAGGCTTGGGTCAATACTTGGTAATACTCTTGGCTTGAAAACAATACAGGGATCAGAGCTATTAAAAAGTAATGTCCTTCAGGGAGCAAAGTTGAGACCACTACTTTTTTTTTAAATACCTGGACAATTCAGATTAGAATATATAAAACAAGCTAGTTGAGTTCGCTGACGATATCAAACTAGGTATATAATCTAAATTCATTTGAATCATAACTAAAGGACATGGACAGATTTGTAGTAGGTGAAGGTTAACATAAGTAAATGGATGGTATTACCTGCAGAAAACAAAAATGTTTTAAATACACAATGGCACATTTCAAAGTTGAAAATTCATAGTTATAGTGGACTCTTCACTATCTACATCCCGACAGTGCACACAATCCTTTAAGAAGGCTAATTGGATGTAAAGGCGTATAGCACAATGCATAGAGTAGAGTATAACGGGAGTTTAAGCTTAAGCTATTGGGGAAGAATATAAGCCACAGTATATTAATTTAACAAAAGAAGGTCTTTAATAGCATTTATGCAGATCCAGAAGCTTACATTAAAGTCCTAAATACTATCATTAAAGCAGTCTGCACTTTTAGAACTTAAGAATCTTCCGCCAACTCCTACCATTCCATCAATCAATGTCAACCTGCTTAATTCATGCCAACAAGAGTTAGTCTATATTGTGACAAGATTATTAGAGAGGAGAATGTGCATTACATTTTGTTGGGCATTGTTAGGCCCTGAGAAGCACAGGTCATGTCTGGTGACCCTTAGTTAGCAAACATTTTTCAGTTTTATTGCTTACAGAGATCACTAATTGTCTTATCACTAACTGCCTGTCCTTGAAACTCCTTTATCTTCACATAACGCTACTGACCTCCTGTGGGAATGTTTTTATAGGTATAACGATACACCTAATAAGTACCTACACAGATACAAATATGGTTACAACTTAAAGAAAATAACAAGTATGAAACTATTTAACATACACGAAACTCAGTTCATTACTTATTGTTAAACAACAATATTTTCCTATTGATACGATGTAAACGTTCACAGACCAGAATATAACCCCTGAACAAACACATACAAATTGAGTGTATATTCTTCCAACCTATGGAACACAATATTGAAGCTACACCCGGATAACTGTTCACAGTTTTGGTCTCCATATTACAAACAAGAAATTGTAGTGCTAGGGAAAGTCCACAGTTGAGTGACTAGGCTGATTCAATGACTATGAAGTATGAGGTAAGAACTGAAGGTGTTGAACCTTTTCAGTTAAAGCAAATGAGTACAGTGGATCTCAGTTATTAATTGAAATTAGGTTCACTCGCAAGAACAAAGGGACACAGATGTAAAAGGGTAGATTGTTGTTAAGGGTAGATTTTACAGAAATGGTGGCCAGTTTTTCTCCACAGGGGCAATTATAGAGACATAGAATAAATTACCAAATAGATGTCTTAGAGATATGGACCTTCAAAACTTGATTTAATATTATTTTGGAAAAAGCAGGCAAATAGAATTAAGCAAGCTTATTGAGCGGAATGTACTGTCCTAATGTTCTTTCTTCTAGAAACTCTCTGTCTAATTCTTTCTTTAGCACACTGTTTTCCTGATGTCTTCTATCCATAATCTTCTACCATATTTCACTTTAAAGAGTCCCTTAATGTACCTATGTTCTACACAATCCATTTGTTCATCCCACACTTTCTTTGCAGCATTTTCCACTCTTGAACTCCATTCTTCCAACTTCCCTTCTAGTTATTCGCCACATTTCAGACCTATATATCACTGCTAGTCTCACCACAATTTTGTAGATATTCCTTTGATCCTGGCTGCTATCGTTTTGTATTCCAGTAACCTTTCTCCAGTTTTTCCAACCTGCTCAAATTCTCTCCATCCTCTGAATCAGCGATCCTATGTTCCAAAAGAACTAATTTGCTCCCAGCCATTTTTTTCCATTCTTTCCATCTTTACAAAATTTACACAAAATACTGCATATTAAGTTTTTAATCTGTTTATCTTCATCCCGTATGCTGACATAAAATATTTCCTGTTTGAGTGAATGTACCTTATATGTTGGTTCTTACTGATGTTCAGCATTATTGTGACACTTAATTAGGTACAGTGGGTTCAGTAAACAAAGGGATGACTTTGATACATTTTGGTTCATAATCTGTTACTCAGACTATTTGGGGATGGCAGGTATACTGATGAAAGACTTCAACAGATTACAGTAATCCCTCGCTATATCGCGCTTCGACTTTCGCCGCTTCACTCTATCGCGGATTTTATATGAAAGCATAACTAAATATATAACGCAGATTTTTCGCTGCTTCGCGGGTTCTGCGGACAATGTGTCTTTTTACTTCCTGTACATGCTTCCTCAGTTGGTTTGCCCAATTGATTTCATACAAGGGACGCTATTGGCGGATGGCTGAGAAGCTAACCAATCAGAGCACGCAAATAAGTTCTCCTGACTGAGAAGCTAACCAATCAGAGCACGCAGTTGAGTTCCTGCATGCTGAATGCAGTGTTAACCAGGAAGTCTCGTCTCGCTCATTCAGCATCAACGTGTTTCGCTGTGTAAAGAGTTGTGCTCTTTTGTGTTTATCTTTGTGCATAGTCAATCCCTTCATTATGGCTCCAAAACAATCTGCTGCTGTTTCAGGGGCCGTGCCCAAGCACAAGAAGAAGATGTTAACGATTGCCGAAAAGGTAAACGTTTTGGATTTGTTGAAGGCTACGATTCTTTTTATTTAAAAAGTAGGAAAGGAATATAAGATCTACAGCCGCAGTGTCCTTTTAACCAGGGTGCAAAACGAGTTGTAAGTGGAAGTAATAAGGCAGTAGTCTGGATGGAATCTGCTTTAGGGATTTGGATTGAAGACTGCCAGAAGAAGAACAACGGCAGTGCTACACAATCGCCTGAAGTGGCTCCTTTACAAGGGCTGTAACGCTCTCCTTTGTTGTGCAGTAAAATTAAACTCATTGTTATCGGACAAGTCATCGTGTCATTGTTGGTGAGTAACCATAATTAATTTTCTTCTTACAGTGCTTAGTACATGTACGTACGTTTAGTGTCACTGTACATACATTTACTGTATACTATGTTTCTTGCATTGTATGTATTTATTGCTGGTGGCCTGTCTATCGTAATGACTGTAACATATGTGATATCGGAGACACTCAATATCTTTAAAATAATATTTAGGTTTTACTGTATATAAACAGTGTGTTTATATACATAATTTCAATGAATCTTACCTAATATCTAAGAGAATACAAAGGGATTATGCTGTATAACTCTGCGGGGAATATTTATAAACAGTGTGGGAGAGTTTATAAGGGCTTAAAATGTATAAAAATAATCATACAAACATATGGTTTCTACTTCGCGGATTTTCACCTATCGCGGGGGGGGTCTGGAACGCAACCCCTGCGATCAAGGAGGGATTACTGTACATTGAAACAGCCAGCGATGCTGGACACCCATCTTTGTTTCAAGTTGTGCCAAATCGATAGCGTTAACATCGGTCTTATTCTGCTGAAGAAACATTTCTTGTAGCCAGAGTGGCCGCTACCGCTTTAGTTTATTTGTTTTATTTATATATGTTACAATGACAACATAATTAGTATTTACTATTGCCTTTATTAAAGCTAGCAAAAAATAAAGAGCAGCTTCCACAACATAACAGTACATTTCACAGCACATCATGATTGAATAAGTAACATTAGCACTATTCAGCAGTCCTTGTGTTTTTGATTTAATGTATGTGCCAGGAAAGATACTGCAGATCTTGTGGAAAGCTTCACAGAATATCCACTAGTCTAATAATGAGCTGTGCCTCTGACCATTTGGTCTAGTTTAGACCAAACTGAACTTGTGACCCAGTGCTCTTCTGTCCTTCACCAAAGTAGAAAATCAAGTAATAATTGCATCCAGCTAAGGAAACATTCATTACTCTTGGGTTTCTTTTACTGCCTTTTTCTATGTGATCCGTTCACATCATACATAACACTTTCACACCAAGTTCACTAATGTTACTGCCAGTGGCTGCTAGAGCACCTTTAAAGAATTAAATTTGTAAACAAGAGTTCCTTGGACATCCAACGGATTGAAAAAACAAGTAATTATGACATCCCTCTAAAAAAATAATTCTTATACTCTGAGATAGCAGCTCTTACTTATAATGGTGGGTCTTAGGGTGTCACTGTACTTCATGAAGATCACCCCACACTGTGCTCTATCACAATATATTGACCAGCTCAATTTGCTATTGGTAAGAATGTTCACAAAACTGATGCAACTGTCCAAGATATGGTGCTATGTTTAGAATAATATAAAACCCCTTAATTGTATGTAGCCCTGTAATGTTCCCATCTCGAATGGTAATCCAGCATTTGATTAATTTTATATTTTTGATAATTTAATTATATTTATTTGAAAACAAATAATTACAATAGAATGATTATAACATTCAGTAATACTAGGATGTTGTACCGTGTTAGCCATTATGGATGTAGTGGGAAGTTAAGCAAAATTACACCTTTTATTGGCTAACTAGAACCTAACTAACTAGTTAGCCAATAAAAGGTGTCATTTTGCTAACTTCTCACAACATTCCGCAACGTAGTATGCTTTAAAGGCAGCCCATTAAATTTAGCATTCAATTCCACCTGGATAGGGAACTCTACATCTAGAAAGCCCTATCTAAAATCTCTCCAGTATTCTACTTCGTATTTGAGATGTCTTTGGATTTACAGTAAGTACCCAGCTTATTGAAACAGTCAAAGATTGTTGCATTATCAAGAACTATAGAACCCAAAGCATCAAGCGATGTCAGTCTCATGTCATGAAATCCTTTGAGAAGTTAATTAAGAGACAATTACTTAAGAAAGGCCCGGCCCATGGATGGATTCTTACCAATCTGCATACACAGCAAGTTGAGGTGGAAGATACCACTGCATCACTTCTGAATTTACTGTAAGAGTAATTTTCTCATCAGCTCCCCATTTTAGTTGACAATTTTAGTCAAGAAACTGCTTGACTAATTCTGTTTGGACCTTAACTAAGTGGGGTGGAGTCTGGATTTTTTAACAAACAGAACCAAAAGAGTGAGTGTCAATGGTTGTTTTTCTGAAAGCCAACTTACTGTATCTCTATCGGAACCCCTCAAGGTTGCTGTTTATCCCCTCTTTTGTTTATCTTACATACAAGTGACTGCAGGAGTTCACACAAGGACAGACATATCCTAAAATCTGCAGGCAACTTTGTCATTCTTAGTACAAGATAAGGAGAACAGCCATGGACCTTTTGTTGATCAGTCTGTACAATGGTGATCATTCCTTTTCACCCCTTATTATCTCTAAGACAAAAGATATGTTTGCAGATCTCACATTCTGATCTTAACACAGAACAAATTTGTAGGAGAGTGTAGACATGGTTTTGCTTATTTAGGAAAATCAACTATTTTAATTTGGACAAAACCATACTCACATCGTTTTATAAGTCCTTTATTAAATCTATTGTTAAATTTGCTTTTATATGTTGGTTTGGCAACTTCAGCTTCAAGGATATAAACTATCTTTACAGCACTGTGACAATTAGCAGTAAAATTATTGGTTCGCAACAGATCTCTGTCACTGAACTGCATTACAAATATGTTAGAAAGACGGCTGACTCAGTTCTATCAGACAGTAGCCATTCTCTTTTTCCTAAAGTTCAGTTTTTGCCATCAGGCTGCATGTTTAGGTTTCCTACAGGTAAAGAGCAACTGATTTAAACTCTTTCATTCCTAGAGCTATAAGCATATTGAATTTTGTTACTTATAGGGATGCTGCTAAATGCTACCTCCTGAATTATTACTTTGTGTACTGTTGAAGGTAATTATTCTAATTTCTACTAATCTTGAGTGGGTGTTTGTATTTTATTGTTAGTGTGTAACCAAGTCTTGAGTTTTATTGTACCTTTCTGCTTCAAACAAATTTCCCCCTGGGATAATAAAGTCTACCTAAATAAAATCAAATAAGCAAAACAAAATTATTGATTACTTTGGAATTATATTAATTAGTTATTTTTAAATTATAAAAAAGTTCTGAACAGATGCTTGTAGAGTATTTGATTTTTTTTTTTTTTTTTTGTGCTTGATGACATCGTTCGCAGGTTGGATCTTTCCTTGGGTACATTTTACATTTAGATAATCTTAGAGGAAATGTGTCTGATTTATAAACAATTCTAAGATGAATTAAGGAGTGCTTGGTGTAGAGTATAATGTACTTGTATTTTATAAATGACTAAATTCCATGAATTTCTGAAATTTTAATTGAAAAAACCTTTTCTCATTATTCACGAAGATCATTAAATGGTAAGTTTGTTAAAGTTTTTTGATATACTATGGAGATGATTTCTGAATTTTCATTCACATTCATTTTCTAGCCTGTACCATCCCTGAGATAAAAACAATGATCAGGACAGTTTGAAAGGTTAGCAAAGTTTCTAATTTGCACATAAAAGAAAAAGTGTTTCACAGGAATACTTGAACTTAATATTTAAAATGACACAAATACAGTACATTCTCAATATGGAGATCTCTGAATCCCTACTATCTTCCAAAGACTGAACAGTTTATAGGTTAAAGAAAGCTGAAGATGATGAATATTAAGTAGAGTATCTGGAAAGATCCAAGTAAGCTTCTCTTTCTTAAAATGTGTTTTACATTGGTTCTATATCTTTAATTAATTGTGAACCACGGGATTGCTGCTAAATTGCTGATAGCCATTGTTAACAGGAACACAGAGCAGAGCATTCAAAAAAGATTTACAACAGGATTTCTTTTCCATTGTTAAACAAGTAAGTGGAAATTCATGTACTTCTATCAGATTTCAGTATTTTATTTTACAAATATTTGTAGGACAATATAATAGAATTGAAAGTTAAGTAATGGAATGCCACCTTCTGGTGTAGCTCTGTGTATAGTTGCCTTTTTGATTTGTGGCCATTATGAATTTCACATAAATAAGGTTAAAATTGAGTCTAACTTCTTAAAGAAGTATTTATTAATGAATACAGGGAAGAGTTATAAGGAGCTGTGGAAGGACATTCATTTTGACAATACTGATTCTCCCAAGCAAAGTAAGATAGAGGGAAGACCATCTATAAATGTTCTTTGACGTCTTCCATCATGCTACCAAAGTTCCATTTAAAGAGATATTTGTATTCCCTTGTAAAAAAATATTCCATAGTTTATAAACTTTTCTGATGCAATCAAAAAAGTCATTATATTACATTAAACAAGCTCTAAAAAATTGATACAAAATATCTGTCTTTATCCAGTTTGACTGTAAACACAATTCTTCTACCTAAGACATTTGCCAGTATCTTAACATTATTTAGGAGTGAAACTGGTATGTATGATGGAAATAGCAAGTGCTCGTTTTTCTTTTGAAAACAGTAATTGACATTTAATATAATAGTTTTGGCAGAATGTAATTTTCTCTAACTTTGGTCAACATTGTTAACAATAATGCTACAAAGTGAGCAGAAAACTAAAAATATCCACTAGATAAGCCACTTTGGACTACTGCTTTCCTGCTTTGAAATGAGTTTTTGGCATCTTGAATTTCAGAGAGCCTCAGAATATCTAGCTCACAGAGATGATTAACAGAGATATTCAAGTCCTTGAATTGAGTCTCACCTTCTTTACCCTGTGAGGAATTTAAGGATTTCCTTAAATGTGTTTCTTTGTACTCTCTACTTTAATTTCAAGGTGCATTGTTAATCTCTATTTTTGCATTCTGAATTTCCTGTTTATGCATTTGCTACAATAAAATCTTTCTGGCTTTTTCTCTGTGTTCACAATGATGGTGACCTTAAACTTAGACAGGTTATTCTGTTTTTTTTGTAGACAAAATATTAAATCCTGTTTGTAAAATCAGCCTTTTCCTATAAGGTGCCCCATTTGGTAATCTAGCATATTCCTGATCTGTTCTGGAAATCAGGGCAATCAGCTCTGATGCCTCTAAAATATGAGGAAATGTGTCCTCTTAAACTGCCTTAAATGTTTTTCCAAGTCTTCCAGCAGAAATTTCTGGGGAAGCATTTTTCACTAAGAAAATATACATTTTTGTGCATATGAATTTTATAGAGTCCTTACCAGCTAGCATTAATGGGTTAAGTCCAGTT
Organism: Polypterus bichir lapradei; assembly: GCA_026402145.1. NCBI lineage: Eukaryota > Metazoa > Chordata > Cladistia > Polypteriformes > Polypteridae > Polypterus > Polypterus bichir. Next base: position 250,349,723 of record JANRMT010062791.1, read on the forward strand.
ATACATTGGATTTATAAGGATTTTCATATTAACACGATTTAATAATAGTTAATACATTACTATTGATAAAAAAGCAATTCTTGAGTAACTGTGACCTGAATATTCTCCTGAATTTGAATGCAGAAATCTCAATGAATCAGAGACATCATCATCCCTATTAATCTATGTAATTGCTATGTCAGTTTGCAAAGGTGTAGATCCTGAGGACCTATGCAAGTCTGCATTTAGTCCCCTGCTGTTACCGATCATAATGGCAACTAACATCTTTAAGCATGAATTTACAGTCATCCATCTTCAGTGTGTATATATTAACCAGAATTAATTTAGACTCGCAGTTTGGAGACCTGGGTTTGCTTCCCGGGTCCTCCCTGCGTGGAGTTTGCATGTTCTCCCTGTGTCTGTGTGGGTTTCCTCTGGGAGCTCCGGTTTCCTCCCACAGTCCAAAGACATGCAGGTCAGGTGCATTGGCGATCCTAAATTGTCCCGGGTGTGTGTGTGTGTGTGTGCGCACCCTGTGGTGGGCTGACGCCCTGCCTGGGGTTTGTTTCCTGCCTTGCGCCCTGTGTTGGCTAGGATTGGCTCTGGCAGAGCCCCGTGACCCTGTAGTTAGGATATAGCATGTTGGATAATGGATGGATGGATAATTTAGACTCATAAAGATTCACCACCACCAAAAATATACTGTTAATCTGACAACACTTCATTAGTTACAAATGTAACTTTTAACTTGAAATTAACACACGTCTGTTTTTCTTATAATGGTTAGAATGTAAAATTTGGCCAACACAGTCTCTTTTTAGCCAAAACTGATCCTTAGTTGTTGAATGAGTCTTCTAAAAAATATCCTATTTCAGCCTCTACAAATGTGTGACATGAGAATTATACTGCCATTTAGGAGACTTTTTAAAATAAAATTGTACATTTATCACCAATTTCAAATCTTATTGCTGGGCTTGCATCCAGTATATTAACCAATCTTCTTATATAATACTCCACCGTGGCTGTCCGTTTGTCTGTCCAGGATTTTAAATCACATGTAGCTCGCAAACCGTTTGAACTATTGATCTGAAATTTGGTACACATATACTATGTTACATCTACTATCTGCTTTCGGGGTGATGACTGACCACCAAGGCTATTCCTCCTTTTATTTGTATATTATTGTAGAATCAACTCTCAGCAGCAGCTAGCAGGGTGGCCGTGTGGCGCATGCATACGGGCGCAGTTCTCATCCCTACCACCTTCGCCATCACTTCCCCTACCTCTTCATATCTTAAATCATTCTTGAGACAGATTTAAGACTTAACTGCCAGCTTAAGTGAAAAATTAAAGAAAACAAACTAAGCTATTGTAACACAAACACCGACTTAATCAGTTTTAACGAAAAAAGATGCAAATGAAACAAGAGAAGTGGGCCGTTAGGGTGGAGAAAAGAAGAGCTGCTCAGGAAGCAGCAAGCACATCAACCTCTGAGCAAATGAAAGTCAAGTGTATTCACTGCACGTTATCGTGCAGTATGCCGTTACTGGTTAATTATTAAATAAGACAGTGAGGGTACACAAGAAAAAGAAAAAATAACTTCCCTTCCTGCATGCCTTGAAACACTCCATCATCTTGTCTCTAAAAGAAAAAAATATGATATAATATAATAACGGGCCCTGACATATTAAGGTTTATCAAGTATTTATGTATCTTTTCCTGATAGCAAGATTTTGGTCCCTTCGTTGATGTCCTTGCTCCCAGCCCTTCCTTCACCTATTGTTACTTTGTCTCTGTCAGGTTCTTTGCCTTTCTCTACTTTGTCCTCTCTCTTGACACAAAGCAGACATAGCTGCTGTAGGGGGCTTCAAATTTATGGTTCTACCACATACTCCTGTTATCTCTTTTTAAGACTAATATCTCAAGAAGTGCAGCATGATGATTTACAAGGCTTTATTTATCTTTAAACCTTAATCAGTTAAACTTCTTAATAAAGCAATCCACAGCAACTCATTTTTGAAGTTTCCACATGAAGAAAAAGGCATCAATATTAGGTACATCTGCAGTAGGTTACTGACGTTTTAGAAGATTAAAGTAGGCGTACTTTTTCACTGTAAGTAGTTATTGCTAACTAGTGGCCAATGTAAGGTGATCCATCATCAGTAGGCACAACAGTTACACGTGCTGGGTTCTTACTCTGGTTTTTTTAACATAATAAATTAGCTAATTTTTCGGTCAGAAATAAGCTTTTACCCTGTAACTCAAAACGCTGCAGATTATACAGTGATTTAAAATTTTAGGAAACTACGTAACTTAATTTTCTATGGTTCTTGCTCTTACTCTATAGTATATTGCAGGTCAGGGGAACAGGAGTGTAGAGAAAATGAAAGGCAAACACAGCCAGTTAAAAGAAGATTTGCTAACATGTATAACTGAAAAGTGTCAGATTCATTTCAGTAAATTACACTTTCTTTTGTGGTTCTTTAAAAGATTCTGGGCATTTTTTTCATGCAGGACGGTGTTCCTTTAATAGGCTTGCTTCATTATTCATGCTGATTGTGGTTACACAGAAAGATAGAGCAGGTTTTAATAGTTGATATATATAAGAAAAACAATTATTACTGGCAAAATACGTGTTTATTTTTAAAAGTTTTGGCAAGAACAAAATAGAGCACAAAAATTCAAAATTAAAAAAATGTTCTAATTCAGTAAACCAATCCCTGGTTTACAAATGTATTTCAGTTCACAAAATGATTCTAATGCTTGCTCTGCATTAAAAGTGGCTGTAAAAAGTTGTTTTATTGGCCCTGTTCACTGAAGGTAAAATTCCATAATCAAATCACCAGCAGGCAAATGGATCTCAGCTTTCATATGTAAACTCTATCCACTGTGGACTGAAAAGGCAGTGCATAGGCAATGTCTATATTGTTTGGCATGCTACAACACTGTATCCATGTATTTACGGTACTGTGACAGATAGGGGGCGCTGTCGTCCCCTTGGACCCTCAGACCAGACGCCAGACACCAGATGAAAGTCCCAAATATTAATTTATTCGGACTATATTGTGCACTAAGCACCCTCCACTCCACAATACTCATATACAATAACAATAAAAAATACAATAATCCAATCTTCCACTCCCAGATGCGTTGTTCCCTTCCTCCCAACTCAGCTCACCTGTCCGGGATCTCCAACAGTCCTATATAGTCCTTGACCCGGAAGTGCTTCTGATCCCTCAGTTCATGTGATTATCCAGCACTTCCAGGTCAGGTGAAAACTCCTTTTCTTCAACCCGGAAGCACGTTGTTTCTTCTGTCCCCATGACTGTATTGAAAATATAACTCTCTGGGCCTCCCTGCAGAGTCCCCTGGTTTTAGGGCTGTGCATTAAAACTCCACATACTATGATGCCCTGCTGGAATTCGGGGCATCTCCGTGTCGCAAGGAGGACTCCATCTGGCGGCTTGGGGGTATTGGCCAGGATGGACTGCCGGCCATATATCACAGTACTTTCTGTTAAACACTAAGAATTATGGGAAATTTTGTTGCCCTTGGCGTTTTTTACTGTAGTGTTATCAGTAATGCATTTCAGTCCTAACAAATGTCTCCAAAAATCACTGGCGAAGCTGCTGAAATTTTGGAAATTACATGAATAGGTAAGAGTTTCTATGTAATTTTTGTTAATCACACGTGCTTTCATTGATACCTCTTTATTGTCTCTATAGTATACAAACATGTAACAAACAAACAAACTGAACTGTGGGAACTGCAGTGATGGGTATTCTGAATTAAATTTATAATTTACATGATATTTACATTGCTTGGTTTGTAGTTTGGTGGTGGCTTAGACATACAGTATGTCATCTCATTTCAGAAACATTTTAACTGCAGGCTGGCAGTCTGGAACGACATAATAAAGGGAAGCTAACCAGCATATGGTAGGCACAAAACAAATATTACAACTAAAATATTTATTTTCATACAACAGGTGTTATATTAAACTTGACATTTTGCTGATTAATTATTTATAAGTTGGGGAGTGGGTTAGACATACTTGGGCTAATAAGAAAAAAAATTACTTTAGGCGGAAGTGAAAGAGTCTCAAGCCAAATTTTTTTCTCTTTGGAGGTAAAGAAGATGCATTGGCCACAGGTGTATTAATGCTCCACATGGCACACTTTAAGAAGAAGAGTGATGCACTTTTCATCTATGCTGATATAAATAAAAGTTATGATACTTGTTTCAATGCTAAACAATACTGTAGGCCTATTTTTTACTTGCCTTAACAAGAGATCCTAAAGTAGTTTCTGTTTTTCAGGTTTCTGCTACTCCTGCTGTCTTAAAGAAGACTGTCAGCCTGGCACAAATCCCAAGACTGATTGTTGTTGGATTGTATCCTATATTCACTGTATAGTAGGGAACATTTAAAAAAAAATGATTTAACCAATGATTAACTCAATATGTTGTTTAAAACTAAAACATACTCACCATGCTTTAAATGTGAATAAACCCTGACCTTGATGATGACCGTCAGTTTACGCTTTTCTTATTTTATTAGTCTGGATTATTAAGCATGATGTAAATTGCAAAAATATGTGTATATTCTCTGTTTCAGGTGACACACTAATGACTGCACAGAACTGGATGGTGAGCCCTGATAGCAAAGTGGTGTGTGAGGGCAAAGTTCACCCACATCCTTTCTGAGTGGAATTATAGAGGTCTTTTCAAATTTCTACAATTTTAACATTGTATACCAAGATGAAGCTGTATTAACTCTAGAATTTCAAAAAGAAAAAAAAAAGATTTTCATGTCAGTATTTATGTGCTTTTAAAGGGGCACCAAAACTATTCAGTCTTCTTGCTTCTTTGAATTTTGTTTGGTTCAACTTACTATTCTGAGAGAACTATTTTTTTCTAATCAAAAGACTTGTTCATAATGGCATGTTGAGTTACATGAAATGTAATTTGTTTGGGAAATAATAACGACATCATCTTTAATCCAAAGCATTTGTAATTTAACAATTAGACAAAACAGATATTTGTAATTATACGATTTCATATTTGTTTGACTTTTGCATATTTTCTGGGAATCAGTCCAGAAAAAGGTTCCAAAGCCTACCATGGAAAGGTTGTCATCAAACTATCTGAAAGACGGGTCCAAAGAAAAGTCTGTATCCTTTCATCTGTGTGTGGGTTCTCTTCTCAGAACACTCACAGATTTCGAGTGGAGTGCAGTGCAGAATGGAGCATAGCAAAGAACAGTAAAAATAATGTCCCTCATTGTCAGCTCTAAAACTTTAAATTAACACAGTCTTCTTAAGATAGTGTGAGGGAAGAACATTTTTTGAAGATTGCTATTACAGTCAAATTGCAATATTTAAGTTTATTAGCTTAACTTAACTTTGCATTTCTTGTATTCTTTCCTCGTCATACTTGTTAACTGATGTCTTTTTTGAGTTCTTATTGTCTTCCAATTCTCTACAAAAGACAGTAAAAATATAACTTTTGCTAAGCTTGTTTGGTTGACAGCATCATGAACTCGGGTTTGATTGCTAGCCAGGTCAGTGTCTGTATGGAGTTTGCATATTCACCCTCTGTGTTAGATAAAGTACATCCTCCCAGTTTCGGTTCCCCAGGTTTTGCATGTTTCTTATTAAATGAATGATCTGAGATATTGCTATAACAGGTGTTCAGTATTGGATGTGAATAATGTGATTGTAGAAATGCACTACTGTATTTCTCCAACGAAAGGCCTCGGCTTATACATTCATTTTACAAAATGCGTATTGGGTGCTGCCTATCTAAAAGCATCCGATAAAAGTGTAATTCAGTGCACAAAAAGACATACTCAAATGATTCGTTGAATTTAAGTGTACTGTTTACTTCAAAAAATCAGATAGTGACGATGTTCATCGATACAGTTAAAATAACTAAGTCCACAGTTTGAAAAGAATATAAATTATGAATTGTCCACTAGACAAAAAAATTATGTCAATTAATAATGACGTCATCATTGGTTCAGTGATCACTTGGCACTGCTGCATCTAGCCTCTTTTTCACATTTGATTCTTTCAGGTTCGTTGCTGTAACGGTCATCTGGCAGTCTCTGTCCCACAGTCATTCTGGCTCAGATAGATGCACCATTTAGTTTCATGAAGCGAGAAACCCAATTATGACCCCCTTTGAAGTCTTCAATTGCTATTTCAGTCTCCATTCCTTGTGCCTTCAGTTTGATGGCTATTGTCGAAACTATCCAATTGTTCTCACGCTGTCATTTCTTCAAGTTTGGCCATTTTACTTCCCTTGTACGCCTTGCCCGCCTACGTGGCGGAAGCACATGCAAAGAAAGAACAAAGAAATAGTAAAACATACTTAAACAAAGCTAATTGCTGAATACTTAAAACCAAATACAAATTTGCAGTAGAAAATATCTTAAAACTAGAACAACAACGAGTGTTTGTCCAACCCAGTTCCTTGGGGACCCCCTGTCTTACCATGGAAGATCTGCCACCAGCTCGTTATGACTGTTGGAAAACCTTTTAGTGGTGTTGATGCTGCCGTATACCTGCACAACTAACATGGATTACAGTTTTTTTCTTCTTCTTCTTTCAAACAAATTATTAAGCAATATAATTTTAAAACTAGTTCAGTAGAATCAGGATCAGGATATAGTAAAGTTCAACCATTCACTTAAAATGTCAGTTGTTTTTTTTTTATCCAACCCCCTTCATTGTTCCGACTTCCAGAGAACTTGGGAGGGCCTTTAATGTTTCCTATGAATACTTCATACATAATTAAAGTGTGCAACAAAAGAAAAATGTGATCTGTTGCTATTACTCTCAAGATTTCTTATTAAATACCTTCCATTTTATGATGTATATTTTTAGAAAGACTTATTGAAAGTATTTCAATTTCAAAAGTATTCCTTTGAGCATATTTATGGGTGATATATCTCACACTGCCTAATATATGAATTATAAATTTGAAGTTATGAATACATCCCTATCTCATTATTAAGAGTGGTGTATAGCAAGTTGAGAGAAGTACATGTTGACTAAGATATAGAAGAGCTTGGCAGATATAAATAAAATATCTTTGTGTATATTTTTGATTTCACATGCTTTACATCTTAAATCTTTTATAAATTATTATATTATAATATTGTTCTTAAAAAAAATTGCAAAAACAACTCCTAAGAATTAATGAACAATACCAATAGAAAAGCACAATAATCATACATTTCAGGTTATAAAAACATCAAACCTGTGTGACGGGCGGCCTCAGCCATTACTCGGTCAGAACAGCAGCTGGATAAAAGGACCAAGGAAGAGAGCATCTGCAAGGCACTACTTCCCCTGGGACCCTAGAGGGCAGCCCTCCTGGTTGGCTGTAGGACCACGGATTCCCAAAGGGCATGCTGGGAGTTGGAATTTGGTACAACCCTGTTGGGTTCTGTGGGGGCCGCCATGGGGAGCTGCATAGCCCTACAGTGGACTTCCACCACACCTGGGAGTGACTCCAGGTAATGCTGATGAGCAACCAGGAGCACTCTCAAGAGCTGAATAAAAGGAGCCACCTCACTCCATTTGAGGAACCAGAGTCGTGAGGAAGTGGACGAAGCCTGCCGGGAGAGGAGTGGAGGCGGAGAAAAGAGAAGAAAGGAAAAGGACTGTCCTTTGGTATTGGGCATATTGTGGGGAGCGAGGAAAGCACTTCCCCATTTATAAATAAAGGTGTTTGTGTCGGGTTAGGGCAGCTGTATGCATCCCATTGGTCCACACCTTGTACAAGTCTGGTTGGTACAAGTCTGTTATTTTTCCAGTTTTTTTCATTCATTTTGCACAGTGAATTGCATGTTTAATTTAAGTGTTCTGAAGAACTATTAAAAAATTACCTTGATTGTTGCTGAAAATGTGATCTGCAGGGCACTGGTCCAAACATGAAACAAAAAGCCGAGATGCATTCATCACTTCTTGAATATGTTAACTTTGAAATAAGAAAGGTTTTTGATATTAAAACAAATGCTTTCCACATTTTGGAGTTAAGTTTTTTGACAGCAAAAAGAAATACCTGAACAAAAAAAGAGTAGTGAATTTTATAAACAATTTGTGGCACTACTTTTCCTGAGGTAAAGATATGTTTCTGTTCATTGACCTGTTCATAGCAACCATGATTGGTTGGAGTTTTCATGTAAATCATAAAGTAAAAATAACACTAAACCACACACAAGTCTGAAGCTGTTCATTGTAATATTGCTTTATCTGCTTCTTTGTAGTGAGATATGATGACAAATTATAGAAACCTTTTAACCTTTCAAATCATTCTCAAAAGAACAATGGTAACTGTAGCACTTGTAAAATGAGGTTCAGGAAATTGTTCCTTGGGTGAAATATTACAATAGATGGAGACAGCGAATGAGGTTTAACTGCACAGCAGTAACTTTTTTAAATGGCACACTCCCACAGTTTTTTTCTTCCAAACCTTCATTAATGCACCATGTTACAAAAAGTGTGCAATATAAACATACTACAGATCATTCTTGACTTGAAAATGGAAATATTTAGTACGCTTTTTAATAAAAAGAAGGCTGTGCTAAAGAACAAAGTTTCTCGTAGCAATGTTCTGTATAACACAACTGTGACAAAATAAATTCAATTTGAAAAACAGTTATGTTATCAAATAGCAACATATTTAAAAATATTTTTCTGTTCCAAGATGTGCAGATTCCTCTCAAAGCCCGAAAATTCTTGAATTTTACATGAACAGTTCCTGCAGGTTAGATGGTGACACTAAATTATATAAATATTTGTGAGTGTCGATGCATTTGGAGATGGAGTGTCATTTAGTACACGGTTTGTTGGTATCTTGTGCCCAATTTCACTTGCTTGGTCTTTGTGACCCTGTAATTAAGGCAACAGTATTGAGACAAGAATTGATCAATGGATGTTTTCTTAAACCACCAGACTGTACATATCTAATAAAGTTTCTGATTTAATAATACACTGTTTGTATCTGTATATTTAACACTAGAATTACCAGAGCCTACGAAAAAACTCGTAGATCCGTCCCACCTTAAATCGTTTCTCACCTTTCAGTCAGCGTCTTTTGTCCTTTAAATGTGTTGATAAACAGCAAGCAGCAAGCTATCACATCCCCCACCGGCGCACAGTTTTCTCAGCTCAAGTCTGTTTACCTGCGTGTCAGTTGCTTGGAGTTGAGTTAGAGTGAGAAGTCAAGCAAAATCACACCTTTTATACATACTATATCGTTATTTGGAACACAAGCATTTCATTAAATACTTAAAATATAATTAGAACACTTTTGATCAAATGATGGTGCTGCCTTATCATGTCAGTCTCTGCTCATCTGGCCCAGAAGAGATAGAGCCAGAGGCAGTGCGGAAGTGACCCCAGCCTCCTCCCAGGTGGTGTTCCTCCATTCTCAGGGTAGGATATGAATACAGCATAAATAACTGTTCAATTTGTAATTGTGGAATTGTGAAAAGGATCACTTGAGAGACTCAGCATGCTTGCATATGTGACAAAGATGGACATGTTAAGTTAATTGGTATTTCCAAATTGAGGGTTTTAAGTGGACAATCCAGGACTATTATCCTCCATTCACTATCTTGTGCTTAATCCTGCCAGAATAAATTCCAGCCTTCTGAGTCCTAAAAGTCTGAGGATGGTGTATTGTATCATGTAATGTGCCATAATAGAAAATTGACGATTGAGGAGAAAATCAGCCCTAAATACCTTGCCTACATATAAAGTTTCGGAATTTCTTCCAACATTTTCAAATATTTTGTCATTAATATTCTTGTAGCCCCAAGGACACATAGATGCATCTTCGCATCATAATTTTATGACAGTTATTCTTGTTAGTAAATCTACAACTTATAATTTCGTACATTGGTATGCTTGGGCCAAAAATGATGCCTGCAGTATGAGACAGCAATGGCTTTGTTTTTCACTTGGTCTCTGATCCTCCCTCTTGCAATCTAAAGAATTACATAGCAGATTTACTGTATGTAGATTTAATCACTTAGTTGTTAGGAAAAATGAAAGTCTAACTTCTCTGCCTATGTGACTATCATTAAGAGGAATATGTTGTAGTACCGGGTGTGTGGAAGCCGGCCCGGACACAGACAGGCGGACACGTCAATGTCACCCAACACACATTTATAAGTGCCATTATGTACAAGGTGCACAAACCCCCAAAAGTCCCCAAAGTCCTGGCCACAACAATGCCTCAGTTCTCTTCTGGCCGCCTCCTTGCCTCCTCCACCAAGCTCTGTCCGACTCCACTCCCGACTCTCACCATCATATGGAGGGAGGCGGCCCCTTTTATAGCCACCCGGATGTGTTCCAGGACTTCCCAGCAATCTTCCACCGGCACTCCCCAGAGTGGCGGCAGTGCCAGCAGCGTACGTGGAAGCACTCCGGGTGTCCTCGATCCTCTTCCCCCCAGCACTTCCGGGTGTGGCGGAAGTGCTGAGGTCCATGGCTCCCAAGGCACAGGGGCGCCCCCTGGCGGTGACCATGGGCCCCTACAGGGTAGAGCTTCCAAGCTCTGTACCCATGGCCCCCAAAGGAACCAGGGTGGTTGCCCCCACATGGTCTGAGGTGAGCGTAAGCCCTCTTCTGGGCGTCCCAGCTGGGTCGCCACCCCAACCACCTCCGACAGGTGTCGTACCATGTTAGCCATTATGAATGTAGAGAAAAGGCAAGCAAAATGACACTTTTTATTGGCTAACTAAAAAGATTACAATATGCAAGCTTTCGAGGCAACTCAGGCCCATTCTTCAGGCAAGATATTGGAAATGGATTTTTGGTTTCCTTTCATGAGTGTTCCAAGTTAAGGTGGAAAATATTATGGTGTTAAACAAAGCAGCTGCTTCAAAACAAATCTAATTTAACACCCATGCTTAGTTGATATCGTGCATCTGCTTTTGTCACCTGAAAGCTGACCTTCACAGCCTTTTTGGCCCATTGAGCTGTGCTTTGGCTTCTCCAGAATAAAAATGAAGAATGATTATAGATGAATGCATAAATAGATTGCAGACCCTGCTGAACTCAGACTAACAGGGAGGCATAGCCAATCCAGGCAGCATCTAGTGCAAGGCAGGCAGCAATACTCTACTAACTTGTACATTACCAGAAAGCACCTGTATTTACACAAGAATGAATGACTGCTTTTCGTCTCTTAATTTAAGTCAGTTTCCTATGGTTGTAAAGTAATAAATTGACTGGGCTAACAAAACAAACTAATCCAATAATAGTCTGTACAACTTTGTTTTAACTATGCTGAAAAGAAGCAGACTGTGGGTATGAAAGAAAAACAAACTGTCATTCAGGCTTTCATTTAATAAACTGTTCACAAAACCTTTTACTCCCATGGCCTTTTTTGTGCTACACAACACACCTTCACAATTAAAAGTGTGCACATCACACATTTATCTTATTTAAACCTCAAGCTTCTTTCATAAATCTCTTACTCACACTGCCTGAGGCTTGTTTTCTCTCTCTTTTTTTTATGCAAAAATGTAACACACTCCCTGCCACCTCCTCTACAAAAGGGAATTCAAAAGTTGCTTTTGGGGAAGCCCTATGGCTTCTCATTCATGTTTCAACCAATTTCATATTTATGAGTCACAAGTTTATCTGAACTAAAGCTTAATATACACATATCTATGCATTTTTGCAATGGTCCTTCCTTTTTTATGCAATTCTTTTGCTTTTTAAAATAATAAAAGGATCAGCTCTTTTGGTGGTAACCACACTTGTGTCTGTTCATTAGTTAGAATATCTGAAAAAAAAAGGACCAAAATCCTAACCATTTTGGAGACCAGAGAAACAAATTCAAGGATGACCAGTAAGATGTTATAGCAGAAGAAGACCCACACCTCTGAAATAATTAGCTTTGAATTTTTAAAGACAAGGGCAGAAACGTAAATTAGATACTAGCCAGATTACAACTCTGTTGTCCATTTAACTCCAGACAAGTGGGGAAAAAAACAATGGTGCCAAGACTACTGGCTGGTCACTGATGACCGCTACATATGTCCACCAAGCTGTTTTTTTGTGGGATCTATTTAATTATCCTTCATTAAATAACATAACATTCTTTTACCATTCTGAATCCTTTTAATGATCATGGGTTTGGAGCCTATCCTCTCAGCATTAGTCACAAACCAGAAATCAAAAATGCACAGGTGCCATTTGAAGTGACCGATTAATCTATTCTGCACATTGTTTGGGGATTTGATAAGAAGGGGAGCACAGACAGACTCCACACAAATAATGGCAAGGCGCAGGATTTCAACAGGCTGCCGTTTTACTCACTGCACCGCCATCTATCTAATCTACTATATATATGTAAAAGTCAAATACCACTGACTCACTCATCACGAAATCTCCCGAACCATGAAGACTTGGGACTTGAAGTTTGGAATGTAGGTTACCCTTGGCCCATAGGTGCTCACTAAGAAACAGTTTTAAAAATTTTGTGGTCCAAGCACGTTCTGTCTGTATGTCTGTCCGCTTTTCACGAGAGAATTACTTAACAGATTTAGATCTGGTTGTTTTCTATAATTTGCTTGAACTTTCCGGTTGAATTTGCAACTTCTCTTATCGTGCTAAGTACCATAGTTTGTTTGCTGTATTTATTGTATTTATGCAAATCCAAGAGAGTGGCTGTGGGCCAAGAGCAGGGGGGTGGGGCCTTCCTCATTCACTCGCCAGTGCACATTGCTTATGCTTAGCTAGTGATACCTGTTTGTTCAACAGACATTTTCATCTACAGATTGTTAAAGAGTAACGTTTGACGTTTTTGAGAAAGAGATCAGAGCTCCACATGTTTTAGAGGGTAGCTGCTGATTGTCAGAGATATCACGGCCATGTGCTTTTCTCCCCACGCGGGGAATGCTTTCCCATCAGAGCTGAACATGATCAGATATAGTGCCAACATCTATTGATTTTTAAAGTTTGTCCTATTTCATTACTATGTGGGCGAAGACACGGGGTACAGCTAGTAATTAATAAATGGATGAGACATTTAATATAACTTTGTATTATGTTAAACTCAATGTGATGCCAATGGCACCTAAGTTTAGTATGAGCAAGACCAGTGGTGGTGAGGAATGAGACACAGACAAAATGTAAAAATGAAAAAAAAGAGTATTTATTTACACCTTTAAAACCAACAAATAATCAAAAATAAAAAAGCATGAGCAAACAGCTAAGCAAACCAAACCTTCTGGCATGTTCTAGGGCTTTATCTTTCTTATCACAATAAGACACATAAAACATCAAAGGTTTGGAACAGCCACCCATATAATATCTTTGGCTACAAAATGGGTATTTTTTCCATGAGTTGTGCATGGTACAATGTCCAGAACGGAACTGACTTAGGTTGAGTAAAATGGCGGTTTTAAAGGTCGCAACAGGAAATTACGTTATCTGGACCAGAATCGGAATTGATGTTGCCAGTACCGGAAGTGGCGTCTTCGGGACCAGAATTGACATCATTGATGGCACCGGTGCCGTAAGTGACGTCATCAAAAGCGTTGGCACCTAGTGGGATTTCCTGAGGATAGCCTGCAAAGGACAAAGAGAGAGAGTTAGTGCAGCTCACCACCCCCAGGTCTGGTGTGGTATTACTATTCTTTAAGCCCACTAGCTGCCTCTCATGTGCATGTGTGTGACAATCTATATATACAGTGCTATGTAAAAGTTTGGGCACTACTGATAAAAATCACTGCATCAATTTATAACTTGCTAAGCTTCTGAGACAGCAACATCATTTTAACATATTTTTTTACCTCATGGAAACAGCAACATTTCAGTTGTGAAATATTTTTTATGGGACCAACATAACCAATTTAATGTGTATTTAAACAAAAATAGGCAGGTGCAAATGAGTAATCCCATCAGTATTTAGTAGAGCCTCCTTTTGCTGAAATAACAGCCTGTAGACACCTCCTATAGCCACTGACAAGTCCCTGAATTCTGGCTGGTGGTATTTTGGACCATTCTTCTATACAAAATGCCTCCAGTTCAATCAGGTTTGATGGCTTCCAAGTGTGGACAGCCTGTTTCAAATCAATCCATACATTTTCAATGATGTTCAGGTCTGGGGACTGGGATGGCCATTCTAGAACATTATACTTGTGCCTCTCTACATTACCTTGGCTTTGGATCATTGTCATGCTGAAACATCCAACCCTGGTGTAACTTTAACTTTGTGAGTGATTTTTGAACTTTGTTGTCATAATCTGCTGATACTGGAAGGGATTCATGTGACCCTCAACTTTAACAAGGTTTCCAGTACCTGTGCTAGCCACTCAGCCCCATAACATGATGGACCCTCCACCAATTTGTACAGTAGGCAGCAATTTCTTCTGCTGGAATGCTGTGTGTGTTTTCTTTCCATGCAAAGTGCCTCTGGTTGTGACCAAATATTTCTACCTTAGTCTCATCTGTCCACAATATTTTTTTCCAAAATGTTTCTGGCTTGTCCAGATGTGCTTTTGCTTACCTCATGCAACTCTTCTTGTGGTGAGTACTCAGAAAAGGCTTTTTGCACATCACCCTTCCACCGAGCTGTTCCCAGGGGGAAGGTGTGCTGAACTGTGGAACAATGTACTATCACATCATCAGCAGCCAAATGTTCTTGCAGCTCTCTGGAGGTGGTTTGTCTGTGACCATTCTAATCAGCCTTCAGCTGTGCCTTTCAGATGTGTTTCTTGGCCTACCACATCTTTCCTCCACAAGGACTGTTCCTGTGGCCTTCCATTTCCTGACATTTCTGACTTTGTGGTAATTTCTTGAACCCTTGTCCTAATTCAGAGCGATGAATTATCTTAGGTTTTAGGTCAGTAGAGAGTTCTTTAGAGGTTCCCAGGTTGCCACTGTCTATGAGAGAATCAAGAACAAGCACAACTAGCAATTACCTATATTAAATAACCTTTTTCATGATTGGTTGCATCTGTCTTTGTAGTTTAAGGTCTAATGAGCTAATCAAAGCAAATTTGTGCTGTAACCTGTCAGCATTAAGTGACTACAGGTCTTCAAATTAATGCAATTAAAAGGGTGTCCAAAGTTTTGCACATCCCAATTTTTACATTTTATTTTATTTCATACAACTCAATAATGCTACACTGAGAATTCTGGTGTGATAAACATCCCCTTGTCTACATTTCTCTAGTAAAAAAATGGCATATTGCTGTGATCTTCTCTTATGAAGACAGAACAAATTATCATGTAACCTCAGATGGGGGGCCCAAATTTTTACATGATGAAAAAAATAAGAAAAACACATGATTAGACAACTCTTCATCTGGGTAGAGTGCACACACTTCTTTCCAAGTTTAACATTTGATAACACCTTCCTCCTTTTGCCAGGATAAAAATCAAGAGAACAGAAAAAACAGTTATCAGATTCAAAAGTGAAAAAAAAGTCACAAATACAAAATACAAGAAAATGAGTGAAAAAATCAAATAATGCTGTATATATTAGGGTGCTCAATAAGGATCGCTATAACAAAATCGCTCAGCTAATTTCTCTCTCTTATGCCAGATGGTCAAAAGATGACCTCTCCTGGTTACTTCTCAGTTTTATATCAGTTTTCTACCTGATCAGTTATTAATGCCAGCTTGACACCAACCTGTCGGCGATGCCACTTGTGCCCTTCCACCCCATTGCCTCGACCTAGACCTCTTGTTTGCGTGTATGTGTGGCTGCTGACACACACACATACACACGTATACACACACACGCACACAGTGCACATGCCTCCAACATCAGGCAGCTTCCTAGACGTGCTTTTTTTCCTCTTTTTCCAGGACTTTTTAGTCTTATAACTACTCTGCATGCCTGGCTTATGTGCTTCCATTTTGAGTCGGTTACTCTGCCATAACTCATGCAGCTACACGGAAGTCCTTCCCCAGTCTGGCACGAAGTAAAGCCTCCGCACCCAGATCAAAACTGCCAACAACATTTCCACCCATGGCGTGCCAAAAAACCACTAGCATTTGCTCCCAAAGACTTTTCACCTTCCCCACAAGTAAGTGCTCTGTTTTTATAACTAACCTATACCACAAATCAAACCACTCTAGTTAGATATACTGTAACCCTGCTTCTCACTGTCCACTGATATGACCTGTCAATGGAGCACATTGCAATGCTACTTACTCCAGTTTTGCCTGACTGAAATTCACCACCTACCTCTGCACTTAAGTACGCTCACTCACTAGAGCATGTGCCTGTGCCAATAATGTGATGGGCACACCCTGCAGAAATAAACATTCAAATATTTGGGCCCACTCTTGTTCTTAAACAGTTTCACACAACTGCTTCTTCTCCCTTGCAGCTTCAGGTTCACACCGATATGGTAGCACAGGGTTTTGCATGAAGGTATGTGTTGCACTGTAAGACTCTCAGGAGTTGTGCACATACTTCAAGTGCCTCCATATCCAAAGAGCAAAGCCATCGCTTATCAGAGCCTTCCACTTCCTCATCTGCAAGAGAAAAGCGCCCTTAATTATTTATATTCTGAAAAGAAAGGCTATAAATAGGTATAAATATTCCTAGCAACTTAACTTGTGAGACGTGGCCTGTAGCACGCTTGTCTTTTGTGCATGTATATTTTACCCAGGGATTCTGTTGTGAACAGGGTTACTAAACTTGAAGAAGGTATGAATATTTCAAAAAAAGATTTGGGGCCTCACTCCATAAAAAGGTCTAATTCCTAAAAACAGTCAAACAAACCTTAAAAAAGGAAAATGGACCA
Organism: Polypterus bichir lapradei; assembly: GCA_026402145.1. Lineage (NCBI taxonomy): Eukaryota > Metazoa > Chordata > Cladistia > Polypteriformes > Polypteridae > Polypterus > Polypterus bichir. The sequence continues at coordinate 250,366,494 of JANRMT010062791.1, forward strand.
GTTAAGACTCTGGCCCAAATAAATGAAATTACATATTGATAGTTGTGTTCTCAAAAAAAATAAAACACAAAAAAACAACAAAAGAAAAAAAACCCTAAACATGACCAATTTCAAAAATACAGAAAGGTACTAAATACAAAAGCATAATGTGCAAGACTAGTTTCTTTAGTGAAGGAGTACATTCAGTAGGGCAGGAAATATACAATATACAGTATTTAGTATGTGCAAGCAGTGGTTGTTGTTATTCAATAAAGGGTCTTTAACCTGGTGGCAGTTTGTTTAGTGTATGTGCTAAATTACTGAAATAAAAAAATAAGAAAACAACAAATTGGCAATGAGGTACGAGTTGAACCCTTACCAAAGGAGTCCTGTTTAAAATAATAATAATAAAATAAAATAAAGGGAGAATGGGACACAGAAGAAGAAGTTTTGAGAACACTAACATCAATGTCAAGCGAACCGTGAGTTATTGAAATAGCATATCATTGCCTGTTGAAAAGTTCATCTGAGAGTGAAACGAGGCAAAATGTCATTGACAGGAACCTTTGCCGTATTTGATAGTAGTATTGTGGAATGGGCAACTTACTACGTGGGAAGAGTGGAATTGGATTGTGAAGCTAATGGAGTAGCAGATGAAAAGAGAGTTTCTGTGTTACTGAGCATGATGGGCACAAAGATGTACAGATTGCTCTGTAGTTTGTTAACTCCTACCAAACCGGCAGATAAAACATTTAAAGTGACTGTCGATATTCTATAAGAGCATTTAAACCCCAAACCGCTAGTAATTGCTGAAAGGTTTCACTTCCACAAGCAGAATCAATCTAACAGTAAGAACATTTCAGAATACATGGCGGAGTTGTGCAGGTTTTCAGAGCATTGCCAATTTGGAACTGGACTAGCGGAGGCATTAAGAGACAAACTCGCATGCGGACTGCATACTGAAAGCATATAAAAGATTAACACTGGAACATGCTTTAAACATTGCAGTGTCAATGGAAACTGCTGCAAAAGATGCAGTAGAACTGCGACATGGAGCAACAGAAAATTCCATTAATAAAGTGTTTGTTAGGCAGAAATGTTACAGCTGTGGCTAGCCTGCTCACGGTGCAAATAACTGTTGGTCCAAAGAAGAGGAATACAGACGGTGTCATAAGAAGGGTCACGTTGAGTATACAGAGCAGAGAAAAAGAGTATACTTAGCAAAGACGGTGGTCATACAGAGAAGCGAAAGGTAACAAATGTGCATCAGATGGCTAAAAAATGCATCAAATTCAAGTGACACTAGATCAGATACTGCAGACCTGTTGTTCTAGGAGCTGTATAGCATAAGTAGAGTAGACCGCTCAGTAATTTGGATATCTCCAGAAGTGGAAGGAGTTAAATTGAAAGTAGAGTTAGACACTGGATCTGCTTTGTCTGTTATTTCTGTTGCTGAATACACGACTGTTTTCACAAATATCACTTCAAAAGACATATTCAGAAGAAAAGTTGTTTTCAAGGGGCAAATTAACCGTTAATGTGAAATACAAAGATGAGCAGCAGTTGTTAGACTTTTACGTTTTGGAAAATGGGGTCCCAGCTTTTTTTGGACAGGAATTGTTCAAGAACATAAAGCTAGACTGGCATGCTTACCAGCATATTAATTCTGTTAGACCTCAGTGCAGCATTTGAGAAATTTCAGAAATGACATTCTACTGTCTAGAATGGAGAACATGCTGGGTATCTCTGGCACTGCCCTCCACTGGTTAAGTCCTATCTGACTGATAGGCAAGAGTTTGTTAGTCTTGGCAACAGCAGATCCAGCTTGGCTCCAGTCACACAAGGAGTTCCTCAGGGCTCTGTCTTCAGCCCTCTTCTCTTCTGTATTTATATGCTTCCCCTTGGCCATATTATTCATAGCTATGGACTGGGCTATCATTTTTATGCAGATGATACTCAGCTCTACTTCAATGTTAAAAGTGGAACTTCATCAGAGCTTTCTCAGCTCACAACCTGCGTTAGTGAAATTAAAACCTAGGTGGAGCAGAACTCTTTAAAATTAAATTGCAACAAAACTGAACTCCTGCAAATTGGGACTAAAATGCAACTTAATAAAATGAGCTCCTTCCCAGTCCATCTTGGCGGTGATCTCATCAGACCTGCCTCTACTGCAAAGAATCTTGGTGTCATTTTTGATTCCTCCTTTTCTTATTCCGCCCACATAAACCACATTAAGAAACTTTCTTACTTTCACCTCCATAACATATCACATGTTCGCTCTTTCCTCTACTTTTCTAATGCTCATAAACTTGTCCATGCTTTTATCACATCCCGCATCAATTATTGTAACTCGCTGCTAGCAGGTGCCCCTTCTAATCCTATATCACAGCTCCAGCTTATTTAAAACTCAGCTGCAAGAGTCCTCACTTGAACCAGCAACAGCGAGCACATCACACCCATCCTGCTCCGTCTTCACTGGCTCCCTGTGTCTTACAGAATCAAATATAAAATCCTACTAATAACCTACAAAGCCTTAAATAACTTCGCGCCAAACTACATCAGTGACCTTCTCCATCACTATGTGCCTGCCCACCCACTAAGGTCCTCTGATTCTGGCAATCTTGTTGTGCCCCACACTAATCTACACTCCATGGGTAACAGGGCCTTCAGCAGTATAGCACCCAGACTCTGGAATGACCTACCGAAATTAATCAGGTCAGCTGACTCCACGAATTCTTTTAAAAAACAACTCAAAACTCATCTGTTCAGGAAGGCTTTCAGCTTTACTTGACTTTATTACCCTTCTCTCAGTTTACCTCTATGTCAAGATTCTCATGTAACCTGTGTGTGTGTGTGTGTGTGCTAGACCATCAATTATGTTGTCTGTTAGGCTTTTTTCTTCTTTTTTTCTCTGAATTTACTGTCGTAATCTTCTTTATTTATTTATTTGGTTTGTACAATGCTATATACTGTATACCCGGCCATTCTTTCTTATATTCTGTAAGTGCCTTGAGCATGGGAAATGCGCTATATAAATAAAACGTATTATTATAATTATGCTTTAAAAGCACTACAGGTATTGTCAAATAGAACTGATAAGGAAACAAGTAAACATCTGGGATACTGGCAAATGCTGATGAAGTAGCTCAAAAATGAATAGGAACACTAAAGGGAATAAAGGCTAAAACTGAGCTAAAACAAAGCACCATTCCAAAGTTTTTTAAGGCTCAACCTGTGCTGGAATGTTTGGAGCAGGCAGGAATCCTCTCTAAGGTAGAGTGGAATGAATGGGCTACCCCCATTATGCCTGTAATAAAAAAGGAAAAGAAGGAAACGTGTGCATTTGTGGAGACTTTAAAGTAACCACAAATCCAGTACTAAATATAGTACAAGATATATTTGCATCATTAGCAGAAGGAGAATGCTTTACAAAATTAATTTAGCCCCAGCTTATCTTCAAATGTAAGTAGAAGATATCTCAAAGGAATTCTTAACAATTAATACACACAAGGGGATTTATCGGTATAATCATCGTGTTTTTGGAATAGCCTCAGCTCCGGTCCTTTGGCAGTAGGCCATGAACCAAGGCATTCCAGGAACACAATGCTATCTGGATGATATCAGTGTAAAAGGGAAAAATAATGAGGACTACATAAATAATTTACAGCAGGTTTTGACCAGATTATGTGAATATGGTTTAAGAAAGAATAAGGATAAGTGTGAATTTTTCAAAGACAAGATAGCTTACTGTGGACATGTCATTGACAAAGGTAGACTACATACGTCACAAGATAAGACTGAGGCTGTACTTAAAGCACCACCTCCTAAGAATGTATCTCAGTTTCGTTCTTACTTTGGTCTCATAAACTATTACCACTAGTTCCTTCCCAATCTGTCCACAGTGGTAAAACCCTACATACAATGCAATATAATACAATACAATTTATTTTTGTATAGTCCAAAATCACACTAAAAGTGTCGCACTGGGCTTTAACGGACCCTGCCTTTTAACAGCCCCCCAGCCTTGACTCTGTAAGGAGACAAGGAAAAACTCGCAAGAAAAAAAACCCTTGTTGGGAAAAAATGGAAGAAACCTTGGGAAAGGCAGTTTAAAGGGAGACCCCTTTCCAGGTAGGTTGGACATGCACTCGATGTCAAATAAAGGGGGTACACACAATATAATATACAGAACAGAACACAAGTAATCCTCAATACAATATAATAGTGCAATAGAAATATTGCAAGTACGGAGCAGAATTCAACAGTAGATTATTTCACAATTTGGATTTGTTCAAATTCCTGGAAACCTTGGCCATCAAGCTGCCTCCCCCTATTGGTCATTCCACAGATGAGTCAGTGCTGGACCAGCCAATCCGATGAAAGGACCCCTTTACCTGATGATTCCTGTAATCCTCCATCAGAGATGACTTACCTTAGGCAGGCAAAACAACTTGGCAGGTGGGCCATGGCACAGAGTGCCACATTTGAGTACCGAGAAGAAAAACAGAATAGGTGAGGGTTAGTAACAAATTATAACTATCATGTTACTTATGTTTTAGTGCTAATGACTAACAACAGAGACGCAGTCTGTACAGTTAATTAGCAGCTCTAGTCACGATATGCTAAACTGAAGTAGTGAGTCTCCAGCTGGGATTTGAAAGCTGAGACCGAAGGGGCATCTCTTATAGTAGCAGGTAGACCATTCCACAATTTGAAATTGCTACAGACTGAATCACAGTGGAAGTGGACAAGCGCTTGCGAACAAGCTTTCCAAAAGACAAAGAAACGTATAACATCAGATGTAGTGCTGACACATTTCAGTCCATCTTTACCTATCAAATTGGCAATTTAATGCATCCTCGTAAGGAATTGGTGCTGTATTATCACATACATTCCCAGATGGCTCCGAAAGGCCAATAGCCTTTGCATCTAGATCACTAACAGCAGCTGAGAGAATTATGCTCACATTGATAGGGAAGCTCTTAGTTTAATGTGCAGTGTAAAGAAATTCCACCACTACTTATATGGCCAAAAGTTTATTGCGGTAACTGATTACCAACCCCTAGTCACAATATGTAACTCAAGAAAGGGTGTTTCAATTACGAAATCTGCATGACCATATTGATGGTCACTTTTTCTGGGTGCGCATCAATATGATGTTGAATATAATGGGACTAAATTACATGGAAATGCAGATGGGCTGTCACGTTTGCCACTGAAGACCACAGAGGAGTTTAATGCCGTTGATCCAGCTAATGTTTTTTACACCACTGTTTTTTTATCAGATGTCTGTCACAAATGCACTTATACAGAGGAAAACATTAAATGACCCAGTTTTATCAAAAGTGTATGAGCTTACCCTAAAAGGTTGGCCAGCACATACAGACTTGTATCCCGCATTTGCATTGAGATAAGACCAACTATCAGTGTGTCAAGGTACCCTTATGTGTGGGTCAAGAGCCATCATACCAGCCAAATTGCATAAAAGAATGTTAGATGCACTGCATGAGGGACATTTAGGCACAGTTAAAATGAAAAAAGCCTGGCCATAGCTATATGTGGTGGCTAGGAATCGATAAACAAATAGAGGATTTAACAAAGATGTGTTCTGGATGTCAAAAAATACAAAATGCACCATTCTTGTCATCCCTGCACCCATGGGAATGCCGTTCGATGCCTTGGCAAAGAATACATGTTGATTTTTTTTGACCCTTTAAAGATTTAATGTTTTTAATTGTAGTAGATGCCCATTCTAATTGGCCAGAAGTAGTTGCAATGGAAACAGCTACTTCTGAGAGAACTGTTTCTGTGCTAAGAACTATTTTTGCAGGGAATGGATTACCTGAACAAGTCTGCAATGATAAGGAACTACAATTTCTGGCAGAAGAGTTTAAAGTGTTCATGAAGAAAAATGGTATTAGACATTTTACATCACCCCATATCACCCTGCTACTCACAGTTTAGCAGAAAGATTCACGGAAACCTTTAAAAGGGCAATTAAAGTAATGGATAATGAGACAATGTTACTGTAGCACAAAATATATAACTTTTTATTTGTGTACAGAAATGAAGTACATGCCTCCACAGGACAAATTCCAGTTATGATATTTCTCAGAAGAAGCTTAAGATCACGTATGGATCTCATTAAGACAGACGTCAAGCAAGATATTGAGAATAAGCAGTTTGCACACTTTAATGACAGAACAACAAAAAGTTTCCAGCTGGGCCAGGAAGTGCTGGCATGGGATTATCAGCATGAGAAATGGCAGCCTGGAACAACAGTCAATAGCACTGGACCACTGACGTATATAGTAGACACTAGAGAGTCTACATGGAGACAGCATGCAGACCAGATAGTAAACACATATGTGAAACCAACCACACCTGCTGTCTTTGAACCCACTGATTAAGCTAAAGAGGCATCTGAAAATGCCATTTCAGCCACAGTGGATACTGCAGCCTCTGAACAGCAGGATAGCTTACCTGAGACAACTGTATCCGAACACATCAAAACCCCATTTGTACAGGATACCAAGAGACATTACCCCATTAGGTACAGAAAAGCCCCTCAGATGCTTGATTCGGAAAGGTTATATCCTAATATATCTATATATGTATTTCTGCATTTGTATTATCTGTATATACGTAGTTTACTTAAGTGGGGAGGAAATGTAATGTTCAAGACTTTTGGCTCTAGTTGTTTTAGTGGAGGAGTACATTCAGTAGTGCAGTAAATCTCTCTCTATATATAAAATCCAACACATCTCTGTCTATCCGTTTTTCACAAGAGGACTACTTAACGGATTTAGATCGGGTTTTTTTCTATAATTTGCTTGAACATTCCAGTTGATTTTGTAACTTCCCTTATTGCCTTATAGTTCGGTTGCAGCACTGATTTATTCGCGTGAATCCGAGAGACAGGCTGCGGGCAAGGGGGGGGCGGGAGTTGGGACCTCAGGAGTAGGGAGCCAGGCAGGGCCCTCCTCACTCATGTGCCATCCTCCTTTCCAGTTAGGCTATCTCTCGCCCCGTGTTGGAGCGTACCCTGCCTCGACTTAGCTAGCGATACCTGTTTGTTCAGCAGACATTATCATCTAGAGCACGGGTGTCGAACTCCAGGCCTGGAGGGCCGCAGCTGCTACAGGTTTTCATTCTAACCCTTTTCCTAATCATTGACCTGTTCTCACTGCTAATTCACATTTGAATAGCCCTGTTAGAAGGATTCAGTCTACTAAATTGATTTGTTTCCTCATTAAAATGCAGCCAAACAGAAATGAGACGTGAAACAAGCCAACAGATGACCAGCTAAACTGGGGCTTCAAACTCCAACTGGTTTCTTAAGCCAATTCTTGCTGTTAATTAAACTCGTTATTTAATTCCACGGCTTGTTGTTGCTCTCATTCTGCCACAGCTGACATTTCCAAAACTGTTGATTTTTTGTTTTTCATAAGAACATCGTCAAAGTGTTTTGCTGAGTTGAGAGATCAACCTTACCGAGACCTTCACCTTTCTTTATTTTTAGATATTGTGTGATGTGGCGGCTTGTTTTGTGTCTCGTTATTGTTTGGCTGCTAATTAAGGAAAAAGAAACAACTAAAGGGCCTGAGTCAAGTTAATTAAAAGAAGCAATTACCAGCACTAATTAAGAAGATGGTTATAATGAAAACCTGCAGCCACTGTGGCCCAAACTGGAGTTTGACACCCCTGATCTAGAGACTGTTTAAAAGTAACGTTTGATGTTTTTCAGAGAAAGATCACAGCTACGTGTGTTTTAGAGGGTACTTCCTAATTGGCAGAGATATCACGGCCACGTGCTCTTCTCACCACAAGGGAGATACTCTCCCATCAGAGCTGAACACGATCAGATACAGTGCCAACGTTTGATGTTCGAGTGTACCTCCCTTCCACTTTGCCAGAGATACCTTGCCAACTTTTTACATTTTTGGCAAAGAGATCACAGTTACATTCTCACCCCTGATAGCAAAAATATTATTTATCAAGAGGCCCACAGATACAGAAGCTATCAATATACATTCTCCTTAATACAAATTATTACATTTTTTGTTTATTTTTTTGTTGATTTTTAAAGTTTGTCCTGTTTCACTATTACGCGGGCTGAGCTGCAGGGGGCAGCTAGTATACAATATACATTAGTGTGAAAAACTATTTGCCCCCTTCCTGATTTCTTATTCTTTTGCATGTTTGTCACACAAAATGTTTCTGATCATCAAACACATTTAACCATTAGTCAAATATAACACAAGTAAACACAAAATGCAGTTTTTAAATGATGGTTTTTATTATTTAGGGAGAAAAAAAAATCCAAACCTACATGGCCCTGTGTGAAAAAGTAATTGCCCCCTGAACCTAATAACTGGTTGGGCCACCCTTAGCAGCAATAACTGCAATCAAGCGTTTGCGATAACTTGCAATGAGTCTTTTACAGCGCTCTCGAGGAATTTTGGCCCACTCATCTTTGCAGAATTGTTGTAATTCAGCTTTATTTGAGGGTTTTCTAGCATGAACCGCCTTTTTAAGGTCATGCCATAGCATCTCAATTGGATTCAGGTCAGGACTTTGACTAGGCCACTCCAAAGTCTTCATTTTGTTTTTCTTCAGCCATTCAGAGGTGGATTTGCTGGTGTGTTTTGGGTCATTGTCCTGTTGCAGCACCCAAGATCGCTTCAGCTTGAGTTGACGAACAGATGGCCGGACATTCTCCTTCAGGATTTTTTGGTAGACAGTAGAATTCATGGTTCCATCTATCACAGCAAGCCTTCCAGGTCCTGAAGCAGCAAAACAACCCCAGACCATCACACTACCACCACCATATTTTACTGTTGGTATGATGTTCTTTTTCTGAAATGCTGTGTTCCTTTTACGCCAGATGTAACGGGACATTTGCCTTCCAAAAAGTTCAACTTTTGTCTCATCAGTCCACAAGGTATTTTCCCAAAAGTCTTGGCAATCTTTGAGATGTTTCTTAGCAAAATTGAGACGAGCCCTATTGTTCTTTTTGCTTAACAGTGGTTTGCGTCTTGGAAATCTGCCTTGCAGGCCGTTTTTGCCCAGTCTCTTTCTTATGGTGGAGTCGTGAACACTGACCTTAATTGAGGCAAGTGAGGCCTGCAGTTCTTTAGACGTTGTCCTGGGGTCTTTTGTGACCTCTCGGATGAGTCGTCTCTGCGCTCTTGGGGTAATTTTGGTCGGCCGGCCACTCCTGGGAAGGTTCACCACTGTTCCATGTTTTTGCCATTTGTGGATAATGGCTCTCACTGTGTTTCGCTGGAGTCCCAAAGCTTTAGAAATGGCTTTTTAACCTTTACCAGACTGATAGATCTCAATTACTTCTCTTCTCATTTGTTCTTGAATTTCTTTGGATCTTGGCATGATGTCTAGCTTTTGAGGTGCTTTTGGTCTACTTCTCTGTGTCAGGCAGCTCCTATTTAAGTGATTTCTTGATTGAAACAGGTGTGGCAGTAATCAGGCCTGGGGGTGGCTACGGAAATTGAACTCAGGTGTGATACACCACAGTTAGGTTATTTTTTAACAAGGGGGCAATTACTTTTTCACACAGGGCCATGTAGGTTTGGATTTTTTTTCTCCCTAAATAATAAAAACCATCATTTAAAAACTGCATTTTGTGTTTACTTGTGTTATATTTGACTAATGGTTACATGTGTTTGATGATCAGAAACATTTTGTGTGACAAACATGCAAAAGAATAAGAAATCAGGAAGGGGGCAAATAGTTTTTCACACCACTGTATGTAGTATGTGCAAGCAGTGGTTGATGATTTTCAATAAAAAGTCCTTAACCTGGTGGCAGTTTGTTTAGTGTATGTGTTTATTTGCTTGAAAAAAATAAGAAAACACAGCAAAAAAAGAATCAAAACCAAATACAAAGACATTCAAAACCCAAATCCAAAAGAAAACAAAGGCAAATCCACAAAAAGCAATTCCAAATCCACATACAAAAAAATCTAAACCAGAACAAAAAAGCCAAAAAGGAAGACTAGCTAAAGACTAACATATTTACAAATCAAAACCAAACATTGTATTCAGACATGCATAGACTATGTGCTACGAAAAGGACTAAAGAAAAAAATAACCAAAATTAAACTGCAATTTGAGAAGCGAGTACACAAATTATATTCTGAATGCATTCCATTTCGAAATGTTTTATCTTGCATTAAATATCAGAAACCACTTTTTATTACATGTGTAACATCATAAGATCAGTGGTTTACCAAGACTTTATTCTGCCCAAAATTCTGTGGCTTTCAGTTTTGGTTCTAGGCAATTTCTCAACAAGGTTATTTTCCTTATTTAACAAAAGAACATAAAAAATTCCCAAATAACATCCCCAAACTTATTTGGTTAGCTAATGTTCTGCTGTGGATTTAAAAAAAGACAGAGAATGTTTTCTCTTTTGAACGCCAACCTGAAGAGCTGGCAGTTTATCCCACCTGCCTTTTTTAAACCCATATATCCCTGCTAAAAAAGAAGCTGGCAACAAGGTATTGTTACAACTCTGTCTGCTTATTTTCAGCTTTGTTATTTTTGAATTTTTATTCAATTTTTTTTTGTTTGTTTTTGTCATCTTGATTAATATTATTATGTTGATTCATTATTGAGTATGTGGGTTATATGTAAAGTTGCTTAAATTAATTCCTTGTATTCTGTGGAAGGAACTCCAAAAGGCAGGACCACCATGACATCTATAAATGTTTGATTATCTCTTTCTCAAAATCCCCCACTGCCTGTGGCCATAAATTCAGAATCCTTTCCCGGATTTGGTTCCTGTGCTCAGCATTGGTGCTCAGGTATTTACACTGTAATCAACAGCGGTTTTGCAAACATAAAGCACTTTGCATTTCTTTGCATACTGCAAAGTGCATTTTCTCAAGGTTTGTCATGATATTACGTAGTACTAGGTTGTTGTACCGTGTTAGCCATTATGAATGTAGAGAAAAGTCAAGCAAAATGACACCTTTTATTGGCTAACTAATTGATTACATCTTGCCTGAAGAAGGGGCCTGAGTTGCCTCGAAAGCTTGCATATTGTAATCTTTTTAGTTAGCCAATAAAAGGTGTCATTTTGCTTGGCTTTTCTCATGATATTACGGAAATAGTTTTGGTTTGTTTGGCTGCAGTTTTTCTAAAGACATTTAACTCATTAACTTTGTAGAATTGTGCTTCTTTTTCATATTTTTATCTTAATAAAAGCAAACATAACAAAACAAAACCCCACCAAATGGAAATAACATACCACGTAAAATATCATGTTCCAAAGGCACTCCATGAAACTGAGGACTGAACCTCAACCCAGCAAAAAGAGTTGTACGATTACAGAGCTCCATCTAAAATGCTCCAACAGCAAATAAAATACAAATGTTAAATGGAGATTGCATATGTTTATTTGAGTTCTTTACAAGTTCAGAAAAAATCCTAAACAGAGAATTAGATTTTTTTGTCACTGCAATATATGGGTCATGTAGTATAATCTTATCTACCTGAACCAATTCAGAATTTAAGTTCTGATGGTTTCTTTGCTATGACTACAGCAATAGTCAGGTTGACAATGTAAGATCAAGGCTGTTGACACTGAACTTGTGATGCTACTGTTTTTGATAACTTTAAAACAAATAGAAAATGTTCGACATAAATTTGTCCAGTTCCAGAACGAGAAGACTATCCGAACATTACCCCCATGAACAGTATTTGGCTTGATAAATTCCAGTCTCTAGAAAATAAACAAGATGAATTACTCTGCTCAGTTCTAAATGTGCTGGGTGTTCTGCTTCATAGAAAGATGGCTGGAATCAAGCTGACAAGACAGAGACAATCAACCTCAGGGCAGCATCATGTCTACTGGTAAAGGAAATGGTAAGATAAAAACTTGTGCTGTAATCTGGAAGCCATCTCCTAGGCTTGATCACCAGCTCTGGAGCAACAGACAATCAAATATCATGTTTCTTTACAAAACAAAGGAACTTCCATTAGTTCTGCTGAGTGCTGCATACATGCCACAATGAGCTAATGCTATGGTGGCAGAAGAAAATGTCATGTACTCTATATTGTGTACATGCAAGCAAAATGAATGGTATTCAGACTACATAATGAATTAGTGAGGCTACATTTGTATGCAGTTCTGGTCACCACACTATAAAGATATAGCAGCACCTGAGGGTGTGCAGAAGATAGCAGCCAAGTGTATCCCAAGACTTAAGACTTCTCTGACAGACTTATAGAATGAAACCTGTGTTGTCTCGAGCAGAGAAGACTGTGTGTGGACCTCATTTAGGTCTTTGAAATTCCCAAAAGGCATTGTTAAAGTAGATCCAGCAGAATTCTTACAGCTAAAAACCAAATCACATACTCAAGGATACAACTGGAAATTAGGGGAAGTGCATTTAAAACTGAAGCCAGGAAGCACTTCTTCACACAAAATGTTGTGTAAACCTCCGAAATATGTAGTTGAAGTAGAAACCTTGACCACCTTTAAGAAGTATCAGGACAGTTCAGCCATTAATTAAACCAAGAAGACTGATGGGATGAATGGTCAGCTCTCATTTGTCAAATTTCTTGTGTTCATATGGTCTATTTCTTATCTACTCAAATGCCATCCCAATCATAACATCAGATGTCAACTATTGTAACTTACAATGGGTATTACTGAAATTATATCGATATGTTACCCGCTCGAGGAAATTGTATAAAACTCTTGAACACTGCTGCTCCACAATTAAAGGGTCTTACAGGTCTGTTCCACGTCTTCACTTTGGCAAAACTGATCATTCATGTTTGATACCTCTTGTGGTTTATAGGCACAAAGAGCTGACTATAAGGAAAGTACGGAGTTGGACAGCAAAACACAATTCCTAGCTGCAGGATTGCTTTGAATTCACAGATCAGACTTGTTTAAAGAACTTTTCTGTGAATTTGGAGAAAAGCCAAGCAAAATGACACCTTTTATTGCCTAATTAAAAAGATTACAATATGCAAGCTTTTGAGGCAACTCAGGCCCCTTCTTCAGGCAAGATGTAATACAGAAACTGGAGTTCCCTGTGTTTATATAGACACCAGGACAGATACAACATTAGAAAACCTTTAAGTGAGACATCTTAAATGTAAAAAAATAATAGATTCATTCAGGCTAAGATTAATTTAACAAAAGAGAGAAGAACAATGTATGGTCAAGATCTTTGGATAAGATAACTGTCCAACAAAGTCTTTTGAAGTTTGTGATGAGTTTTTCAAAACAATATGGGTCTGTAGACAGGTTATCTGTGTCAGTCTGAGAGATGCAAACAATCCTCATACCTGGCCATAAAACTCTTGTCTCTATTCAAGCCATGTTGTAATGTATTAAATTTTAACATGAGTTTAACTTCCCATTCTTTTCTCTCTTGCTGTGTTTTGAAGTTGCCCATAAGCACTGTGACTTTAAAGTCCCTCTCACAGTGTCCATGACTGTTGATGTGGGCCGCTACAGCAACATCTGTGTTCCTATGTTTAATGTGAATCTGGATGAATACGCTGACATAGTCGCAGCTTATTTTGGATTCTGTGTGGATTATTATTATGGTATTATTATATACTATTCCATTCTATTTACTCCTGTTTAGACTAAAATCCTGTGTATTTGTTAGCTGTGAGCACAAAGCACATGACTTTCATTGTAGTTCCTGTATTACTAGGGTGTTGTACCGTGTTAGCCATTATGAATGTAGTGAGAAGCAAGCAAAATGACACCTTTTATTGGCTAACTAAAAAGATTACAATATGCAAGCTTTTGAGGCAACTCAGGCCCGTTCTTCAGGCATCACATCTTGCCCGAAGAAGGGGCCCAAGTTGCCTCGAAAGCTTGCATATTGTAGTTCCTGAATACATGTGATAAAGAGCAGTAATATTAGACAGAGAAACATCACAAAGTAAAAGGAATATTTTTGTGAACTATTTACAACACGGTTATTTTGAAAGCAAACACTTTGATTGTCCACCTACTAGGTCTTACTTAATCAAACAAAGAGTCACTGAGTGAAAGAGCTTATGGTAGCAGCACTTAAATCAAGGTAGCAAACAGCCCTCGGCAGGCTGGCAATCTATTGCGAGGCCCACTCAGAATGCAGCCAGGTCAATTTGGAAACGTCAGTTAACCAAAGCAGAACATCTTTGGAATGAGGGAGGACAGTCCATGCAGACACTGGGAGAATAGGCAAACTCCATGTAGTCAGCAACCATTCATGGGGTTTGAACTCAGGGTGCTGGATTCATGAAATGGTAGCCCTACCCACCATAATTCCACCCTAATCATTAACCATCTAATGAAAATGCAAACTCTTCATTTTTATGTATGGGTTGTGTATAAAAATAAAAGTATAATGAAGGAGTAACAAAGAAATCATATTAAGTTTCAGGGCATGGGTAAGAAATTTTATTAAACTGTTTTATCAACTAATGACTCATGTATGTATCACAGCTAGTATATTTTCTAAATGTTTTGTGGCAATTTCCACAATGCTGTGTGATTTTGCAGGTGCCCTGGAGACCTGAATTTGTTTTTTTTACATTAATATTTCTTGCTTGACTGAATTTCTCGCATGTTCAGACAAGATGCCCACTTAAGGGAAAGCTATGGTATACATTTCACACATGAGTCTATCTCAACAAGGAACATTTTTGCCCTAACTGAATTTTTAAAATAAGCTCCTAGTTAGAGGCATTTTGGACTGGGAGGTAAGCATTTTTGGTGCATTAGAGAGAAAGGAGTACCAGAGAAGTATGTGAGATTGTTTAGGATATGTATGAGGGAATGAGAACTCTGGTTAGCAGTAGTGTTGGGGTAACTTCTTTATGTCTTTATCTCTTTGATCTGACTATGGTTGTGTTGAGTCACGGGATAAAGACCAATCTCCCTAGTGCAGGCTTTTTGCTGATGACATTCTGATACTGAAAACTTTTTTTGTTGTTGTTCCTTCCAGTATACCTTAACAGTAGGTGACAGATGCTCTGGGACCAGGAGCAGACAAGTTTCCTCGCCACTGTTCCTGATTCAAGGGGAGGAGGATTTATATTCAGACGAGGACTTGACAGTTTTACTCAGTACTGTTGTAACTGAGTCCACACCAACACTACCCACAAAGACCTCGGCTAAGTGCACTCTACTACTTTTAAAGCTTTTACAGGCAACCAATACATTACTGAACAATGAGGAGGAGTGTGTGTTGCTTCTCAGTAGCCGATCCTCAAAAACATAGTGAACTGAAAAAAATGCACTTATGCTCATCTATTTTTAACTCCTGTTAATGTGCACCTCAGACACAAGTGGAAAACCATAAATTTATAATTAAATTGAACTTAAATTGAACATTTTTATAATTTAACTAGGGGGCTTCGCCCCCTGCTCACTTTGCTTGCCCACCACCCCAGCCTGCGCTACATGCCAGCCACTTCGCGTCTCTGCTGCTCGCGTATGTGGATTTCACTTTCACCAAATAAATCTTTTCATTCTTGCGGATATGCCTCTTCATTGGGAAGAAACACTACTTTTCCCTGATTTCAACATGAATTAGATGATCTACAATTCTCAGACTTAAAGTTTAAATTCGAACAATATATATTCAATCTCTTTTCATTGTTCTGTTATTTCACCGAGTAATATTTTCCGTTTGTTTGAGCTACTTTCGAATTTTAGTACTTTCATTATCTCTAATCTGCTATGCATGTGTATTGCACCAACTTTTTTGAATTCTTTACGACATTCGAATTTGTCATCTACTCTTTGTCTTTTATTTCCAGCCCTGGGCATGGTTAAATCTCTTGGCACAGAGTCTCATCTCACAGGACATAAAAGCATCTCTCTGAAAAAGTCACATCTCGCCCCAGGCTAAAAAGACTTGTCTCGTCCCAGGATTGTTTTTATTATAATAGAGAGATTGATCTGATGCAGTAGCATCTAAGAAATGATGATCCGAGTCACCAAAGTCCCTGGCATACCTTGAGATGAGGATGAGGAAGTCTCAGGGTCAAAAAAAAAGTTGTTTTGGTCTTAAATGGCCTGTAAACTCTCCACACAGTTTAATTAGGGCTTTGACCCAGAGAAAGTGCACAGAAAACCTTTGAGACTGGTGGAAGGGGTTCAAGCAAGTAAAGGATAACAACAACTGCACAGAGAGAGGAGCAGTGGGCTTTTAATTTTTCAAACAAATGGAAAAGCTAATCAGAGGAATGCAGGACATTGATTTTTTTCTATCATTGGAGACATTGGAGTAGTGGAAATCTGAATACCAGTCTCTTTGAGAAGCAATTCCACTATCACCTGATATCATTAACCAAAATACAGAAACGGCCATCATCTCCAATCCAAGACAAAGACCAGCTTCTGAGCACATCACAATAATTCCCAAGAAAAAGAAAAAGAAAAAGAGGGTCACTTGACAAACTTGAGTACATAAAGAAGTCCAACCTTGCCTGTCAGAGACTGCGTGACCAACTACTGGGGCACATCCAGGTCTCCCTGGCCTCTACGGAGCAATTAATCAGGACTCTGTTGCAAACATAATACTGAACGACAAACAAACCTGATTGTGCCTTTCTTTTGGAACTTTATTGCTGAGGATTAGTCATTTCCATTATCTCCCTGTCTTGGGCCTCTATGTGGGTGTTCAGCACAAATATTGTGGAGGGTACAAACAAACACAATTTTTTTTTTTTTTCACACAAACAGTTGTGGGAATCTGGAACAGACTACCAAGACATGTAGTCGAGACAAAAATATTGACAACTTTTTAGAAGAATCTGAGTGAGATATTAAGACAGCTTAGATATTAGCTAAACAAACAGACTTGATGGGCTGAATGGTCTCCTCTACATTGTCAAATTTCTTATGTTACTGTATTAATAGTCCTACTGGAAGTGCACTTGAACACAATTGTTTTTGGGGGTGTGACGTCATAACTTGGAGCTAAGAATGGTCCGAAAACATGTGAATGCAGCAATAGTCTAAGTGATCTATATACAGTCTTGCAGATTTGCTTAAGTAAAAATAATTGTCAGATGGAAAAAAAATGTTTTCTTCTACCCCTGAATCACTAATGTTATCTGTGAGTGGCAGAGGTCAAGTGTCCAAGCGCTAAGCAGAATCTTAATCAAAACAAAAAACAGTCTTCACTTATAAAAAGGACCTTTATACCAAAACATACCAAAGGAGAATCAAAACATTTAGTAATGGAATGCATGGATCAAAAACAAATCTGAACTCTAATACCAGGACATGTTAACCGTGGTGGTGACAAAATATAAATCAAGGAACCGCCAGGGTCAGAATCAAAATATTTTCATGAAAATGTAAGCATGACAGCCAAAACAAGATAAATCAGCAGGCTGCGTGGTGTACACACACACACACACACACACACACACACACACACACACATATACACATATATGTAGCTTGCCAGGAGGATCAGGGACACAGTATAGTCATTCAAGGCAAATGACACCTAGGTTGAATGGACCAGCTACAAAGACAACTGGAGAAAGCAGCTGCCATTACTGTAGATGAGAGACAATAAACTGCCAAAACAACAAATGAGGGTGCAGCTGTCAGTGGTTTGTAGTCAACATTTACTTAGATGAACAAACATAAAACAGACAGACAGCTAACAATGTTGCTTGTTTGTGACAGCCACAAAACAATAACTGTGGCTGACCACATAAAACCAAACAACCAACAAAAAGTTTTTTGCTTTCCCTGCAGAGCTTGACTGCAACTTGTTAAACACAGTGGAATATAAGGGGAGCTGTATGCTCAGGTAGAGCAAATACCTCAGAAAACAAGAAAAAAAGAAGAAAAATTCACCATTCAATAACAATAATACATTTTATATACTGTATATAGTACCTTCCCACACTCAAACACAATACATATGACTGGTAGGACACTGCTTAGACAACTGGACAGCAACTGAATATACTGTACATATTGTGATGAGGACCAAGATGGAAGGACCGAGTCACACGCTGAATAATGGTTCAGCCCAGCTAAAGTCCGATTACTTCAATTGCCCATTGTTACAGGCCATGGGAAAAGCCTCCAAAAATATTTTTAGTCTCCAGTAATTAATAACATTATCTTACTTTATTAAAGGATTGTATATTTAATTTTGTTAATTATTTTCTTTTTGTTTTGCACCTTCTCCCACCATAACTTGTCATCTATGGGGGAGGAGTGAAAGCTTTAGATTCGTCAAAAATTTTGATGTCCGCTTTTCGACAGATCTCAACGTTTTAGACTCACCTTTTATAAAAAACGTTGATTTCTCGATGATCGGTGTGTGTCTGTGTGACGCATTTTCTTGAGTATGGTCTAGAGTTAAAACAGTTGGACGGAAAAATACCAAACTCGAAACTTTAGCCTGTTATAAGAGGATGATGTGCTGATTAGCTTCTGAGCCAAATCGTGCAAGAGAAAGAGGCATTCAGGTGGAACCCTCAAATAACGTAATTCTGCAATTAATTATGAGATCTTCTTGTCAATTGTTATCGTAATGACCTATTTTATGTTCAGAAAGTTCAGCATCAGAGTGGTAAATAATTACTGAAATGTTATAGAATAGTTTGGGTAACTTGGTTCCTAGGGCGCAAAGCCTACTGACACTCACGCCCGAAATTATTTTGTAATGTAATATTGCATTTCTAATGGTGACTTCATTTTGCTTAATTTTTGCTAATGTTGTTATAACTGGGGTGGCACGGGGGGCTGTTGCCTCACAGATAGGAGACCTGGGTTCGCTTCCCGGGTCCTCCCTGCGTGGAGTTTGCATGTTCTCCCTGTGTATGCATGAGTTTCCTCTGGGTGCTCTGGTTTCCTCCCACAGTACAAAGACATGCAGGTTAGGTGCAATGGCAATTCTAAATTGTGCTTGGTGTGTGTGTGTGTGTGCGCCCTGTCCAGGGTTTGTTTCCTGCCTTGCACCCTGTGTTGGCTGGGATTGGCTCCAGCAGACCCCGTGACCCCGTTGTTAGGATATAGCGGGTTGGATAATGGATGGATGGATGGATAATGGATGGATGTTATAACTGTTTCTAAGCACGTGACCACGATTTGCGTTGAATGTAACATCATTATGTCAGCAACTATTTGGATAGTTTCCCAACACCTAACCTTGCAATTTGTTTTTGAGGGTTCTAATTGACACCTCACACATTTTGTTAATTACCTTTGCTAGGAAGTACAACTTTTCTCTTGATACTTTCTCGAGTTTCTTTTTTTAACTGTCCTTTACATTACAACCTGCCTATTTTTTCCCCATTCGCAGTAGAACAAAAAGAATAAATAGGACGTCTTGTGTTGCTACTCTGCAACAAGAATGTTGTCGGTATCATTGATTGCCATCACTTTCTGCTAACTACTCTCTGTTCACTTCAGAATCATAAAAACTGAGGCAAGGCACAAACAAACAAGGCACATACAATAATCAGTGAAATGGGATGATGCTGACAACAACTGGTTATGAACAAAGCTTTGTTAAGCCCTTCATGATATACTGCATATGTATATAAAGTATGTTGTCTGGAACAATCAGAGGCACTGTGGTATATAACACTAAGAAATCTGCTACTGTTATTATTCTGCTGCTGTTCATTATCAAATGAATATGGTTCCTTGATACAGGTTTAGTTTCTCACTTCTTTTCTGGAATATTTCATGTTAACAGCAGCATGAATAAATTTATTTACATTTTGTGAAATATTTTCCAATGACTTTACTTTATAGACCCCCATTTGGTGTGTTTTGCCTTTAGCGTTTCTTCTATGGCATCAGAGCTGTGTGCACCATCAGGTATGTTGGAGAGCAAGTTGATCAGGCCATTGATAAATAACTGGTGAATGCTCTTGCTTTCTGTGAGTCATTAATTTTTCTTCACATTCCATTCAACTTTATGAAGTTTAAACTGACTTAATACTCAAATAATACAATAACATAAAAGATAAAGATTTAAAAAGTTACCTTACAGTGATAAACATGAGACACTTCTATTACTTATAACAAGTACAAAATTATAAGTTGAAGCATATAAACCTTTTCTTCTTGTTGGCTAAAAACTGTTAATTTATCACATACATGGTACACTCACGCCCAGTTCATTTCAAACTGGTAGTCAGCTTGGTACTGTATGTTGACTTTTTGGGTAGGAGTCCATACACACTGATGTCTCTTGGGTGATACTGTGCACATGGATAGTTTTAGTTCTCTTTTAGTTGTTTCAATACAGAACCCCACTCCACAAGAATGAATTGCTAGGATGTATTTTTTTCTGCAATTACATTACTTTCCCAATATTAATTCTGTGCATCTAGGAGATAAACTAAATATGCCAACTAATGACATGTAATGTTACTGAATATGACAAAAATTACTATAGGAATTAACTTCATTGCTTTGGCTTTTCAAAGTCAGAAATTAACTATTAGAGGAATACTCCACTACATTTTTTTAATCTGTTACTTACTCCATGTTTATAGGCAAAGGTCAAAATGTAAGTCTAAAACGTTCAAATGACCGGAAGTCCATAATGACAGACAAAAAATCTTAGCCAAAGGTCCCTGCCAGAAAAATGGTACAGAGTAAAATCTTGAAATGGGATGCCAGACGTTGATCATTATACCATCACTAGCATCTCGGAATGTGCCATGACTTCTGGTGATCACAGTGTAGCAACCAACTTAGCAACAAAACAAAAGGGTCAAAGTGCAGTACCTATCCTTCTATATAAAAACGGTCGGGATTGTTTTTCCGTCCCATGAGTGCTATGCAGGCGCGGAGTTTCACACACGCCCCGTCCATTTCGCAATGCACGATGGGATTTGTAGTTTCGTTTTTCCAGGTAAAAGATGATTTTCTACTCCAGACTGTGCGATATCTTCTTCTTCTTTCTTACTATATAAAAGCGGTCGGGATTGTCCTTCCGTCCCGTGAGTGGAAAGCGTAGCGGTATTCCGCTTATCACAGACTTACTACTTGCAGCTTGCGGTACGAAGCAACATGATGTGAGCAGAGTTCTGGTGCTCCCATTGTTCCCTTGCTTTTGTGCGCGATGTGCTGGAAAAATAGACAAAATTATGTCTCTGGAAATAATTAATATTGATGGAGTACAAATGCCTCACCGCGTAGTAAATATCAGGGGGGTTCAAAAGGGCGACCTCAATATAGAAAAAAAGTTTAAATTTCATCACAAAAATAACAGAAACTATGAGTATTAAAGTAATACCGCCCAAATGCAATATAACCAAATTAATGAGTTTGTATAAAATATCAAATTGATCTACATATTGAATTGCCTTAAGAATTGGTCAACTTAAAAGTCGGTCGCCTTAAAAGGCGGGTCAGCCTAGTCAGAAAACAAATATAGTGGTGGAAAAAGACTTTTTTTTTTTACTATGGTTAAGCAAAAAACTAACATCAAAAATTAATTTAGCACCCCAGAGAACCCCAATATTCATTTGGATACTCCACAAAAAAGTTTCTAAAAGAAGTAAAAAAGTTTAAAGACAAAACATAATCACAACTGAATCCATTATAGTACCAGGAAACAGAGAAAAAGTTTCTAATCAAATAGGATTTAAAAGGGACCAGCACGGTCCAACACTGAACAGCGGCAAACAACATGAAAGCATCCAAAAAATAAATTTTAAGTTACAGGAAAGTTTGCAATTTCAATATTTACGATAATATAAATTTTGACTCAACAACAAGTTTTAACATATCCAAAGAGACTGACCATTATTTTCCAATAATGTGATCAAAAGAATAGGAACATCAGAAATGAAGAAAATTTGCAATAGCAAAGGGTACCAAAATGGGGGATGAGTATCTCAGGCAATGATAATGATAGTTAATAGTTCAGTCAAACAACAATCACATTTTCACTAACCGGCAGATATCAAAAATACAAAACAAAAGTAAAGAAATGCAATGGTAGGGTCAAGTGAGGAGGTAGAGATGGAAAGAAAAGGAGAGGGCCCAGCACCAGTCCTTGTGGCAACCCCGTGCTTGCATGGCACCTGAAAACTAAGATTCAAACCATCTGAGAGGAGTCCTAATGATGCCTATGTCAGATAAATTGCTAAGGAGGATTTGATGGCTGAATGTTTTAAAGACAAAGGAAAGATCAAATAGAATATGAACAGTTGACACCCCAGTAGCATTATCCAGCCGTAACATGTTAACAACAGTCAGCAGAGCGACCTTGGTGGAATAGCCTTTTTTGAAGCAGGATCCAGTAATCTGTTTTGTAGAAGGAGCTAGGAAGATCGTCAGACTGCTAGGACACATAGTAGTAATGATATAAAAATTTATAAAAATGTTGGGAAAAACAAAAAAAAACCTTATCACTCCTTTTCAACATGAACAAAAGATCGCAAAGAGCATGCACTTTCAGTTTTCTTCTTTTTTCTCATTTTAGTGGACTGGAACTTCACTCATCAGTACAGAGATAAACATCAGCATGCAGAGGCTACTGTTAGAGATTTTGGGTGCCATGAAAGGATATCATATGTGGCCCTCCATCCATGTCAAGATGCCAGTTCATCCACTCCAACACTTACACAGCATAATACTGCTCTCCTTCTTTAGGTTGGAGCGACAAAAGGTTTTGTGAAGCTGCATCTGTGCCTGACACTAGAGTAGAACTGATTTGACTAGGAGTATGAACAACATTAGTGCATAGCAGTGCTTAATTTGTAAATGATGAGGTGACAGACCTCATAGTGATTGCCCGGGAGTCTAATGGGGTGCAACGACAATGGCAATTTGGGTTTGGAAGTACAACGCTGCTAAGTTGAATTACGTTATCACCCTATTTAATATATAAAATCAGTCCTATTTACATAATAGTATTCAATTTGGATATCTTGTTATCTCTGACGTCGTTCTGCCTCCATACTCTGTGAAGCACACTCACACAGGAGTTTTCACTCTCCTCAACCTCGTCTGATGTGTCTTCATTCCCAGTAATTCAGTCTTGTGTCATTTATCTCTCAGCATCCATAAAAGCATCCATACCTATTGTGCCAGAGTTAAATCCCAACTCCCCATTACACTGATCTGACAATGCATTTTGTGTGACATCCATTGTTTTTGGTGCACTTTTTCTTTTTCAAATCAGCCAGTTAAAAATCAGAAAGGTGTAACAATAACTAGACTACTTTTATAGAGTTTAAATAAAGTCTGTATAATTAACTTTACTTGTTTCAACATGATACAAAAACTGAAAATAAATATTTTATGTAGATTTTGGGGCTCCATATCATGTTTGGAGTGCAAAGGGCTCAAAATCAGAGGTACTGGAGCTTAGTCAATTTATTGTGATACAGCCCATTCCTTTTGGATGGCCTAAAAACATATGCCTGCACAGCTTAATTCAACTGGCTTTAAGTTAGATTTTTTGGATCGTTTCGTTGGTGTTTTAAATGGAATGATCCTGTAAACTGGTTTGTATGCACCATGTATGGAGAATGGATTAATGTTAATAAACCAACCTTTTCTCCTGTTCAGGCTTTTCAAGGCATTTTTTTTTTCTTGAACCCAGAATATGGCTTTGACATTTCAATTTGAGCAAAATGAAAATGCATTTAATGTTGACTAACAAATGTGTGGATTACTGCTCTATGGTCCAAGTTTGTGAGGAAAGGGCTTAACCATTTTGGTTAAAAGAGAGGGCAGGAAATATAATATACAGTAGAAACTACTCTTGGCACAAAAACAAGAAATTACTAAAACTATTAGCTTCTAAATTGTAAGCAAATTATTCTTTTAAATTTAGTCTCAATAACTGGCCAATAAAAGCTGATTTTCCAGTATTGAGGGGCCCAGTGAGCCAAAGGCACTACAATCATTTGTAATCATATATATGTTAGTACCTGTTCTTTCACTGATATAATATACATGCAAAATATGCATGCAAAAGCTTGTCTAAGATTTTCCATAATGTACAAACCATAAACAAAAAAACAAACATCATGAGCTGTTAATCCAACCTAGCAAAAGCTACATAAAATCAAATAACTAAGACAAAACAATTTCAACATTAGCACAACTTGATTTCAAAGTAATTAGCAGATCAGTAAGAAACACATTGACTCACTAACAAATCCACTGCCAATTTTTTTTCCCCTAAGAGAAAAAGGCTATACCCACGTATAAAAAATACTTGGTTTAAAATTTAAACCTGTTTTCCTAGTCTGCTGGTTCAAAGACAGTAACTATAAAATGTTTAAGCATTTTTTCAAGTAATCACATAGCAGGATTTAACCCTGAGGTATTTTCATGACAGTTTGGCATTATTTGATAACAGTTGCTGAGTATCAAAGCATTTTATTTAATTAAGTTGTAAGTAAATTGTGCATAAATGAATCTCAAGTAATTTCTCTGTGTTTGGAATAAAAAGATGTCACAAGTTGTAAGCTTGTGTTGCCTTCTGGTGATTGATATATGAGAATTCAAGTCACACCAATGCCAATGAAAGACTGTGTGTGAAAGATGGACACTGGCACTAAGCATTCTCGTCATGTTAACACATGCCATGACATAAAGCCCAAAGACAAGTGGCACATTTAATTAGAAAAAAAGACAAAGGGCCAAAATGCCAATGTTCAGGCAGGATTCACTCTTACACTAATGCAAAAATTTGTTTATGTTATTTTTTTAATCAAATGATTATTATTTCTTCCTTTGTTCTTAGAGCGACAATTTTCAGTTACTAGATTCTTTATGAATGAAACACAGGACAAAAAAAAGAAAATACATAAGAATCCAAGGAATAGACTTGGTGGTATTACTGTACTTTTAACAGCATTATTATCTCAGACCTGCAGAACTCAACCATTCATCTGTCCGTTTATTTTTATAATTATTATCTCCTATTTTAAGTTAAACACTTCATTATATGCATTTATTGTAGTATGTGAGGAGTATAAATCAATCAGATCAAAAATGAAGAGAAAAGAAATGAAGAAAGGACAATGCATTGTTAAAACTAATGGTCAAAAGATAAACAGAGCCAAATTGTAAGCCAAAACTCAAAACTTTGCTCCAAATGACAAGTAACCAAGAGCATATAGAAGTAGGCGACTCGTGTTGTTCCAATTTTAGATACTAGAGACAGCTAGTGTAAACTTTATACTTGCTTACTAATGACATCACAAACAGTGTAGTCTCGAAGCATCATGGGAAAATCACCATGGAAACAGACAACACAAAAGCCACAAAATGGCTAGTCAAAACCAAATAGCATTGGGAAAGATAGTAAAAAATGATACACTTTTAAATGGAAGCTCTAATTAAAATTTTGCTTCTTTAAAACTTAGGGAGGTTTCTTTTAAGCATTCATCTCCATGGTACGATTCAGAATTATGGTCTATGAAAGCAACTGGCCGATGCCTTGAGAGAATATCACTTAAGACTGACCTCACTGTGCACATCCAGGCTTTCACTGCCCACTAAAGGCCTTACAGGGATGCACCAACTGCAGCCAACACACATTATGGCAGGATAATAGAAAGTGGCCATGATAACCCAAGGGTTTTGTTCTCTGTACTTAGTAAACTACTTCAACCTGCATCTGGTCCAATTACCTCCTCTACTGAAGTTTGTGAAAAATTCCTCCACTTCTTCCATAATAACATTGAAGATCTAAATAATTCAACTAACATAAATCCATCATCTGTTTATATCTTTCCTTGTCTTCCCACTCCATCCAGCTCCTTCTCTAAGTTCTCACCAGTCACATCTGCTTTTGTTAATGACCTGCTTTGTAAGATGAGGCCAACTGCTTGTCTACTGGACCCCATCCCCACCACACTTCTTAAATCCTGCCTTCATGCCATAATCCTGACTGTTATAACAATAGTAAATACATCTGTCGACTGACTTTGTGCCAGGCACTTTTAAAAACACTTCTGTAATCCCACTGTTAAAAAAAGTCTGGTCTTGATGCTGATAATCTTAACTATTTTTGGCCTATTTCTCACTTACCTTTTATGTCAAAGCTCTTGAGTGTGTTGTAGCCTCATAGCTCACCAATTACTTAACCTCTAATAATTGGATGGAACCCTTTCAATCTGGTTTCAGGGTGCAGCAGAGCTGGGAAACTGCTCTGCTACGGGTAACCAATGATTTGCTTATGGCAGCAGACTCTGAACAAACCAGCATATTAATTCTGTTAGACCTCAGTGCAGCATTTGACACTGTCAGACATGACATTCTACTGTCCAGAATGGAGAATATACTGGGTGTCTCTGGCACTGCCCTCCAATGGTTCAAGTCCTATCTGACTGGCAGTCAAGAGTTAAATAGTCTTGGCAACAGCAGATCCAGCTCAGCACTGGTCACACAAGGAGTTCCTCAGGGCTCTTTCCTCAGCCCTCTGCTCTTTTGTATCTTTATGATTCTCCTTCACCATTTCATTCGTAGCTTTGGCCTGCATTATCATTTTTATGCAGATAATACTTGACTCTGTTTCAGTGTTAAAAGGGAAACTTAATCAGAGGTTTCTCACCTCATAACTTGCCTCAATGATATTAAAACCTGAATGGAGCTGATCTCTTTAAAATTAAACTGCAACATAACTGAACTCCTTCCAACTGGCACTAAAGCGCAACTTAAGAAAATGAGCTCCTTCTCAGTAACTCTTGACGGTGATCTCAGCAGACTTTCTTCTAATGCAAGGAATCTTGGTGTCATTTTTGATTCCTCCCTTTCTTATTCCTCCCACATAAACCACATTAAGAAACTTTCTTACATTCACCTTTGTAAAATATCTTGTGTTCACTCATTCCTCTCCTTTTCTAATACTGAGAAACTTGTCCATGCTTTGATCACATCCCACATCGATTACTGTAACTCTCTACTGTCAGGTGCCCCTTCTAATCTTATATCACAGCTCCAGTTGATTCAAAACTCTGCTGCAAGAATCCTAACATGAACCAGCAACAGAGAGCACATAACACCCATCCTGCTTCACCTGCACTGGCTCCATGTGTCTTACAGAATTGAATATAAAATTCGATTAATAACTACAAAGCTACAAAAGGCCTCCCACTGGACTACATCAGTGACCTTCTCCATCACTCCCCTTCTTTCCCTACCTAAGGTCCTCTGATTCTGGCAATCTTGTTGTGTCCCACACTAATCTGCACTCTGTGGATGACAGGGTGTTCAGCTGTATAGTGCCCAGACTTTGGAATGACCTCCTGAAATAAATCAGATCAGCTGACTGAATTCATTCTTTTAAAAAACAACTGGAAACTTATCTGTTCAGGAAGGCTTTTAACTTAAGCTGACATTCTGGCCCTTCTTTTAGTTTACATCTCTCTGTCCAGACGCTCAGGATAATATTACAAACTAGACATTAAGCCCATTACAATAACGGGCGCTAGAACAGTAGTGCATAAACATTAGTAGGAACTGTCTATATTAAATGGCAAGGAACCTTGTATGTGGCTGTAATATGCGTCACTGTATTATGTGCCTTCAATTTTCTCATGCAGTAATACAGTGGAACCTCAGTGCACAACCATAATTCGTTCCAAAACTGTGGTCGAAACCCGATTTGGTCATGAACCAAAGTAATTTCCCCCATAGGATTGGGATGGATTGGGAGAGCATGGAGGGTCATGAGGTTGCTGGAAAGGGATGTGTGGTGCTCCCGATATCTATGCAAAAGGATGAAGGTCCATGTCTTTAGAGTCCTGGTGCTTCCTGTCTTGCTATATGGACGACACATGGATACTATCCAGTGACCTGAGACAAAGACTGGACTCCTTTTGGTACTGAGTCTCTCCAGAAAATCCTTGGGTATCGTTGGTTTGACTTTGTTTTGAATGAGTGGTTGCTCATGGAGTCCTGAAAGAAGCACATTACCTGCATTGTGAGGGAGCGTCAGTTACGGCACAATGGCTATGTGGCTTGTTTCCCCGAGGGTGACCCAGCTCATAAGATCTTCATTTTTGGAGAACCTAATGGCTGGACCAGGTCAAGGGGTCGCCCACGTAACACCTGGCTGCGGCAGATAGAGGGTCATTTCCGGAGGGTGGGACTGGACTGCAGGTCTGCCTGAGGGGTTGCAAACCAGGAGTTATTTCGACGTGTAGTGGGTGCAGCAAAGCACTGTACCAGTGCATGCTCCCCAACTTGAACTTGAACTTGAACTTCATTCTGGATGAAGGACCGCTATCAACCAGACAAAAACCATGCTTCTTGTGATCCCGAGCAGCCAGTCTATTCAACTCCCCTTCTCTGTATAACTAGCTGAGATGGGTACATGTCAGTCCTCTCTTCAGGTCACTACATTAGCAGCACACATTAAGTTCAAATTCCTGATGCTTGCCTACAGAGTAGTAACTGGATCAGCACCTGAGTATATGGAGACACTGGTGAGGTGCTATACTCTTGCTTGCCCACTCAGGTCCACCAGTGAACAGTGTCTGGTAATGTGTCAATCCAGACTCTTATCTTGTGTAGTTCTCAGTTGGCGTAATGGGCTTTCCACCTCCACCCGTACTGCTGACTGCCTCAGTGTATTTAAGAAACAATTGATGACCCATCTGTTCTGTGAATATCTGTCAAATTGATTGAAGGAAAAAAAAATGTGCTCTGTGACCTTTTATATTGTCGGTTAATTTGTTGGTTAAGTTTAATTGCCTTATCGATTATAATCTGTGATTGTAAATCGTTAGATATTAACTCTTTTCAATTGTGGCCATCAACTTTTGTTACCTGTTCAACTGCTCTTGTTGAATAAACAATCCTTAGACTAATGTTACTTGATTATGCTTACTTCTGTTGTAAGTTGCTTTGGATAAAAGCATCTGCCAAGAAAATAAATCCATCTATTATCCAGCCTGCTACATCCTAACTACAGTGTCACAGGGGTCTGCTGGAGCCAATCCCAGCCAACACAGGGCGCAAGGCAGGAAACAAACCCTGGGTAGGGTGCCAGCCCACCGCAGGGCACACACACACACACACCCACACACCAAGCACACACTAAGGACAATTTAGAATCACCAATGCACCTTTTTTTTTGTTTTGGTTTTGCTTTTGGATTTTTGGAAATTTTTATGTTACAATGCAACACCATGTTTAACTTCATGGGCACTGCAATTTTGGGCAACGCTTGTGTACTGTTGCTACAAAGTCACTATGAATGAATGACTGGGAATGCTAAGCGCATGATGTCATTTACTATAGGTAAAGGCATTAAGGTCATCACTGAGCTCTTCCTGCAAATGTGATCAAAGTCTTTGGTGTAATTTTATGAAGTCTAGAATCACTGGTTAATGACCTTTTCCCTTAACTCCTGAATATGATGCTCTGTTTGTATACTAGTTTAGACAATAGATTGGTTTGATCTCTTAGTAGTCAGCTTTGGACTGAATGAGACAACTCTTAATCTCCCCATCATTTTACAGAAATATCTTCTCTGTTCTAGTACTGGCAAAACAGTCATTAAGAAGAATCTATCCATCCATTTTCCAACCCACTGAATCCAAACACAGGGTCACGGGAGCCAATCCCAGCCAACACAGGAACCAATCCTGGGAAGGGTGCCAACCCACCGCAGGATTCACACAAACACACCAAGCACACACTAGGGCCAATATAGAATCGCCAATCCACCTAACCTGCACGTCTTTGGACTGTGGTAGGAAACCAGAGCGCCCGGAGGAAACCCACGCAGACACGGAGAGAACATGCAAACTCCATGCAGGGAGGACCTGGGAAGCAAACCCGGGTCTCCTAATTGTGAGGCAGCAGCACTACCACTGCGCCACCGTGCCGCCCCAAGGAGAATCTAGTGCTCTTAAAAGAGATGTGTTGCCAAAAGAAAGCAGTTCTACACATTGTGTTGTACAGGGACTAAAAATTGCCTTTAACAAAACTATAAATAAACAAATGAAAAATCTTTAAGTTATTAATTGTTCAAAAATGTGGAAGCATTATGGCTGTTTATGCAGATGCTCCTACCTATAAGAAGTATCTGGATGAGATATTGGCATAACTTAGCTTAGCTAAACAAACATGCTTGATGGACTGAATGGTCTACTCTCGTTTGTCAGATTTATGTTTTTTTATGTTTCTAATAAAATTGTGCTCCTTTTTGTACACACTAAAAAAATATATTTATTTTATTTCTATTTTATCATTTCAGTAAATTGAAACTGCTTGTTTTACCTGCTTTGGCAAAATGAGCATTAAAAATTCATTCTTCACCAATTATTAGTATTCCAGGGGAAAGTAATTTTTCTAAAACCTGAAATATCTGTGACCATCTAAATGAGCCACTTCAAATGAAACACAATTGACATGTAAGTTCAACAACAATATTTATTTCTATAGCACATTTTCATACAAAACATGTAGCTCAAAGGTTTTTACAAGGTGTCAATGAAGTAATATATGCAAAGAGAAACAAATTAAAATTAGATAAGAAAAATAATGCATAAATAGCATACAATAAATAATGCACACTCACATAAGATAGAGAAATAGAAAGCTTAAATATAGAATTTTTATTACATTTTTGAATAAATTAACATACTTCAGATTAACTTCAGAGCAGATTGAACATAAATTTTGAATATTTTACTGTAAAATGATTACACTGAAATATTTACAAAATATGTGGTAAATCGCTAACCTCATTGTTAACGTATGCTTTATTAAAACAGTTGTATTTTTCTAACTCAATTGGTAGTAAAACCTGCATTGTTCTTTCCATCTATCTGTCTATTTATCTATCTACATATATATCTAGATGAATTCTGAAAAATAGCTAGCTACTAATAACAACTTTTCTTCTTAGAAATGCATCATGTTCTTAGTTATGGTCTTTGCCCGATTGGTATTTGGCTATTTTGCAATAGCACAATGCTTGTGAGTAATTTGTAGTACTGGAATGATTAATAGGTTATTAATGTATATTTACTTTTCTCCTGTGCTCAAGGGTGACCTAATAACACTAAGTAAACAAGTGAGAAAATGTGAATACGCAAACAAAACATATAGCATAATAGGAAGCACACATTACTAGATAATTTTATAAATCCAGGATGATGACGATATACAAAAGTGTTGAGAGTCAACTGTATTTTTAATAATTAAAGTTTTCAAAAATAAAGAAAACTGTTATTGATGTATGCCAAGGACATCACACAAACAGTCAATAAGAAACCTGAAATGGACTCTTTACATGTAGCAAGACGGAGTGTTAGCCACAAAAATGGCAGATTCATATGCATGGAAAGAGATCTGAGTGAAGTATCTAATGCTAGTTTTTGGAACCATAAATAATTTTTTTTACTTGAGTTGTACTAGCAGAGCTAATCTCTTATTTGATTCTGATAGAGCAGCAAAACTATGGTTCAAAGTGTGATATTTGGGTATTGGGGCCCCAAACTAACAGTACAAGCCTTTTCCATAAGTATAAGACTATTCATTTCAGTATTTAAAGGGTTTCCACTTCTTGGATAGGGAGGAACAGTACTGATACTGAAAATCAATTAAATCTAATATGTTATAAAAATGTAAACAATGAAAATAACAGTTCCTGCTCCTCTTATCACAGTCGCTGAAATTTGTAGTTTTATTCAGCAAATCAAAATCTTGAATAGGTTGACTCCATCTTATATAATGGCTACATTGATGACATTGCACATCACACCCAACATGACTGTAAATGGCATTGTAAATAGGATTGTAATAATTCACAAAACGGTTTCCTTCATGGAGTAATGCAGAAAAATGGGTGCACTTACAAAAAAAAATAAACACACACACACACAAAAGGGCAATACAGTGATATTACCAAAATTACAAATAACAATTTTTCAATAAATAATATTGAAATTCAAGAGCACAAATTTAAAGAACAACTGCCCAAATGTAGTCAATACAAAAACAAAGAAAAGTATAGTCACAGCTTCTCCGTTACTTGTGAAAATTCTGGCACTGAATGAAAATATGTTCTGCTTATGTAGAAAATGATGATCATGATATCACATTGTAACACACAATGCTACACACCCACTTTCATTCCCACCATGTCAAAGTAATATGGAAGTGTTATGAGAGACATTTGTGGTTTTGTGCGTTTTAAAATTAAATAAGTAATTTGGGGAGTGTAGGCTCCAGGCAGGTGCAGGTGAAACGGTAGATTGAGGTCTTTGGCTGATTGCACATTCACATGCAGACGCGAGTAGATCCATCGGATGTCTCCCACTCACACCTGAAAGTCTGTGATTGCAGCACCTGTACCCAGATATAGAGTTAAAGGGAGCCTGTACAGGGAATACAAAAAATAAAAATGATGATGAAAGGGGTGGTGGATAAAGCAAAAGTGAAAACAAAACTATAGGATCGAGAGAGGAGCCGGTGCAACATGGAGTGGAAGCAGGCAGCTGGGAAAGTGAGTCTCGGCTGAGTGATCTAGGGGCAGGAGTGACCAAGTCCTCCAGGCGGTCTCACATGTAAGGCCAAAGAATGGAGATTAGGGATTAAGGCTCAGTGTGCCGCCTCTTGGACACTGAAGTACTGGCGGCAAGAACCCTCTGCTTGTTGGGAGGACATCTTTTCTGTCTGATGGACACCTTTGGGGTAAGAAGAGCAGAGCGTTAATTGTACGAAGTGGTACTGTGGCTTGTGCTTGTTTTAATAGATGGACAGATTCCTGCTATGGATTTTAACCTTGTTTTATGGCTGTATGTATTGTTATTTATTCACCTGATTTTTATGGATTCTGTATTTATATATTATGAAGAGCACTGCACTGATTTTTGCACTTTGTGGTTTTGAATCCCTGTTTAACTTTTTGTTTTATAAAAACACTCAATTCACTTTTACATCAACTCCTGCTGACTGTGTATTTCCTCATTTGCCCAGCTCATCCTGGTTACATTAATGATGGTTCCAGTACAAACAGGTGATTGTCACAGGAAGCCACACTCTCCAGGTCTTCAGTGCTTTGAACACAGAAAGAGAAGAATAGCTGGATGCATATGCCATCCCATTGTGGCAGTCAACTCATAAAGTGTCGTACCCTCAATGTTTTGGATCTGTTACTGTCCCTGGAGCATAGTGAAATAATAGCTTGGTCAGTGACAAGCTTGTTAAGATCTTTCCATCAAAAGAAAAGATCTAAGCTTTTTCAAAAACTCCTTCCATGGGTGAACAAATTTCGCATGTCAATATGTATGTATGTAGGTTGGGGATCATTATACCAAAAGATAGCAAGTATTGGTACATAATCTCTAAACAAGCTCAAAGTACTTTAACTATTCAAGCAACTATTCCTTAAATGAAATTGCTTAAGAAATTAATTTTCTGCTATAAAATGTTAATAAAACATTGTTAATCAATGCATGATCATTTTTACAATTTAATATAAGTAAATGCTTAAATGAAGTCGCAACAATGTATTATTAAAAGCATACAGAAAAGGACTGAAGGGTTAACTAAATGTGCCTTATAGCTTGGGCATGTGAGGCTTTTGTCACATCTTAGAGGAGCCACCAAGATAGCTGCTAAGGTTAAAATGAAGTAGGAGTGCAATGAACACCCCCTTAAAAAGCGAGAACAAACTAGTGAGAAAGCACAAACACCCCTAGTATGAAGTGGTGATAAGAAAAATGAGAAAACCGGTAGGACACCAAATTAATGAAGCGATTTTTAGAATAATGGAAGAGTCGACATGTATATGAAGTTACTTGTGACTGTAGTTGATTGGCTAAGGTGATAGAATTCTGCATATTAAGTCAGATGACATGATGTGTTAGATAAAACAATGGTAATAGAAAAGTATAAAAGGGAATGAATTGTTTAATTAAGTGCTCACTCTATGCTTTGTTGGGCCCTTGAGCAAGGCCCTTAACCTGCAATTGCTCCGTCCTGGGTATGACGCTAATCTGCATCCATCCCTGCATGTAGGCCCTCCAACCTGCAGGGAAAAATTTGGGGGTTAGTGGCACAATTGGCACTCCAGCCACCAGAAAAGAACTCACACTGTTCCACTCCATCTGAACTAGCGTGGTGCTGAGGTATCACCCATTGCATGGCTGCACTCGGGTCCTAATCTGGATCCTGAATTGGTTTGAGGTGGGTGCGGCAATGCACTGTATCAGTGTGTGCTCCTAACCTCATATCACTCTATGGACTGAGACATTTGTGCATATCTGTGTGTAAATAAAGAATTGTTCTGCATTTTCATCTGGTTTTTGAGAATGATTTATTTGAATATATTGGAATTTTTTTTCCACAACACTGCCTTTGAAAAGTCTTTCTTTTATTCACTAAGTACTAAGCATATAACCTGCATATTTAAGATGGCCACCAAGACTGTTAAATGTGCATGTATGCTAGCAACACGTCCCCAGGTAACAAATATCATCATAGCAAATGAGCTTCCAAAAGGCAACACTCCATGCCATAATAACTATAGAATGTGAACAGTTAAAATAAAAAATATTAGGATCACCCAGTGAATTAAGGGTACGGATTGAATGTGCAGCTGTGTAACTTTGCATCTAACACCTTATTCATTATTTTGATTTATTTTTTAAAAAATTATTCTATGGTGCCATGTTTGATAAGAGTTCTTATACAAACAACAAAGGGTTTTAGTTAAGTGGTAAAAATAATCAGTATCATATTTCAAGGAAAAAATGGTATACTATAATTGAAAAAACTGAAATTACATAGGTTACAATAGGTTTTTAGTGCATAACTTGGCATGCTTCAGCACACAAACTGTTGAAAGAAGCTGACAGATTTCTATAAGCAGAGTTTGGTTTTCATTTCATGCTGATGTACATTCATCCTTGGATCACAGATTTTAAATGGCTTCTTTCAACAAGTATGTCCACATCATTTTCAAGGAATTTTCACTATTACTTTTCACTGTAGTCAGAAAAATGAAAATGAAGTCATAAAAGACCTTAATGCATAAGACTAAACAACTTATTTATGTCTAAAAGGAACATTACAGCAGAATGTATGTTGCCTGAACAGTAAATAGCACTTATATACATAAGAGAAGATGCTTTTCTTTGTTTTAGAGCTCTCCTTATCTTTGGCATCTGACTTTATAGCCATCCATTCTTCAAGCCATTTTCCACATCAGCCTATGTCTGATGCAAAAATGTGCTTTTTAACAGGTTTAGTCCACAGTAGAAGAAAAAAAAAATCTAACATATACATTTACAAATACAGTACAAATTCATATTTCTTTGTGTTGAAAGCTACCAAAATCCATTGTAATGTGGCCCAGGGCCAAAACATAAAGCACCTGTGGAGGATTTCAGCAGGTGGTGCGATATCATCATGGTAAGAAAACAACATTTGATTTCGCTGTGAATTGCACAAAACATCCAATCAAATTCCCAGGACACTTTGCCACAATGTCTCTGAACAGGATGGATGTTTAATGATTCATCCATCAATCCTGGGAGATGCCCATTCCAGCTAGCATTGGGCACAAGGCAGAAACAATCCATAGACAGGGCATCATTACACACCCATACACTAGCATCCCAAACCTGCATGTCCACTGAAAGCAAACCGGAGCACACTGTGGAAACCCACCGGGAAAACATGCAAGCTCCACGCAGGGAACACCAGGGACATGACTCCCTGCAAGGCAGCAGTTCTACCACTCCGCCACCGTGCCCCCACCACATATGTAATTATTAACAGTATTAATTATTTAAATGAAGTTAACGATTTATTTGAAAAATGTAACATCCATGCTTTAACACATTTAATCATGAAAGTGATATCATTTATAAATCTAAGGATTCTAAATGTGCAGAAAGCTTTAATATCATAAATTTAATGTGTTCTGTGCGGCAATCAATGCCTGCTGCTGCTGTTAGTGCAGGAGGAAGCCCCAGAAGCACATACCGATTAACAAGTGACTTTTATGAAATTCTACTTTAATGACAAAATAAACTGCAAGATTAAAGTCGAAATTTCCATTGATCCTGTAGGTCTCACAAAGTGCTTTACTGTCACCTGTTGATAGTAAACAAAAACTCTGACGTCATCTTCCAACTTGAACACACTATGCCAACCTGTTTTTTGCTGGTACAGCAACTTGTGCACACATTGTGTAAATTTCTGAGGACATGTTCAGAGGATACATCAATTGAATGCTAGGAACGCGTGGCAGCCATGTTGCTTTTGCATACGTGTTCTGGGTGTAAAGTATAAACCGACCCTTACAATATGATATTGTATATAAGGGCACTATTTTTCTACTAATTATAGTCGTGTAAGCCCATGCTGTAAAAAGCCCGGGGTCTTAGAAACTATTGAAATCATCAGAAAATAAACTGAAATGTAGAGATGTCAGGTGATTGAAAGGAACTACTCTGGGCATCTCTCTCCTAGGAGGATTCGTTTTGCTGATGTGCTCACATTGCTTGTACATTAGTGGCAGGAGGAAAAGTAAAAGGGATACCGTTTTGCTGATGTTAGCGGCTAAACGACTTTGTCTTTCTTCTGAGGTTTCGTTTTATTGACATGCTGGCTTTGCTTGTGTTATTAGTGGATAAGCGAGTTGTCTGTTTCCTTGGAGGCGGAGCCCTTACCCTGACCTCACGTCTCATTTCTGGGGCAGACAGGCACACACACTTCCACATGTAGACGTTTATATATAAGACTGTTAT
Source organism: Polypterus bichir lapradei (assembly GCA_026402145.1). Lineage (NCBI taxonomy): Eukaryota > Metazoa > Chordata > Cladistia > Polypteriformes > Polypteridae > Polypterus > Polypterus bichir. The sequence continues at coordinate 250,403,201 of JANRMT010062791.1, forward strand.
GCATAAGCACATAGGGGACAGCTAAATGGCTCAAGTGACTGTAAATCTACTGCCGGGCCAGAAGTTGGCACTGTGTCCTAATACCTTTCTCTCTTCCTCCCACTGCAGACTGGATGATTGACAGCTATACCACTGCTGACGTCACTTCCAGTGTTCATCCACTTGGACCCGCCTGTTCCTGCCATGAGGAACTGGAAGCTCCACCATCTTTGACAGTTCAGTCCTATGCTTGTGTCTGGAAAGACATCTCCACAGTTGTTGTGTGTTTTCTTTTTGGTTTGCAATTAAATTATATGGGGCTATCAGGCTGGCACCGCAAACACTTTATCGTTGTGCTTTGGTTCTCTTACACTACTTTTACATTTTTTAAAATTTTTTTCTTCAATACTTATTAATTATTATTCTTACCTAATGTTATTTGTTGCTTGTTTTCTTGTAACTTTCTCCCTGACACTTTGAGCTATATTATTTGAATGAAAATGTGCTAAAGAAATAAATGCTGTTATTATACTATTTTATAATGTGACTGTGCTAAGTGTCTGCCATATGTGAGGCTGTCCTTGTTGAAGAAACTGTCATGCCACATTCAGACATAGAAATGAAATAAATTGTTCACATTTGAAGTAACTTGAAGATACAAATTTGGTGGACATGTATTGGACAAATGTTGATCTTGTTCAAAACAAGTGGGGTAAACATATGAAGTATTCCTAGAATTGAAAAATTAATTGATATTTTTAAGTGGTAAAAATAAGTAATAATTTAATATAATAAGAAAGGCGATTGCAAAAATTTTGCATCCCTTGCAATACCTATGCTGATTGATGCTGCTTACAGTGTAGAGTCAAAGTTTTTTTTTAATATGTGGAGGGAAGTCATTGTTATTCTTGGCGTATTTGCTGTATATATTTTTCAGTTCTTGCAAGAACGATACATTTTGATTGGGTTAAGACATGACTGCCTTTTAATTTTTCAGTGTAAGTGGGTGGAGTTGTGCTCTGCCATGGACTGGATTCCCATCTATGGTTGGTAACTCTGACCCTGTTATTGGACTGTACATGAGATTGTAATATAAAAGTCTATAATTGCAGTGTGCCTTTGCCAACATTTGATAAAAGAATAAACTGCCAGAGATGCTAGTTATACTAAAGTGATTTACAACGTAATAAATGCTTAGTCCATAAATCTTTGTGCACAGTTTTATCAAAAGAGAGCATATATCATTTATGATAATGGTTAAAAAAACAAAGTATACTGTGATAAGAAATATGGTACATGTTTTCTAAGAAACATTTAGGCATAAAGGAATTCAAAAGGAGAGCCAAGGGTACAGCCATTTGGCCAAAACATAAATCAGAAATTTAGACTATGATAAACATTTGTGACACTCGCACAAGTGAGAGACATGAGTAGGCCAAAGAGCCAATGCAGTTTTCAGAGTTAGTCACTGAACCATGGTCTAAAGTTGTCACAGAGTTGTGCCAGCTTCAAGACAAAGAATAGCTGACTGTAAAAGATTTGCTTTGTACATTTTCCAGAAAGCAAGTGCTTAAATGTAACACCAAACTGCAGCAGAGAATCACTTGAAGATTAGGACTTGAGAACATGTTACAGAGATCGGTAAAATCTAACAAGGAACCTAAAAAACAACTAATGGCAAACACATTGCAAAAGAAAGCCAGGGATGATAAGCTATTGTACATGAAAAGCATTACCTTCTGAACATTTCTTCTAGGAAATATTATCTTTAGAAAAAATGATTTTACAATAAAGCTACTTGATAATCTGTGGCAACCCTTGGCTGTATTGCAATGGTCCACATTTGTTTTAACCATTACAAAGAATTTGGGAGTTCATGTCACACTAATTCATTTTAAGAACACCATGCATGCTAATGTAGCGTATGTGAATCATTAACATTCTTTAACTTGTCTAGTTCTCTGGGGTATAATTAAGTTGAAATTTCAATAATAGCAAGCTGTAGTATATGGAGAAATGCACATCTGTTAGGAACAAATTCTTACTATTTCAGATTTATCTTTTTGCTATTTTAAGATTATAGGGCAGCAGTATGATTTCTGCCTACACATCACAGACATCTTCTTTAAGGTTTTCTCTGGTACATACTGTAAGTTGTGTCACACTCACGCACTGGAGAAACAACCTGAGGACTTATCTAATTGTAATTCCACCCCATGTTGAGGGTTGGCACTGTTGCTTAATGCTTCTCCTCCTCTCCCCCTTGCAAATTAGATGACAACAACAATGGCATCACTTCCAGGTCACAGTTCTTTGGACCCCCCGCCCTTCTGGTCTGGATTCTTCTTGCCATCTTGAGCAGGTCAAATTAATAACTCATGTCTGAAAAGGTATTGCACTTAACTCTTGCCAGTTTTCTTCTGTTTTGCCAAAATATGGGGTTTTCCTTCAAGGTGCCCCAACTCCTTATACAGTATCTCTCCTGTTTTTTGTCTTACAGTGGTTATTATACACAATAGAAGTAAGTTGATTCAACATGAAATAAGTTAGGGGCATACATACTAAAGAATATGGAGGCAACGCAATTAATGCCTTTTACTTATTTCTTAAACTTTTTTCAGTTTCAAACTTCAGTGTTAAAGTGAGGTGGTACCCCATCCTGATAAAAGTATAATAATGTTGCACTGCAAATGACATATTATTACAATCCTGACACTTTAGGCAACAACTCAATACAGAATTAATTTATTATTCCAGAAATACTGGTGTTAATATAATGTGACCATTCATGGCATACCAGTCTCCTTGAACCACCAGAACATATAGTTTATTGAAATGACAACAATGAAATTCTTTACCTCTCTGACTCTGACTATGGACAGAGGCTTACAATAGCATGGTTTCAGCCTTGATGTCCTATGTGCCATGTTGTAATGCTGGCAATGAAGTGTGCAAGTGAACCAGAGGTGGTATCATTTTGAACTGGCAACAGCCACTGCGAGCAATGCAGGTATATAAACATACATCTGTCCGTAAAGGAGCACACTCTTACTATCTTGGCATCAGAGTGCGAGGCAGAAACTAGCACAGGACGAGATACCAGTATGTTATAACATCCTAGGAATTCTATGTGTTATGTATATATAAACCTATCAAGGAATAAAAAAAAAAAAAACACACTAGACGTACATTAATATATTTTCTCAACTGATATCCATCTATCTGTTTACAGATAAGGACCTTACCAATACTGGGAAGATCTTTCACACAATAAGACCGATAAATATATATTTTTGGCAATTTTGAAAGACTGTTTAAATTTTGGATATTTTCCTTACAAGCCTAGGCATTAAATTTATATTTTAGTGGCTATTGGGCTAAAGTGAACTCTCAGGATGAAGGTCAAAGAGAGCATGTAGCTGCCAGAGTGACAATTACACAGATGTTCAGAGAATGCTTTATAATTACAGTAAGTATTATTTAGCACTTCAAGACCAACAAAGTGAAATACAAAAAGCAGTTATCAGTTAAGCTCTGTAGCCGTAAGCTGTTATTTCTATGTGGATGGAAGGTTAAGTAGACTTTACAGCACCAGGCTGCCTGGTTCCAGTCTTTGACTTACTGTGTGAATGTCAGCAAGCTACTTCAGTGATGAAAGATAAAGAGTATGCAAGCAACTGAGCCCTAGCTGTGCACGAAAAAAATTCTTAAGGTGGTTCCAACTATAGGCAGTACACAGAATAAAATAGTGTTTGCTTACACATTAATATTTAATTGTAACAGTCCAGAAAATATGTCCGCTTCTACAAAACTTTAAGCAAGTGTTCTACCAATACATAATTGGATGGCACTGCTAACTAAAGGATCCAACCTCCTAATTTCAAATTTAGCAACTATTGTTTGTGAGGATTTTCTGTCCATTTCTCTGCAAGGGATTTCCCTATAACATCCATAACATAGTGCAGTTTAGTTCAACTGTTGACTCCACATTGTCCCCACTGTGAATAGATGCACGCGTAAGTGTGTCATAGTGTGGGACTGGCATCCTATCCTGAGTTGTTTCTAATCTTGTGCCTAGCACTGCCAGGATAGATTTCGGGGCCCAATAATTCTGAGTTGGGTTTGAGAATGCATGAATGCATTTATATGTATTGTACAAACTCCGACCAGGCTTATGTGTGTTTTAATCCATCCATACACTGTCAAAATCCATTAAATATAATTCAGGGGACCAGAGCTTATTCCATCAGCACTGATTAACAGGCACAGACCAACACTAGATGAGTATCCAGTTGAATTACCAGTAAACAGAGTAATGCAAAAATTAGAAAATACAAATTTCTTGTACTTTTAAATTATAAAATTACAGGCAACTACAGAAGTATGAAAAAAAAAGATTGGGAACAAAAATATTTGAAATTATGATTGCGGTACTGTATATTTTGTGAGAAGCCACATCACTGCACTGTGGCATTTGGATCCACACACAGACCACAGTATAAGGCGACCCTCAGGCCATACCAACACCTCTTCCAGCAGCAACCCTAGCTTCTCCTAGATGGTCTTCCATCCAAGTTTTTTTTTCCCAGCCAAATACATGCTTAGCTTTGGGTGGATTACTTGTTCTGAAGCACAGGTGGCATTGCTGATGTCTAATGTAATGGAGTACTCTACGAATGTAAGTCGATGATGTAAAAATACATATTAACTTTTATTATAAGCTAATGGACTGAAAACTTTGACATATGCATCTGTGAACTTGTGCAGCTGTTGCTTCACAGTGTTTGGTCTCCAAAGTGTGTAGGTGTGAAGTTTGTCTTACAAGGGTTTTGGCCTTTTCCTCCAGTTTAAAGATATCTTTGATATCCGGGTTAGCCGCACCTTGCATACCCCCTTGAACCTAGGACGTCGATAGATGTAAACCAAAGATGGACTGTGAAATAAGGACACATAACAGCAAAGGTGGTGCAAATGTAAAAAAGTGTTTTTAATTCAAATAAACAATGGTCATCAATAAATAAAGTGCAGATTCTTGAATAATTAAATAAATAGTACTCAATTAAAAACATTGTACATGGTGAGGGGTAAAATCAAACAATAAATAATCCAATAAATAGTTTAAAATCAGCAGGTTAAAAAACACAGGCTCTGTGCTTTAAAAAAGATTACTTGAGCCTCTCTGATTCCTTCTAAAAACTAACATCTCCTCTGCTACCCCATTATGATCTGCTCAGCAAGTGTAGATATCCTCTGTCAGGCATAGTCAAACCCTTTAAAAACCTGCTTTGTGTTCTTGCCACTATCCCATGGGCTTCAGCAGGGTATCCAACAAGCCACTCTTTCTTTCTTTGCATTTTTTTGGGGTTTTTCCTTCTCACTCAACTCAGGCTCCTTTAATCCCTATGAACCCGGGTGCCTTAACCTCAAACCCCAGAGCGTCTGAAATATGCACCTCTGTACATGAATGCAAGTCCATCAACACCACAGGGCCACTTGTTCACACAACTGCGTGCACCTACGCTTACTCAGAGCACAGTTTTTAATTAAATCTTGCACACATCCAAAATGAACACCTAACGTATATTACCACAACAGCAAATGGGACCAAAATGAGTGTGTGGGTGTAACCTGTAATAGCTGAGCATCCTGCTGGTTCAGCTAATGAGTAATGAATGCATATAATGACAAAAGGTAATAATAAACAATTATGGATACTATATAAATTAATTGAATGATGAATGGATGATTTTTTTTTCTTCGATTCATCATTAAGTGGGCACAGCACATTTCTATTCTCATCAAAAAAGCCCACTAATGCCTTTACTTCATCAGAGGTCTCTACAAATGCATAATAGAGTCCCAACTTACTGAATACTTTACATCCCATCTGGCAAAGCACTGCAGAGAGTGGCAAACAGTTTATTTCTGTTCAAAACATACAGATATAACACATGCTGCATTACAATGGCTAATAGCATTACATACATTGACTATTCTGTTTTGTCACTTCTCTACCAAATAGTACAGAACTCACATCACATGACTTGATTCAGACACAGTTTTGTAAAGTTTCTTGACTGCCACTCATATAGAACACTTTGTGAGTGTTTCTTGTTCATATTATCTGATGCTGTTATTTAATACTTGGGGTTGTGTTCATTGTCTGTTGTTTCTATTGTACTACTGTCACTAGTCCGTGGGAGACAAGCCAGAAAGAATCTCATTGTACTGTGTATACTTCAGAATTGAACTTGATGAATTAAACTTCAATACCCTGTGGTGTCTCTGAATAACAAGCTATTGAAAGACAAAGAAATTGTACTGGAACACACTTAGGTTGTTAGAGAGGTCCCATCGAGAAGCCCCATACCTTTTCATTGTAAATTAAATGCTAGAGGACATGGTGGACACCGACATTGGGCTGCTTCTGTAAAAGAAAAAAATGCTCAGAGCAGCTAAGCTATCCTATCATGTGCTTGTTTCAGAATTTTATGGAGAGCTTAACAAAGTTTTACCCATATAAATCAGTAAGAGAGCATTTGGGAAACTTCATAAAAATGACCACTTATACAAAAAAGAATTGCAAGAATAAACAAAAGTATTTTTCATTTCTGAAGAGTAATTTGTATTACTTCTGACTGGGTTAATCACTTACTTCTTCTTCTTTCAGCTGCTCCCGTTAGGGGTTGCCACAGCGGATCATCTTCCATATCTTTCTGTCCTCTGCATCTTGTTCTGTTACACCCATCACCTGCATATCCTCTCTCACCACATCCATAAACCTTCGCTTAGGCCTTCCTCTTTTCCTCTTCCCTGGCAGCTGTATCCTTAGCATCCTTCTCCTAATATACCCAGCATCTCTCCTCTGCACATGTCCAAACTAATGGGTTAATCACTTACAGATTCCTAAATTTGCATACAGAATCTTACATATTGTTACATGCAGGATGTAAGAGCCATTTGTTAATTAGTTTGGTTATGTTAAATTGATAGACGTTTTTTCTTAGTTATGTTAAAATGTTTACCTATGTATTAGTGCATAGTCAATGGGAGGTTCTACACTACTCAAAAAATTAAGAGAAAACTTAATCATCACAGACTAACATCAAGGCAATCAAGCTTCAGAGGTATCAGTCTATCCAGTTAAGAAGCATAAGCGACTGTGAGTCAACTTCACCTGCTTTGGTGCAAATGAAAGTGACATCAGGTGCTCCGGAGGAGCAACAGCAAGACAACCTCTGAAAAAGGATTGGTTTTGCAGGTGGAGGGCACATACAATTGCTCCTTCCTGACTGATCCTTATCTAGTTTGGTGTTTTGCTTGTGTCCTTGTCACTGTGGGTATCATGAGGCAGTGCCTGCAGCTAATTCCAGTTGCACAGGTAGTCCAACTCCTCCAGGATTGCACATCCATATGTGTCGTCACAAGTAGATTTGCTGTGTCTCCCAGAACAGTCTGAAGAGCATGAAAGAGATACCAGGAGACAGTATATTATAACCCCTACAACCAGCCTATTCAAATGGCAGCCCAGAACCAACCTCCAACTGGCCCAGCCGATGGTCCCACCAGAAACGCAGAGAAAAAATGAGAAAATAAAACTGCCTTTAGAAATTCGAACATATATTCCTGCGGTAGTACAGACCATGAATGCAAAACTCTGCGTTGCCTAGTAGCATTCATCCCACAATGCAGCTTGTTGTTGTGTGACTAGAAGTGGTGGTGTATAATGCAGTGATTTTTGCTTTTTTTTTTTGTGACGGTATGCGCCAGTACATTGTACCTGCACCTTGCCCGCGACACGTGTTTGTGGCATCAACTACTTATTAAATGATTCTATAATCAATTATCCGTTAAGTCTTAGTTTTATTCCAGTTTCATCAAGTGAGTGAGAAAGTGGGTTTTCCAATGACACCCTTGTTACTGACAATTGCTGTCTCTGTACTTCTCTTCATATGATTGCTTGGCCCTACACTAAAACTCTTCGATCCAGCGGATTCATGGCTGTTACAAGGACAACGATCAGCAATTGACACTCAAAGCAAAGAACAAATTAGAAGAACTGCAGTTGATGAAAACATGCAAAAAGAAATTTTCTTTAATTGGAATTTTCTTTAAAACTCAATTACATTAAGCACTGATTGCTTTGTGGGACTACATAACTTTTTTGTAGAATGTAGAGCTCATTATTAACCTGTTGTTAATATTCGATTTTGGAAATCCTGTGTTAGCAATTGTAAATTATCAAGGACAATGTTATGTAGTACAGAACATCTACTCAGGTGGCATAATGGTAGCGCTGCTGCCTCACAACAAGAAGATCATGGGTTTGCATCCCAATTAAATTAATAGATACATAGTCATCACAGGTTGTTCCACTCCATCCCAGAAGCCAAAGAAGTAATTCCATTATAAATGATAAGTGGCTGTCCAGGAATAGAAAACTCTCAGTAAAATGCATGAGTTTGGAACAGCAACAAGAGGATGTTCTTCATTATGATAGACAGATGGGCAGACTATTGAATGGTGGAGGATCACTGACAGTTCTCTACCTTGTTCTTGAGTGTGATACCTCTCAAATGTGGGTCTGCAAGAACAGCAGTGTGCAGTGTACTAGGCGGAGGCCTGTGGGATTATTATTCTAGTGAGGAAGAGGAGGGCCCTAATAGGGACAGATGACTTTCTACTGACGTCAGAGTCTACATGAAAAGCACGCGCCTAAACCCTAATGATCAATAGGTGAGAACTCTTCTGCTTTAGAAATAGCCATCCATCCGTCCATTTTCCAACCCGCTGAATCCGAACACAGGGTTACGGGGGTTTGCTGGAGCCAATCCCAGCCAACACAGGGCACAAGGCAAGAATCCAATCCCGGGCAGGGTGCCAACCCATCGCAGGACACACACAAACACACCCACCCACACACCAGGGCCAATTTAGAATCGCCAATCCACCTAACCTGCATGTCTTTGGGAGGAAACCTAGAGAGAACATGCAAACTCCACGCAGGGAGGACCCGGGTCTCCTAACTGCAAGGCAGCAGCGCTACCACTGCGCCACCGTTCCGCCCTGCTTTAGAAATAGCTCAGATAGTAAATCCTAATATGGAAAAACATCTGTAACTTTCCAACAAATAAGACTCTATTATTGTATTTTTGAATGGAGTCTTCTTAACTTTTATAAGGAACTGAAAGCTGAAGATTTTGTCTCCAAGATATGCAGAATCTTACAGTAATTGTGCATGATTTCAAAATGTATCCATCCACACATCTTTCAGTTACAATATTCGGCCTTGAGAAAAGTAAAGCAAATGTGTTACCAATTGTAATACAAAACCATTTTTTCAAACTTGTTTAATCCACTTGAAAGATGCATGGAGCCTGGAACCTATCTTAGCATCATCTGGAGCAAGAAGTGAAGCACAAAGTACTTTAGTTGTCCAGTTTGTTTGTTGTTCTTCTAAATGCCAGGATTGTGTGGTTGTATAGGGCATTTTTTACAATGGTTTGAAATCAGGCTATCAATGGCATCACATATAACGCTGTGTGTAGAATTTACATTAAAACAATGCGTATGGACAAAAGTGGAAATGTTCGTACACACAAAAAAGTTCAGATGCACAAAACTGTGCATATGCCAACTTCCACGCACTTCAGTTCCATAAATCCTGGTCAGCGTGAAAAGTCATGCACATGCATGTACCTGCCATCCCAGTCTGACTCCTCCCATAATTTTGCATATTTTAATATGCAAATCAATATAAAAATCACCTTCTGTTTGGTGTTTGGTTAAAAGACGCAAAGTGGAGGCAAGGAAAAACTTACTATTTTTTGGCTTAAGCAGTGGTATAAACAACAAACGAAAGTGGATCAAGTGATATAGAGTGGTGGAGAAACTCGAAAGTTCAAGTATAGAAAGTCACACAGTATCCAAAATAAAAAAAGAATTTGTCAGATATCAATGTCGCAATGAAAAAATGAGTCGTAGCCCACTGTCTGAGTATCATACGGAAGCAAATTAGGGTACAGAGAAAAGAAAAAAAACTAGGGACACATTGAAAAAAAGGCTGAAATTTCGACTTTAATCATTTACTTTATTTTGTCATTAAAGCAGAACGTAGTAAACTTAATCTTAAAATCAATGTTTAATTTACTAGAGTTTCTCAGATCTCATAGTAACTAAAGTAGCACATTAAATGCTTCGTATTTTATGTGTTGTTCTATGTGCTCGATGTGTGTGAATCAATATGTGCTTCTTAAATGGGCTTTATCTTACACTGACAGGACACAGAATACATTATATTCATGATATTACAGCTCTCTGAACAATTTAAATATTGAGATGTATACCTGATGTCATTTTCATGATGAAATAAATGAAAGCATGTTTTAAAAATGGGGGCACATTGGCACAGTGGTAGCGATGAGCTGGCGCCATGTCCCGAGATTGTCACTGCCTCCTGTAGATGCTTGCTGGGATGTGCGTGACCTTCGATAAAATTATTTAATGCAGCAGTATTGTCTCTTCAATGTTTAATTTTTAACAATATACGTAAATGAAGTTAAAAATTTATCTGTATAATGTAATATACATACTTTAATGCATTTCATCTTAAGAATGATATCAAGAGCTCCAAGAAGATAGCTCTTGGAAATCTAAATTGACTTAGAAGCCAGTCGCCATCATCTGTAAATACGCGCTCTCTTCTGTTGAATTGAATTGAATTCCTTTATTGTTATGGTACGATGAGATTCAATATGCAAATCCTCCATAAACTTATTTTCCTTTAAAATGATAAAATAACAATAATAATAATAATAATAATAATACAACTAAAAAAACAATGAAAAATATACAGTATAAAAGCATAAGTATACTGTAATATACATGTACATATAGTGCAAATGGCTCAGGTTGTGCAATATTACAATTGTAGTGCAAGTGTACAGTGAGGTAATTTTACTTATAAGTACAAACAGTTCTACCAGAAGCACTTGATGGATTGATTGAGTGTGTTTATAGCTCTTGGGATGAAACTGTTTCTGAACCGCGAGGTCCCTACAGGAAATGCTCTGAAGCATTTGCCGAATGGGAGAAGTTGAAATAGACTGTGCGAATGGCTGAGGCAGTGTGTGCTATAAATGTTCTCCAAGGCTAGATGCTGTATCCTGATAATCCTCTGAACTCTTGACACAGACCACCATAGAGCTTTCCGAACAGCCTTATGTACAGCTGTGATTCAACCCTCAGATACATTGGGTTAAAATACACTGAGTGTTGCACTGAGAGTAACAACGCTAAAGCAGCTATGGTATCTGGAATAGTTTGGCCATTCTGTGGGCCATTATATCATTACAGGTTGAGTACAATCAGATTTCTTAAACTAATAAACAATATGCGGTTAATTTAAGTGTATTTGGGGATGTGAATCTAAAAAAGAAAGGGAAGCCACACAGGAACAGTAGCACTTACTTTGATGCTGGGTGCTGTCTGTTTGCAAAACTGAACAAAAATTGTGCAAACACAAAGGATTGTGCTGCTGCGAGAACGTGTGTGGCTTTTCACCAAGTTTAGTTTTTGTACATCGCAATGTGAGTGTGGAAATGGGTGTACGCAACATTTATACATGAGGCCCCGAGATGCCCACTTTTTTGTCAGGTTACTGACTAGGAAATACAAGATGACTGATTACAATACTGGCTCTCTTTTTTTTTTTTTTTAACTTTATTAATCCCGAAGGAAATTACTTGTTTTTTTTGCATACCCCTTGGGGTCAGAATGCAGGGTCAGCCATTGTACAGCAATTGAAGGTTAAAGGCCTTGCTCAAGGACCCAGCAGATTAGGATCTCTTTTGGCAGTGACAGGGATTCGAACCGGCAACCTTCGGGATCCATTTGAAGGGTGATGAAGACAATAGCTTATATCAACACTTTTGCACAGGAACCAACCTTGGATGAAATATTAGTTAATCTTAAAGCAAATATACACAAATTCAGACCTACATATCATAACATGTTCTCCAGTCAGTCCAAACTGCTTGTATTTGGGAGGTAGGAAAAAAACTGGAGTACTGGGAGAAAAGTCAGTGGTTACAGCCCACAACAGACAAGGCTAAGATATTGTTAATTAAATAACTTACTTTTTATTTAAATAACTTACTTTTTAGACATTCCAATTAAGAGAAAAATGTAATCTCACCATTTCCTATTAAGATGATAGATTTGCACATATGCTTTAAATATCTAGTGGTGCATTATTAGTGTTAAAATCCAACCATTTCTTACTGTTCCAGAAATGTATAGCTTTGCAGAATTTTATGTATATTTAAATAATGCCTTTTCTAAGGAGACTTCCAAGATTGGAATATAGTACAAGTGTAATCTTTCACATATTTGACAGCTAGAGTACAGACATATTAAATGACTTGCTCTTAATGACATGCTTTGAACCAGAGATGGGAATTGAAACTTGTGGTGTAGTTTCATCGTGCGCAGCAGATGTGTAGGCTTAGTTAACTGCTCACTGTATAAAACATACGAATCTTGTTAATTCCCATTGATGGATATGCTTACTAAACATCATCTCAACAGTCAGTTGATAGATAAACACTAGTCACTTGACTGCCTGTGCTCCAATTGGAAAACCTAATGAAATGGAACCAATTGTATCATAAATGCTGTAAGTTGCCTTGGATAAAGGTGTCAGCCAAATAAGGAAATGTAAATTTAATGGCATAGGCAGACAGTGTGGTCTTGTAGCTAAAGACCAAAGCTTAACCCATGATGTAGGTTAAGTCCTCAGAGCTGATTTTCCTTGTGATGCACAACAACCCTGTACAGTACTGTAGGAAATATATAAATACACTAAATAAAGTGGTAATGTTTTCAAGGCCTGTAAAAAGTATTCATCTCCTTAAAAATGTTCCGATTTTATTGATATACAGCATTGAATCAACATAGATTTAATTTGGTATTATTATTATCATTGACCAACAGACACTTTCATGCAAAGTAAAAATAGTCCTCTACATAGCAGTCTAAATTAATTACAAATCAGTTGTATCGTTTGACATACCCAAGACTCGATCCATCCAGTCTGCACATTATCCTGACTAAATACAACCATATTTGATTTTGTCTTAAGTCTTAGGGGCGGGCCCTGTGTGGGTGAGAGCTGATAACCAATGACCTCCTACTCAGAAGTTCAAAGCATGCCATGCAGCCAACCGCTTTGGACCTCACAAACAGAAGAGAAGCTCATCTTCTGATGCCTTGTATTTTACGAACTATGACCAAAAAAACTGGTGCAGCTACAGGAGTTGTACAAATGAGCAGTGGTCTGTAATGGTGAAATGGTAGCAAAGTGTTTGCTCAAAGCTGTCTATATACTAGTCTTTCTACATTCCACCCTCACCTATGCTCACAAGCTCTGGGAATTTCCTGTTTGCTGAGCTAATTCTCCATGACATGGTTGCAAACTCAGAAATTAGAGTGGACATTAAAGTAGAACTGCTGGTTCTCTCAATGACGGAAACCCAGTTGAGGTGGTATGGGTTTGTTGTTGGGATGTCTCTAGACAGCACCCTTGAGAATTGCGAGCACAGCACACTGGGATAATGCAGAGGGAGAGATCCAGGAAATGCTGCAGGGATTATATTGCCTCACTGCTTGGGAAGTGACTGAATATTCTCCAAAAATGGCTGGAGGAGATTTTTGGTGGATACGAAAGCCTAGTCAGACCAGCACAACATCTTGCTAATATGACTCTCATATGAGAAACAAAAATGATAATCATGATCATGATGTAAAAAATAAAAAGCAAATGATGAAGGGTTCTTCTGAGGACAAAGGGAAAATCAAATATATTTCTTGGCTTTTTTTTACAAAATGTAGCTTTTTCAAACTGTGCAGATTGGTAAAATCAAAGTCTGATGAAAGTTTGTATGAATAGCATATGTTTCTTCAAGCATTTTCCTGTCTCATTTGCCAGTATTCTTTAGGCAAATTGAGCGTGTTGATGTATGTTGCTTCTCAAAAATTCTCAAAAAAGCTTCACAGCCCAAGGCAACAGCTATGTATCAAATTTAAATGTTTTTTTTTCAACAGTCTAGAAGCAATGCAGGCACTTCTGCGATACTATACTATAATGACTGAGCTTAACCAGTCATTTTCAGATTCCCTGCTAATGATCAGCTTAAGCATTTGTTTTACCACTTCATGGAAGGTATCACACAGTGCTTCTCTATGAAAGTACATAAACCTCTACACCAAGTTTTGTAATGATTTTCTTTTATTAATGTTGTAAAAAATTGCTGGCAGTAGTTCTTTTGGTTGCTTCTTTACATGGATTCTATAATCTACTGTAAGCAACCTTGCTCTTTTACTCATAGGACTTTCTTTTTCATTTATAGGACTTACCTGCAAGAAAACTATAGATTTATGTGAATCACTACGATGAGGTACTTTTCATCTTTTTTAAATTTGGGGCCATTAAAAAAGGCAGTGAAAATAAATATGTTTAGATAATTTACGCTTAATGTGGCATCTCATGTTTTAATTTCTTGAATTCCAGCTTTCTCTTCTTTAATTTTATTGTAAAAGCTTCGGTTTTATTGACCAAATAAAACATTGAAAACGTTAATTCTATATAAAGCGTATAAATACCTCGTGACCACTAGGGGGTGTTGCAGCACCCCAAAACTCAGACACAACCACTATGACACGAGTCCTGGTACAAGAAAAAGGTTTATTTGTACAAATATTTTACAAAAGGGAGGTGGTCTTCATCTAGCCTTCCATTACCAAGGTGTCCCAGTTGGGACAACCCTTATTACCTATATCTTTTCTTCCTGTATGTTTTAAAGTTGGCCTGTTAATATGCATATGACAGACTGCTGCACTTAGTGTCTTAATGAACATCAATTTACACAATTATTAGCTCAATTGGTGGTAAAAGCTGCCATGCAGGTCTGTCAATATTATATTATTGTATAAAATGTCAGCGGCTCTTGCAAGATTCATTTTTTTTCTCTTTCTGGCAGATAACTACTTTTAGATGTCATGCTGGCTAAATCTGTTGTTTTGTATTGATAATCGGTTTAATGGTATCTAACCTTAATGATTTAACAATCATTTAACAAAGACCATTTCGCAATATGGGCAACTTTTACAAGATGTTTCCTTAGACTATCTGAGTTGAACTGATGTAAGATCTGATTCTTTCCCTTCACTTCAGTTAACCTTGACCATGTGTCGTCTGACTACATGTGAGTGTGCAAGATGAAGAACTCAATGCACTATTATATGATTTACAGCTCTTTTCTCGACAATGAAATGATTTTTTTTCTTGTTTCTACAGATTTACTGTACAATCCACCTTAGGTCTAATAGTGGTACTTTCTTTTGTTTTGGACCTTTTCTTTACAACTCTTTGAATGCTTCTTGTAGCTACGTTTTTTTCCAAAATTACCAAAGTTCAGCAGCTCTGGCATAAAAATGGGATTCAACAAAAGCCTGAAATGATTCCACAGACAAAATATCGTTGTTTTTAAAAGTTTTACTTAAAATTCAGAGTAAAACAGTTCACACAAAAAAGAAAAAAATAAAATAGTAAAAAAAAAGAAAAGTTCTTGTTAAGAAAAGTTCTGTTCAAAGCTTAAACCTTGTTACATTTCAAATCATTACAAATCACGTCAGAACATTTCTGAACCAATTCAAAACAATGGTCAGAAAACTGTATGTCTATCCCATTTCTAAGCTGAAAATGGGTCTTTTAAGTCCCTATTTACTGGGACCTGCTCTAAAAAACAACTGACACAATTACCACACTGTATCTCAGTTATAGCAAGAACGTTCTATCTCTTACTAACTTATAGGGGGAAAAGACTATACCATTGTCTAAGACTATGAAAGAAAATTATATTCTATTGAAATTAAGTAAACACTATTATGAGTTTAACTGAAAGCTTTAACTTTCTAAGATTGGCTCTTACACTTCTGAAAAAATGATATAAAGTATCATTTATATGACTTAACAGTACAGCAAACATAAAATCACCACTATAATATTACAGATTATGTTGTGAATTTTGATTCTTAGAATATTTAAATGATTGCAGATACAAGTAAAATTGATTTCAATCAATTAATTTTTATATAGCACTCATCACAGAGTAAAACAGATCAATGTTTACTTGATTAACATAAAAAGTCATGACAATATAAAGTCCATCACAACTATATCACCAAATGACAACAGAAAATAGGAAAAGAAAAAGTGCTGTCAGCAGCATTCCTGGATGGCAATAAACCTCTGGTCTTTAGTCCATGGGCAATTGTACCTGACCAAGTTAATATCCAATTTAAAGTCACATATCA
Organism: Polypterus bichir lapradei; assembly: GCA_026402145.1. Classification (NCBI taxonomy): domain Eukaryota; kingdom Metazoa; phylum Chordata; class Cladistia; order Polypteriformes; family Polypteridae; genus Polypterus; species Polypterus bichir. The sequence goes on from JANRMT010062791.1 coordinate 250,419,554, forward strand.
AAGTCACACTTCTGATGGTCAAGGCCACCTGGTTGCCCACCCCTCCTACGAACTTTACAACAGGATCCTTATTATTGAGGGTCTGAGTGGCTGGACCAGGTCATTTCCGAAGGGTGGGACTGAACCACATGTCTACCTGGGAATATTCCACTGGGATCCAGAGCTGTTTCGTTGCATGGCAGGTGCAGTAATGCTCTGTACCAGTGCATGCTCCCCAACCTGACGTGACTTAGTCCCCACCATTCTAATGCACTTCCATTACACCCAATATCGCTTTTTTCAGATTTTTGTTCTGGTCATGTGTGGTACACAGAGTCAGAATTATATTAGCCTTCTACCATGAGCTCCTTTGGATGTTGGAGATCTCCCAGGAACTTCTAAATCCTGTGTCAGCTTGTCTTATCATGAATATGGGGCTGGAAAGACAACTTCTAAACAACTTTAAACTGGCAATTGGCAACTATTATAAAATATAATAAAACCAATTCTTATATTTCTAGTTCTCAAATGAAAATCAGAAAAGTGATTCATCATATTGTCAATGGGTTAGTTTAAATATTTAAATATTGCACAAATGCAACATAATACTGTAATAGATATTACTTTTAAGAAAATGACAGTTTCGGTGCATTATCTAAACAAATTAAACCACAAAAAAATATACTGACTCATCAAGTTAGTTAAGAGGAAAATCTAGTCACAGACCTGATCTATTCACACATTTGAGAACTAAGCATGTCAGTGCCTGTGTATGTTGTTATAACATATGGGATAAAATATTTGAAACTAGAGAAAAGGCTAATCATTTGCAAATTGGGCTTGGAAAGAATCCTGTAGTGGCCAGTCTTCCATTTTCCAAATGAGTGATCAACAGCAAGTTCCTGAATTGAGTTTGGCTCCATTTTTAATTATACCTAAAAGCTCTTTTAATTGTGAGTAGTGTGCTGCCTTGAAATGCAGTATGCCAGTGACGGATGTACAGAATCATGAAGTAAGTGCTAACTAGTGGTCATGAAGAAAAAGCATCTTAAAAAGGGAGGTCTCTTTGGCTGATTACTTAATAATTCATTGACACACTGTAGGAATGAAAAGATGAATCTTAAGTTGCTTGTTAGAGACCATCATACAATAGTGGGAAGGAGGACAAATTTAACTTTGTTGATCAATCATCTGTTTTGCCTTGAGGAAAGCAAGCAATTGATTATATAACTTGGCAAGGCTCTTACTTTCTTTACCTTACCTTTTTCTGTTGTATGTGGTGAGCCTTAGGCCTGTATCAAGGTAACTCAAGCACACTCATTTTAAGAAACAGAATAATATGAATTATTGATATTAGCTCCTATTGATTATTGATAAACACAAGGATTATTGAAATATGATGCAGTATATAACGACATATAAAACAGGACGCAATTCAACCAACAAACATGCCTGTATGATATGGAAAGAAACAGAAATACCTGAAGAAAGCTTACCCTGGAAGATAGTAACTGGACCCAGATTTAAACCCAGGTCATCAGAATGAACAACAGCACTAATCCCTGGGTCACTGTGCTGCCTAAAAAAAGCAGCTCAGTCTTTAAAAGTAATATTTGGATGGAAGCAAATATGTAAATCTTTACCTAGAATACAATTTCACGAAGAGTCATTGTTTTGGAATTTAGTTGTAATCGTTAACAAGGTGAAAACTTTGAGCTGGAATATTTGTACAGCATACCTCAAATCTTTGTATCTGATGTATTTCTAATTTATACTGAACTGGATTAAACAGATTCGAAAGTGGATGAATGGACATAAAATTCTGTTTTGTATTTTGTTCATACATTTTTTAAAATGAGTTAAAATAACCTTATCATAAATTATTTTAAAACATTTTTAAGCTAACCTATAATAAAAGAGTAATAGTTATAAGATATGTTTGGTATTTTTCAAGTCGAACTTACATCTTAGTAATCACTTGCCACATAAAATTGTGTCCTAAAGTGAAACGCTTTTGATATTTACACTGAAGGGTACCAGGGTTCAAACATGAACGAAAGGCTTAAACTTAACAAACATTCACATTTTTCAAAGCAAGAATGCTATCGGTTATGAATCCGCATTTTAGATTGCACAAATATTGCAAAACAGTACTGTATATCCACATCACTTTAGACAGGAATAAAAATGTAATAGAAACTATTTGCGAAATTTGGCCTTTTTAAAAGGAAACCATCTGTAAACCTTATGTCACCAATTGTTTTTCATTCGCAGTACTGTGTGAAAGGCAAGTTAACTGGCCATCTCAGGGGCAACTTATACACGCAGCCATGCTAATTCACGCTAACTTGTAATCACCATTTCAAATTATCTTTACAGGTTTGTATATGTGTTCGAGAGAACGCTATGCTAAGTCATGAACAATGTTCAAATTTCCCATGGACAACGACCAGGCACACAATTCAAACAGATTACCGTTGATCCATGAAGCAACACCAGTAACAGTCATTTTACCTTGCCTCCCTACATAAGAACTATTCATTTATATAGTATTCAATTTACTAGTAAATGGCATTTCCATTGTTAATGTTCTACGGCTGTACATTTCAGCCTATTTCACTTGCAGCTGCAATGAAATAACTCACATTATGTATGTTTGGAACTGCAGTTGACTCCAATAATAGCCGATAAGAAATCCGTTTTATTTTCCTCTTCAGGTGTAGCCTTACATAGAGAAATAAGCACCACAAACTAGCAGGTCTGCTTTCAGTAGTACTTACATTCATGTGTTGACATGAATGGATATGTACATTTTCAAACAATTTTCTTGAAAGACAAAGTTGCTCTGAACAGCTTCAGATATGTGTTTGGTTTCATGCTGATCAATTTTCTTATTTTCATCTAACATGACAGTGATTGTGAGCAGGGAAAAGAACAGGAAATAAATCTTACCTTCAGAAAAATCGTTCGAAGAATCTGTGACAAAAACAGTTATTTCTAGTTTCCTTTCGTTACCACAAGGATGCTTCACAAACACAAAGAACATGTTTTCCTAAGATAAAAGCTTTTCTGCTTCAAAGTGGACATATTTGCTAGCTTTTAAGGTTTTTTCTTTCACCTTTGGGTGCTGATACCCTTTAACCCCATTATAAGGTGCAAGTACAGACAATGTTTAAATTCATTAAAAACACAATTTACTCTGAAAAAGTAATATATACCATGCTTGTGAAGAAATAACTTACTTGAAAAATACTATTAATGATAATAGTGTTTCTCAAATATGTTGGAGCAGAGATTGGCCAGAGCTTATCCCAGTAACATCTGATGCTCTAGATGGCGCCTGTCCATCACAAGTCCATTCATTTACACACTGACATTGGCTCAATTTAGTACCCAATGTGGTCATCCAAGGGAATGACTGGTTCAACAGAAAATCAATTTTAGGGCGCCAACCCAGCTGTCTCCATTTACTTAAAGGTTTACACAAAAACAAATGCTCAGTGGCATGAAAATGAAACAAAACTGTCACCATCAAATTAACATCGTGGAAATTAGTGCAATTTCGTCTTTTGTCTTTAGGTGATCAAGGAACTCCTTAATTCTGGTGACTTGGATAAGAAGTGACACCTCCTTCCATGCAGTCATGCTTTTATGGCACAGGGACTGAAAAGGACAGAGTTAGTTGCCTTCACTGTGCGAATTCTTTGACCTGTGGAGGAAGAAGAAGAAGAAGACAAGACAGTAAAGTAGTAGTGCCTCCTTCTCGGTCCGGGGTGGAACTACATACCTGGGACAAACTCGGAGAGTAATTGTCTGATGCACATGCGTGACACTGGGTTAAAGCCCAAGAATGGTGAATGTGCACATAGACAGTGACTGGACATGGACTTCAAACCCATTCATGAGACAGTAGCAATAACCATCTCTCAATGCTTATTTCCAAATGTCAGCTTACAACATTGTGACCTCTTAATCAGTAGGTTCAGGACAAATATATTTATGAGTATAAAATCTACAATTTTAAAATGAATTTTACATAAAAAATGCACAATTTTGTGAATTGTTTTTGTTAATTTAATAATAACTGATAGAAAGTAGAATCAAGTCTTCGAAATTAACAAGTACTGTAATTAAAGTAAGGAACTTCTATTTGATTAACATTATTGTTCAATATATGGATTTAAGACAATCATAAAGCTTAATTACTTAAAGTGTGTGAATAGTACCTTGACAAAATGTGCCAAGCCAGTCTGACACTATGGGATCTGCATAACCAAAGTGACCTGTGGAATGACATCACAAGTTGAGCAAGGTGACAAATTACCCAAAGCCTGGAGTACATATTTGACATGACAAATTATAAACAGTGCACTTGTGTGACCCAAACGTCAATGATGTCGCACTGGTACACACCAGGAACAGCACAGACGAAAGCAGACACATGTCCTAAAGGGAGCCCAGGGGCAAACTGAGAAACCACCAACACAAGGCAATTAGCTCCTTATAAAATGACTTTTTGAACAAAAGCTGAAAGAAGAATGCAGAGAAGAATTTTAAAGAAAAGGCAAGTTAGCGACAAATGCTCCTTTTAGTGCAACTTGGTTAAACTGAACAGATGGTCTGTAGGGTGAAATTTCAAAAGTTGTTTGCACTCATAAATCAAGCTGAAATATGACTTGTTTTCTGGGAAATTAAAAAAGGTTGATTTAGGACTAAAGGCAATCAAATCTAATTTTCTAAACCAGGTAACACTGATTCCCATTCTTCCATCCTTTTTCTAATTATTTCATCCAGTGACGTTCACAGACATTTTAATGGGTAGTGGCTCAAAAGGAGAAAAGGGACAATATGAGACAGGATGTGTTACATTTTAATCATGGGCACAAATCAGTGCCCACTTTTATTTTTGTATTTTTAAAATCATGGGATATTTTGATATAATCTGAGGGATAGAATAACATTCATAGCACAAAATATCTGTCCATGATAGCTGATTATGTTAGATTATGAGAAAAGAGGCAAAGCATACACTCTACTGTGCATATACAGTACTTTATTTTACTAATATAACACATTTTAACAGGGCATGCAGTGTCGCATAATGGTCTGGACTTCAAACAATGAGGCTGTGGGTCCAGTCCCACTACTGACACTGTGTGACCCTGAGCAAGTCACTTCACCCTCTTGTGTTTCAATTGGAAAACAAAAGAAATGTTGCCAACTGTATCTCAACTGTCGCCTTGAATAAAGGTGTCAGCCAAATAAGTTAATAATAATAAGTTAAACGAGCAAATAAATGAATTCCCCTCCAGTTACATGAAATAACAAATGCACTTTAACAGCAGCAATTCACATTATAGCACACCACATCAAAGATTTGTTTTGTGGGTCAGATATTCAAGAAACTACTAGAACTGATGATTTGGTACCATAGATTACCAATCATTCTGTGCATGAGGCATTCTATAAGTAAAAGTAAAATTACTATGTTACCATACCCTGATGCACAATGTAAAATGGTTTTATATATAAACTAGCAAAATATCCACGCTTCGCAGTGGAGAAGTAGTGTGTTAAAGAAGTTAAAAATAATGTAACATAATAGTCAATGTAATTGTTTTGTGACTGTTATGAGTGTTGCTGTCATCAAGGATTTGATTATCATTATTTCTTTCAATTAGGTTCGTATTTGGAGGATGTGTTGTCTTCAAGTTATATTTCGTGTTTGTCAACCGTTGTAAAGATAATAGGTTTCATTCATCGAAGTGTTCACTACCCAAATCGGTACTCGTGAATTTAAGATGTTTAACAGGCATTCCCAGTATTAAGTTGTGGATTTGCCCGCGAATATTTAGCAGCAGTGTGTCTATGAACTTAATTTAAACTTAAGCTTTACACCTTGCTTTCCTATTGATACATCTACAAAGGCTTGTTCAGATTCAGAGGGTTGTTCCTTTCTTACTGCATCAATAAACAGCTCGTCTTCCTCTTTATCTGAGACATCACACACTGCATGCACGGGTTTACCTTTCCCAGTCCTGCAAACTTTAGCGAAGTGGTTCAATTTACCACATTTTTTAAACTGTCTTCCTTTAACTGGACATCGACTTTTTCCATTGTGTGCTTTGTTTCCACAGTAGCTGCACTTATGAATATGCTTGTTTTCTTTTGCTGCCTTCTCAATTGTGTAATGCGTTTTTTGTTCAGCGCTCTTTGGAGCTCTTGCTTTTCGTGTGCGTACTGCGTTCACAGTCAGTTCACGTGAGCCGCTTGGAGTACATGCATCGAAGGTTCTCAGCTGTGCTTGTGCTATCTCGTGTGATCTTGCGATGTCCACGGCTTTATTTAATGTTAGCTCAGACCCGGCACTTAAAAGTTTCACCAGCAATTTTAACTCCGTTACAAAGTGATCAAAAGTCTTGTTTATACCCTACATCCTCTCAGTAAACTTGTATCTTGCGAATATTGTATTCATCTTAGGCATGACAAACGCCAGCGGCAGCGTGTCTATGAACTTAATTTAAAGTTAAGCTTTACACCTTGCTTTCCTATTCCTTTGCATAAGCACAGTCCTTGACCAGCAATTATTTAATGTTAGCTCAGACCAGGCACTTAAAAGTTTCTCTCACACTTTTGCTGAGTTTGTGCCAAACACTATTCTATCCCTGACCATCTCATCTTCGTTTGCATAAGCACAGTCCTTCACCAGCAATTTTAACTCCGTTACAAAGTGATCAAAAGTCTCGTTTATACCCTACGTCCTCTCAGTAAACTTGTATCTTGCGAATATTGTATTCGTCTTAGGCATGACAAACGGCAGCGGCAGCGTGTCTATGAACTTAATTTAAAGCTAAGCTTTACACCTTGCTTTCCTATTTGTTTGCATAAGCACAGTCCTTCACCAGCAATTTTAACTCCGTTACAGCAATTTTAACTCCATTACAAAGTGATCAAAAGTCTCGTTTATACCCTGCGTATTCTCATTAAACTTGTATCTCGCGAATATCGTATTCGTCTTAGGCATGACAAACGCCAGCGGCAGCGTGTCTATGACCTTAATTTAAACTTAAGTTTTACACCGTGCTTTTTTTCCGCAGTAGCTGCACTTATGAATATGCTTGTATGCGTCACTCACTTCATATTCTTTTGCTGCCTTCTCAATTGTGTAATGTGTTTTTTGTTCAGCGCTCTTTGGAGCTCTTGCTTGTTCTCTGCGTACTGCGTTCACAGTCAGTTCACGTGAGCCGCTCGGAGTACATGTATCGAAGGTTCGCAGCTGTGCTTGTGCTATCTCGTGTGATCTTGCGATGTCCACGGCTTTATTTAATGTTAGCTCAGACCCGGCACTTAAAAGTTTCTGTCACACTTTCGCTGAGTTTGTGCCAAACACTAGTCTATCCCTGACCATCTCATCTTCGTTTGCATAAGCACAGTCCTTCACCCGCGAATATTTAGCGGCAGTGTGTCTATTGGATTGCTGCTGACGGACGGACTTATATGGGCAGGCACTCAATTACGTGGGAGGTATGACGATGAGGGATGCAACTCCGCCTCACACAGCGACTGAGCTGCAGGCTATGGCTGTATATATGTAAGTAGGTTCCAGTTATGACCGTTACGCATGGAATTTTGAAATGAAACCTGCTTAACTTTTGTAAGTAAGCTGTAAGGAATGAGCCTGCCAAATTTCAGCCTTCTACCTACACGGGAAGTTGGAGAATTAGTAATGAGTCAGTCAGTCAGTCAGTCTGTCAGTCAGTCAGTGAGGGCTTTGCTTTATTAGTATAGATGCATTAGGATTACCTAGTCAAAAAAACGAAACAAGAATAATAATAGTTTTGTTTTCCATGCGTTTTTCAGCGTTTGGGCTTTATAGCAAAATTGTCTTTTTGGATCCCATGTTTTCACAGGTTGCAGACTTCATGCTTGTTCATAGGGATATCTTTCTTGGCAGAATCAGAAGATCAGAGAACTGTTTTTAATCCCATAGGTTTCTAAGTATGGACTTAAACGAAAGGAGTTTGGGATAAAAATAATTGAAGTTTTGCTCTTGATACAAGCAATGTGGCAGAGATTTTCAGAAACTGAAATAATGTTTGCAAAGCTAAATTAGCTTTAAATCTTTGGGCAGGTGAATGCAGAATGAAATACTCTCAGCTCTGTCAGTAGATGTGACCCAGCTTAGTTTGAATGGTATTGTCAAAACTGGTCCATCTCTTTGCCTGTAAGAGCAAGCAGACACTGAGACATCCTCTCCCAGATGCCCACAGTTTTACGGTGCTTTGTTTGGCTGAAGAGTACTGGAGTTGATAGGCAGAGTAAGGCTATCTGCTGTGAAAACTACATTACTTTTTTGAAGACTGGGGAGTGAATGAAAAGCTGGCATTATAAAAAAGTAAATATGCATGGCTTGTGCACAGATATTACAGTTAACTTATATGTCATTATGAAATACAAACCAACACAAACAGCATACCAATATTTATTATATATTTTTTGTACAATTACTGACAATAACTGCTGTCACATAAAAGACACAAATGTGGATTCAGGCTTAAAAAACCAAATGTCCAAACTGCTCTTCTAAATTTGCACCAACTGATCTGGACTCACCCTAAGCAGCTTAGCCCGAAACTAAAATGGTAAGCTTACTACCGGTACAGGCCAAAATTAGGTCAGACTTTCAAGTCACAATAATCAAACTTGCCCATAAAAGGGAAAAGGGAAACTGTTAAAAACCTCTGACACAAAAATTTTACAAAGTTATTATATGTGTAACAATTTATTAAAAGGATTTATAGGGTTTAAACAACAACAAGCAGACACAAAAAAGGAACAAAACAGGTTTGCAGCAGTCTTGAAAGTGAACAAATCCAAAAAATCAAAAACCAGAAACAATACTTTAAATTTGAAATCTGGGTTCAAAACCATAAAATCCAATAGCATAAAAACATAAACTGCAAACACCCCTGTCCAGGGTTTGTTCCTGCATTTCACCATGTGCTAGTTGGGATTGGCTCCCCCTGGGACCGTGGTTTGGATTAAGTGGGTTAGAAAATTACATGACATAAAATACTAAACAGGACAACAAGCTCAGTGCCAAAGTAGCCATGACAACAACTGCTTCAACATAAATATGAGTGTCAGGTGGCCCCACCCCTCTAGGCTTAACACACAGACTACAAGTAATATAACTAGAAGGACAAAGTACCACAAAACTACTCATACACTCAAAATTATCAATAAGCAAAATATTTATCAAATTATACAACATTAAAAAGACAAAATCAGTAATATTTAGAAAATGATATGTAAAAGACAACAAAAATATTTATTAAACAGAAAACACATGAGCCAGGGATAGAAGCCTGGCTGATCCATAATTGCCATAAACCATACTTTATTTCCATGTCTTATAGTAAACAGTAGCCTACTCAGATTTAGCAAGGCACATTGCTTATTGCTGCTTTTTCTATTTCCTACACTGAAAAGTGGGGGCACACTTGTGCTTGGAAGAGATCAGTTAAATTCTAACTGGAGAAAAAGGCACTTGAGCCAGTGAGGGGAAAAGGACAGAGACTTGAGCTACTGTAGCCTCCCCTCGAACAGAGCAGAATTCTAGCCTTAGTCTCTGAAACTCTAAGGCAAAAACCATAATCACTGTGCCACACCAAATCCAACTTTTTTTAATTAAAAAAAATTAATTCTATATTTCTATAAAGTGATGGTATTTTCACATAATTTCCCTACAAGTACAATCAGGTTGTCATATTACAGTTCCTTGGCGAGAATACTTCACAGTGTTTGGCTGGTTGCATCATCCTGAAACATTCATTGATTTTCCACCACTTATCCTAGATTGAGTTGCAGGGGGCAACAGTCTTAGCAATGAGACCCACAAGTCCCTCTCCCCAGCCACATCTGTCAGTTCATAATTTAGGATTCCAAGGCGTCCAATATAATTCTCCTAGCAAGGCATCCATATCAGATGTCCGAACCTCCTCAGTTGGCTCTTCTCAATGCGGAAGGTCAGTGGCTCTACTCCAAGCTTCTCCTGAATGTCTGTGCTTCTCACCCTACCTCTAAGGGACAGCCCACCACTTGAGGTAGTAACTCATTTTCCACACAAAGTCACCCAGCAGAACTATGGAATCCCCAGTTGGGACCTTTTCCAGGACACCCTCAGGCATGGTACTCTGAACTGCCATTTGATGCATAAGGACATATACCAGTGAGAATACTGCCCTCTCATCCTCCGAGACAAACTCCAACATGGCATCAACCAGGTGGTAGGAGCTCAATAAGAAGCCCACTCCAGCCCAATGCCTTTCCCTCTAGGGAACTCCAGAGTAAAGGAGAGTCCATCCCTTTTAGAGAGTATTTGGTTCAAGAACCAAGCCCAAGTATGTCTAGTTGGTAGCATTCAGCCTCACTCACCCACTCCAACTCCTTCCCCCAAAGAAAGGTGACATTCCATGCCCCAAGAGTTAGTTTATGTGTCTGGGTTCCAGTCCGACAAGTTGTCTACCTTCGACCACCGCCAAGGTCACAAGGTTATTCCTCCTGCAGGTGGTAGGCCCACAGGAGGACAGATTTACATTGTGATTTTGGGCTATGCCCAGGAGGAGGCCCCAGTAACCCTATACAGGATGTGGTACTCTTTTTAAATTTGTGTGTCTGCATCATTAGGGGCATTTGAATCGATCTTTGTCTGACCTCTAACATGGAACCAATTTACCTTTGGAGGCCGTACCAGGACCTTCTGTCTCAGACAACTTAGCTTCCATGGTCACCGGGCACACAGACCTGTCCATCATGATAAGGTGGCAGTCCCTGAAGAGGCATCCTGAAACAGTTCATTGAATATTATTTAAGAAATACCAGTAATAAAAATACTTAAAATAATGAAATGCCTAGTGCTTAAGAGCTTATTATTCAAATAAATGAAGCAATTTCCAGCTCATTACTGCTTCTGTTGGCTGGTGTTCGTTATTATTAGAGGTCAGGCTCAGAACTACTACCCAACTTGTTACTCAACCACAGGATTAACTAGAAAAAAATTCTAAAGGCAGAAAAATCGTCTGGATGTTACAAAGAGAGTTTTGTCAGTGTAACTCTAATCCAACCCTGTAGCCTACATGTCAAAAGCAGGGTGAAGTCGAGAATACCACATTGCCAGTTTAGTCACATACCACAAGAGCACTGTGGTATTAGCCAACACACTTTTGACACTTGGGTCATTTGGTAAAGGGAGAGGTTAAAAGACAGGACAGCATGCAAATATGTGGAAGAAGATCTTGTAACTAGTGGAATGTCTAGTATTCAAAATGTTTTAGCCAAGAGGAAGGAAAACGGAAACATTAAAGAGCATTAAGGACTTTTTTTTTCTGAAACAGTAATAGAACAACAAAAGCAATAATCTGAGACATTAGTTGAAAACAGAGATTACAGTGCATATTTAAAGACCTGGCATCTTTTAAAAAGAATTTTGGCTTTAGCCAACTCTTATCTGAAGTAATGAAGACAAAGAAAACCTGATACCTGGAAATCCATTGATTTTTTTATTTTCCTCTAAAAACAAAATTGAAAGAGGTGTAGAATGGGAAAGGTGAGAACAGAGGGAAGCTCATGAGTTGTGCAGTCTACCTCTTTAACAGAATAGAAGCAATAGTTTAAAAGTTAAGTGTCACTATAACTACATTAAAAAGTGTATTAAAAGTTATCGTTAGAAGTGCTACTAGCTCCTCGATCCCCTCCTTTAACAACTAACAACAAATATTCCAGCAGCTGCAAGAATTTTTTTAATCTAATGACAAATATATTGAGAAAAATATCAGTCAAGTGGATAATCCAGACCACCACTTATTTTAAGGTATCCCGACACATCCCCAGACATCTTTACACCTTTATTCTCTGCTGTCACACTTAATATTTTCTCTTTTCTCCAAGCCAGCTGGGATTCTCATGTCTCCTCTATTGTGGCAGTTTAGATAAGTCATTTTAATTGTAGGATACAATGTCCTTCAGGATTGTAGTTTATAATAATAATAATAATAATAATAATAATAATAATAATAATAATAATCTCTATATATAAAATCTTCATTTGGATCTTGATCTTTGTTTGTCCGTGAATGAATTAGAAGAAGAAGCACTAGATGGCAGTAGAGAGACAGCTAAAACATAGGCATTGCATTAAGAATCTCCTCCAGGGTTATACTACTGAAGACTGTAGTACTCCAGTCACACCTCAAAACCCAGACATTCAAACTAAACAAATTGTTGTGCTTTAAATTAACTAAAGAGATCTTCATTTAGATCTTGATCTTTGTTTGTCCACGAATTCCACGCATGCGTAGACCACCATCCAGTTTAGTACGTTGTTGTTACTCACAGATGTCAACAATGTGCCGGAATAACGAAAGGGGTGGTGGACAGTGTTACGCTGGTTAGCTCCTGAGGCCTGGTTAGAGAATGAGATTGCCGAAGATAAAAGGTACGTGCCTACGTAACATATGAATGAAAGAAAGACAGTGGATAAAATGAATGACAACATAACAGCACGTTCCGGAAATTATTATTGTTACGTTGTAGCCGGCGAGTGCTGCGCGTCTCACAGTTGTACCGTG
>JANRMT010062791.1:250437161-250470692 GCA_026402145.1 Polypterus bichir lapradei
TGTATAGTTAGGTTATCAGTAATGTGTACATCAAAGTGGGTTGTGGTGACTGCTTTCACCCAATTTTTCAACTGAGTTACAGTATGTGTTTCAAATATTATTTTAGGGGAACAACAACACCCATCATCACCTCATTATGTCAGATCACTTTTTCTGGGTCACATCAGCAGCTGGCCAAGCAGGTCAGCCTAGACTTTCCCATCCCCAGATACAGATTCCAGCTCTTCCTGTAGAATTCCCAAGCCTTCCGAGAGATTTAATCTCTCCAGTGTGTCCTGCGTCTGCTGCTGGTAATATCTCTGCACTGTGGGATCTAGGTGGAGGCGTCTGGGAGGCAGCCTAACAATATGCAACACCATCCAAAAATTGTTTTGTAAATATTTTGTTAGCCAATTAGCAAAAAGAAAGCATCCTGAATTTATGAGAACCCCTATAAATACAATGACAATAATTACAACTCAAGCAAAAAAACTAAGAATCATATAGGAGAATTTTGTATTCTGGATGAAAAAGTAAATGTCAGGACTACAGCTATGCTTTCTCCATGCTAACATTTTCCTTCCTTTCGTTTTCCCTTATCCCTTAACATTGCTCTGCTTATTTTTCATTTCATTTGGTAATTTAAGCCTGATCTGTCATGGTCCTTATTGTTCAGTATTTTGCAGGGGTGGGGCCTCCACCTGAATTGGCCCTCTCAGGTACAGCAGCCACTTGAGGGGGATTATAAAAGACTGCAGTTTCCACAGCTTTGTTTCCGTGGCATTAACAACTTTTTGTGTCTGCATTTTCAGGACCAATTGTACTCTTACTCTTTTTTAAGTTTAAGCAGAATTTTGGCTTCCTTCTAATCTCTTCTGAAATAGTGTTAAGAGTTTTGGTTTGAGTATCTTTATATTAAGCTTTCTTAGGTTTAATCCATTTTGGCTTTCACTTTAAGATTTTGCCTTTGGGCCTGTTCTCTGATTTTGATGTTTGTCCATTGTAAAAGGTCTTGTTGCAAACACATTCACTTAACTGTTTTAATGAATGCTTTTTAGGTTTAAATATCTTCGAGTTTCTTTTCTTATTTCTTAGAAGAGTTTTGCCTTTTGGTTTAATTATCTCTTAATAGATTTCATTGTATTATTGGCTGCTATTTTATTAGTTTGACTATTTCTTAAAGAAGTATAATTTAATCAGTTATTTGTTAATAGCTTGTGGGAGAGCTCAGGAGGGGCTCTAACCACAAAGAACATTTAAAGGGACAGTACACAATTATAAACAGAACATACAGGTATATAAAAATAAAACTCATAATTACTTGAAAACAACAGAAATTGCAACAAAATGCATATAAGATGCATTAATACACATATCTTTTAGCACAGTTTCATTGAATTTGATTTTTGACACACATTTTAATTGTGTCTTCTGGCTATAGAAATCCCAATTAGCTTTGTTTTTGACTACATCTTTTCTTCAGGTCATTTTGCACCCATTTATAAATAGTGAGCATTGGAGATATTATTTTAATGGTTTTGTCTTACCGTCTTAGGAATTGTGTGTTCCACAAGGAGAAGAAGAAATTAAATTAAGCTAAAATGTTTCGGTTGATATTTCTTTTTAAGAAAAATGAAAATGGGATAAAGATAACACAACATGAAAAGACATAATAGATAAAATTAAATATGGAGTTACACAAAATATTAAACCAAAAAGCCATCTGCTTCTATAATAAAAAGTAATTAGAAAAAGAAGAAAAAATGTATTACCAAAGTAAAATTCTAGAGAAATGTTTAATTAAAAATAGAGGGTAATATGGTTGTGCAATGCTTAGTCTCTTAGGCTTATAATCCTTGGTTCTTATTATAGTCCGGTCACTCCTTGTATGAAATATACATGTTCTCTTCCTGTGCACTTGAACTTCTTCAGGTATTCTAGTTTACAGCCATATCCAAAACACATACAGTACAGGTCAAATTGCCACTGTCTGAGAGAATGTGAATGTATGAGTGAGTGTACAATTTGATAGACAGATGTCCCATTCAGGTTTAGGCACTGTCTTGTGTTCGCTGGAGTTGACACATCTCTTCAAGTATTCCAGAGTTTCAGATAATCAATGGATGGCGCAGAAATAGATAAGTAAAGGAAACTGATGTTTAGACATCTTGCTTTTATTAGACTACAAAACAAGTTTAAACAAACTAGAAAATTACTCCAGAGCTGGTGTGAGAATGTGATCAATTGAAAGTAAAGGGAAAATTAAAGCATTTTACCTCATGTTCTGGTAAGCACAATTTTCCAAGATACAAGAAGTTTATTGTCATATACACAGTAAAAACACATGTTAAAACCATGTAATGAAATTCTTACTTTGCTTGCTCACCTTCATATACAAAGACAAAAGAAAAACAAATAGCAATTACAATTATAAGATTGCAAAATCAGGTTTAATTTTTGATGTTATGCAGGTGTAAGAATTGCCCAAATATTGCTTTGTAGTATTTAGTTGCTACCACATTTTCACCATTTTGTGCATTTATTTTTTTGTTGGCACCATAATTTTATATGTTACCTTTTCATGGACAGTGCCATGATGTATTTGTTCTTCATAGGTGGCAATATTTTAGAGCCTTGGGTTTCAGGACAATACATTTTTCTAGGCATTTGGTGTAAATATCATGTAATGAATAATATCATAACGGCCACATTATAAAAGTTGGCCATGTGCTTTAATCCATATCTAAAAAGTTTTGAATTATAGTGGAAAGAGTTCTTTTGGACAGTCTTCTTAAAAAAAAAAATCAGATTTTGTCTCTCCTTTTGTTCTTGACTTCAAATTTAGGGTAATCCCCTTAACCTGACAATTACGCCCTTTAACTTACAGAGATCTAACTTTAGCTATGACTGGTTTTCCATCTGTAAAAAGCTTTAACACTAGAATTACCAGAGCCTACGAAAAAACTCGTAGATCCGTCCCACCTTAAATTGCTACTTAAATCCGTCCGCACCTCTCCCAGCGTCTTTTGTCCTGTTAATGTGCAAATTAAGAGCAGCAAGCAGCTGGCTATTCCTTTTTTTTTTTTTTTTTTTTATTAATTTTATTGCAATCCATACAAAGCAATCAAGTTTTTAAAAAAAGAAAAATTGAGTTAAGAACAGATCGATCCCCACACTTGAGAGAGAGAGCAAGCCAAACGGCGTAAAAATTTTTACGGCTTTTAAACATACCTAAATTAATGAATTCTCTGTGCTTCATGAACTTATTTTAAAATATTACTGATTAGATCCTGCCATGTTTTGAAAAAATTCTGTACGGATCCTCTAACTGAGTATTTGA
Source organism: Polypterus bichir lapradei (assembly GCA_026402145.1). Classification (NCBI taxonomy): domain Eukaryota; kingdom Metazoa; phylum Chordata; class Cladistia; order Polypteriformes; family Polypteridae; genus Polypterus; species Polypterus bichir. The sequence continues at coordinate 250,440,481 of JANRMT010062791.1, forward strand.
TTTTTTCCAGTTTCAAATAAAATAACACATCGGTTTCCCACTGACTTAAAAGAGAAGAGTTTGGGTTCTTTCAGTTTAGCAGAATAAGTCTGTGTGCCAAAAGTGTAGTGAATGCAATCACAATTTGTTTGTCTTTCTCCACTTTAAGCCACTCTGGAAGAACCCCAAACACAGCTGTTAATGGGTTAGGAGGGATTGTGAGTTTAAGGCTGTCTGAGAGGTAATTAAAAATTTTTGTCCAGAATAATGTTAATTTGGGGCAGGCCCAGAATATGTGACCCAGTGAGGCTGGGACTTGGTTGCAGTTTTCGCAGGTTGGATCATGCCCTGGAAACATTTTGGAGAGTTTTAGTCGAGACAGATGTGCTCGATAAATAATTTTAAGTTGTATAATTGTATGCTTTGCGCATATGGAGCTTGAGTGAATTCTCTGCATTGCTACTTTCCACTCCTTTTCTGATATATTAATTGAGAGATCTTTTTCCCAGTGTCCTCTTGGATCTTTGAAAGGGAGGGATTGTAAAATGATTTTATATATTATAGAGATGGAGTCTAAGTCCTTGAGATTGAGCAATATTTTTTCCAGCATGGATGAGGGTACAAGATGAGAAAAATCTGGAAAGTTCTGTTTAACAAAGTTCCTGATTTGAAGATAGTGAAAGAAATGTGTAGCTGGAATGTTAAATTTGGAATGTAATTGTTCATAGGATGCAAAGACGTTGTCTATATAAAGATCTCTAAGCAAGTTAATTCCAAATTTTTTCCAGATATTAAAAACTGCATATGTTTGTGAAGTTTGAAAGAGGTTGTTCTCTTGCAGAGGTGTCACAGATAGAAGCTTCTCCGTGTTAAAATGCTTTCTACATCGGTTCCAGATTCTAAGTGAGTGGAGTACAATTGGGTTATTTGTATATTGCCGATAACGTGTATTTATTGGAGTACAGAGCAAGGAATACAAAGAAGTACTGCAGGATTTTACTTCTATTGCGGTCCATGCCTGTGTATGTTCTTCTATTTGTGTCCAGGTTCTTATCGCCTGTATATTTGCTGCGGAGTAATAAAACTGGAAGTTAGGTAGAGCCATGCCGCCTTCTGCCTTTTGTCTTTGTAGGGTCGCTCTTCTGATGCGTGGATGTTTTGAATTCCAAATAAATGAGGTTATTGTTGAATCTAATTGCCTAAAAAATGATTTATTAATGTATATTGGAATGTTTTAAAATAAAAAGGAGCTTAGGAAGAATATTCATCTTAACAGTGTTAATTCTTCCAGCTAGAGTGAGATGAAGGGTTGACCATCTATGCAAGTCTTGTTTAATTTTTTCCATGCAGACGAAGTTCCATGCAAAGTTTTGTTGATATAGAGCTTTATGTTTACTTGTGATGTTTACCCCTAGGTATTTAAACTGTTCTGCAATGATAAAAGGTAGGGTATCTAATCTAATATTATATGCTTGAGAATTCACTGGAAAGAGTACACTTTTATTCAGATTAATTCTGAGACCAGATATCTTTTGAAATTCTGTGAGTGCTGTTAAGACTGCAGGCACAGAATTTTCTGGGTCCGATATATACAGTACCATATCATCTGCATATAATGAGATTTTCTGTTCCAGTCCTTCTCTGCTAATCCCCTTTATCTGATCAGTATTTCGACAATGTATTGCCAGTGGTTCAATGGCAATCGCAAACAGCAGCGGTGACAAGGGGCATCCTTGTCTAGTGCCACGTTCTAGTTTAAAGTAGTCTGAGCAAATGTTGTTGATGCAAACTGAAGCTTCTGGGTTAGTATACAGTAATTTAATCCATGCACAAATGTTCGGGCCAAACCCAAACTTCTCCAATGTAGTAAAAAGGTATTTCCATTCAATTATGTCGAATGCTTTTTCTACATCCAATGATAATAATATTTCTGGGGTGTTTGATTTAGTTGGTGAGTATATTACATTAAACAGGCGTCGAAGATTTGAAGATAAGTGTCGGCCCCTAATAAATCCAGTTTGGTCTTGTGATATTACAGAGGGGAGCACTTTCTCCATCCTTCTAGCTATGATTTTAGAGAGTATTTTAACGTTGTTATTCAGAAGTGAAATTGGTCTGTATGATGCACATTGTGATAAGTCCTTATTTTGTTTTGGAAAAACAGTGATTAGTGCTTGGCGAAAGGTTTGAGGAAGAGATTGGTTATCTCTCTATTACGTAGTGCTCTGTCTGTCTGTGTGTTATGGATCTTAAAAATAACAGTTTTAAGGACACTTGTTTATGTTAATTGCAGTCTCAGTTGTTAAAAAATATTTTAAAAGGAGCATCCCACATGAAAATATAACGATCTCATTAATTGACAGTGCATACCAATTTATAAATTTTATGTCTGTTTGAGGTTGAAAAAAAAAAACAACTCTTTCTCCTCAGCTGGGAATCAAACTCAGGTCTCTGAGGCACGGCAGGGAGGCTGTGAACAGCATATCTTACCGCTACTCACGGGAGATGTTGTATCATTCGTGAACCTTTTGTGAAAGTGTTTATTTATCTTTGTAAATCAGGCTTCATATATTCTATAGTTTATGCCTACATTTTGTAACATTTATAACTAAAATATGAAAAGTTTCTGTTTTAACAATGTGTTTATACAGATTACTGTAGAAACGGAACACACATAAAATGCGTGTGTTCCAAAAACAATCTAATATTTCCACTCTAAAACTCCACTTCACTCCCAGATAATCAATCAAGGCATGAGCTGGGAGAAGTTCGTGCATGTTCTGCGATGGTGGGGGATGGAATAGCCGGCTGCTTGCTGCTCTTAATCTGCACATTAACAGGACAAAAGACGCTGGCTGAGAGGTGAGGACGGATTTAAGAAGCGATTTAAGGTGGGACGGATCTACGAGTTTTTTCGTAGGCTCTGGTAATTCTAGTGTTAACGCTCTGTGACTCTACACAATAAAAAATTATACATCTTTAAATCCCAATGGTGATGACAGTGGGTGACTTTAGTTTAATAATTTTGTCACTTCTAGGAAACATTAATAAATACAAGTGTGTTTAGTAGGTGACCACCTTAAATAAAAAAGAAAAAGTCCAGAATCAGTTGAACTAATGTAAAATTTTGTTTACAGTACTGCTTACCTTTGAGATGTGACTGGCTCTCCTTTGTTATGGTCTAATTGCTTTCATCCAACATAGACAGTCTGAGTGTTGCTTAGATTAATTTCTATTTGTGAATACAGTCCTTTTTTCAAACCCTCTAGCCAGGATCTCAAATCAACAGGCCCCTGGGCCTAACAAGATTTCAGGCTATCTTCCCTTAAGTCCCTGCAGCTGGCCAGAACCAAACTATAGACACTTCCAATAAAAATGTGTTGTTCAACAATACTGGTAAAACTGTTGAATAGAAATCAAGGGACGTTATGCTTACACTATGTGGTACATAAATGAAACTGTATCTTCTATACCGTACCGTATCTGGTATGTTCTGGTCACAATAGCGGCACTTGAAGTTGTGCAGAGGGGAGCATCCAAGGATATCCCAGGACTTAAGGACATGTCAGACTCGGACAGAGAATTAAACTTCTTTAGTCTCAAGCAAAGAGGACAGCATGGGGACCTAATCCAGGTCTTCAAAATCTTCAAAATCATTGATAAAATAGATCCAGCAGAATTTGTTCAGCTTATTGGTGAATCACATACTTAAGGGCACCAGTGGAAATTTAGGACTGAAGACAGAAGCATTTCTTTTTGGAAGGAGTTGTAGGAATCTGCAGCAAGGCACTGAGCCAAGTAGTTGAAGAAGAAACTTTGACAACCTTTAAGAAGCATCTGGATGAGCTATTGGGAGATCTTAGCTATTATTTAAACAAACAAGCTTGATTGGTCTCCTTTCATTTGTTAAATTTCTTCTGTTGAAATGCTGATGTTTACTTTTATTTATAGGACATCAAATAGAATCTAATAACTTTATTGTAGGTGCTGAACAGATATCACATACTGCATCATTTACACAACAGTATTCCATTAGGATTACATTAGGAGCTGGCAATTTGTGAAAAACACAATACACGCTTTGTATTCAATAATAAATCAAGTACAGTAAAAACCTTGCGATAACAAAATTGGTGAATATACATCTACATAATATAACATAACATGCCGGAAATATAAAATAACACTTAAGCATATGTGACATTAGTTGACTTTTCCACAGCTTTTTCAGATGTAGCCTTTATTTGTATAATATTCTTAGAGAGTCAGAGGCAGTTGGCATTGCACTCCAGTGAAGCCTGGTGTGTAATTGGCATAGACAGTGACTGAGACCAGCAAAGTCTGCAACTTGCTACAACAAAATCAAGCAGCTTAGTCATTGGAGTAGGCTCTGTGTGCATGAAAGATAACAACCAAAGATTGCTTATTCAGAAGTACAATACATAGAATGTAATGATGAGAAATGAGGAACATGCCTGTTTTGAATCTCACAAAGAGAAGAGATGCACAACTGTCTGATGTCTCCAAATTTACTTACTAAAACAGAATGAAAAAAAATTTAAAAAGTGCCCAGACTGCGGCTGAACTCATCGCAGCTATTTACAGTTTGTACAACACCGACTCCATCAATTAGTGCTGGGGCTGTGGACAAGAATTTTTACTCAGTCTATATTTTTTTTACAATTTAAAACAAGTAAATACTTATATGAAGTTTTAGCAATGAATTATTAGACATAAGGATAAGGATTGAATGTAACCAAAGGGTTAACTAAGTATTGTTTAAAGCTTACATTCATGAGGTTTTTGCTTGATCTGACAGGAACCACCAAAGTATATTGCATTTATCAAGGTTAAAATAAAGTAAATGAGTAATGAACACCCCTTTAAAAAGTGAGGATAAACTAGTGGGAAAGCCTAAACACCCCTATTATGAAGTGACAATAAGATTAATGGGAAAACCCACAAGACGCCCCCATTACTTAGGCAGTATTCAGAATAATGGGAGAATCAACACGTATGTGAAATTACTGGTGCCAGTAGTTGATTAGTTTAGATGATAAAGTTCTGTATATTAAGAGTTAGGTGACATGATGTATTTGTAATAAAAAAGTATAAAACAGAAAAAATTGTTTAATTAATTGCTCTCTCCATGGATTTAGACTTTTGTGCATGTCTTTATGCAAATAATGAAATGTTCTGCAAACTCATCTGGGCTCTTTGACTGTCTTCAGAAGGTTTCTTTCCACAACAATGTCTCATATTTAACATACCATAATAGAAAGGAAAAAATAAATAATGGGCTAAGATTACTTCCAATCGAGACCCAGCTGTTAACCCTTCATTGCTTGCTCCATAAGGGGCAGCATGTTATTGGCTGTCAGAAAAAGGGGCAAGCATGACTGCACTGGAAGATCAGTGCACGATCAAGAAATGTAACACTGCAGCGATGAGATCAACGACTGTGGCAAATTTGACATACCCCACAACAAAAAGTTGCATGACGTAACATTGGCTTTATTCAACCATTGTCCCTAGGGTGAAAAATAGGTGAAGAGAATTGGTAATCTTTACATGGGCACCTGAATCACGTGCAAGGCACAGTTAAAGTGACCGCTTGTACCCACTGTGTGCTTATTCACCAGTACCCTCCGGCCACTTTTGATGCCATTTATACAATTCATGGTTACATGTTGCAGGATTGTACACCAAAAGCACTTGGCTCCATTCTGTTTGTTACCAATAGCAGTGTTTACTGCTATTTATTTCAGTGGTTGTAATTTTTTTTATAAAAAAGCTGAACTCAACTTGCTATGCGGATGAATTATGACAGCAAAATTGCCACAAGCAGGTAAAAAAGATTCTTGAATGAAAAACATGATATCCACTGGTAACAAAAAATAAAAGCAAATGCCGGTGTAAATAATAAAACATTATACTGTGAGAGAAGGTGCACTATCCATGTGTGTTGCTGATTTTGAGTACCCCATTTTAAATGCATATAAAAGTATACAGTATGTCAATTCAGATACTGGAAAGACACACTTTGCTTTTGCCTTGAGGCACAGAAGCACAAGGTAACACCACACTCACCTTTAGAATATACTGTATGAGGAATGGGTAAACTTCTAAAGTTTTAAAGGTATAATTGTATAAGGAGCTATAGTCCATAGAGAACCAGAACTTTTGTTCTACCTGAAAACACTAAAATCTACATTATTTTTTCTTGATGTGCTTTCTTGCTTAATATTTTTTTATCCTCACTTAAATTTTACTAACCAACATCTTTTCTTCACCAATGACAGAAGAACTGTTGCAGCAAAAATGACCACCCTCCACACAGTACTACACAGAAAACATATACAGTAAACTCAACAGCATTAAATTAGAAACTCTGTGTCAAAATATAAATTTCTCAATGTTACTTTAATACTAAAAGTGAATATGTAGAAACAGAGGTTTTCCAGTAATCATAGAAAGCATATACAGCAGCTTATTGTCTGAAAGGCATGTTGGACATGTGACAATAATAACTATATAAACCTATAAAAATATGACGAAATAAACAGTTTATATGGAAAAAAGGCAAGAACAAAGCTCTAGCTAAAATTAATATAAAAATGTAGTACAATAATTAAAAATATTCTTACCCAGAAAGTGACTTCAGAACATTACTTAGGGGACCTTACATAATATTGTTTGAAATTCTTAGAGTGGAGTGGAATACTTTGTTCAGAATTGTAAAAATGACACATCAAAAATTACACATCAGCCAGTTCAGAGAGTCCCAGATTTAAGCCTCTGGTGCTAGCAACTTCACAAGATGGAGCTGATGCTCAGTAGCGGAAACTGGAAGATTTGCCAGGATCATTATAAAAATGAACAGAAAACAACACAGAGGAGTGCCTGGTGAAAGCCTGCATCCCTCTACCTCATCCCTTCTGGACAGAAGTTTGTGTGGTTCAAGAGGAGAATGACAATCACACACACTGTTGCCAGAACAAAAGTGCAGTGGCTTTAACTAAAATGTAAATGCTATTGAGTGGGTCAGCCAGAGTCTTGGCCTTAGCCCATTGAAAATTGGAAAATCAAGGTCTCAAAAAGTGCTGTCAATCCTTAACTTACTTGACACTTTTGCATTGAGGAATGAACAAACATTGCAATGCATGCTTTAAAAAATAATGATTTATCAGCTCTTAAATTAGTTATTCTTTGTTTGTAATTGCCATTCTTTCTAAACTTTGTGAATAAAACTGTTAGATATAAATAAAATTTCTCAATTTATAATAGCAAAATTTTAAAATTAATGAACCATACATTTAAACATGAGGTGTAAATACTTTTTCAAAGCACTGTTACTATATAGTTTTTGAATATTTTAACCTATCCTTTTCCATTTTGTAAACCTACAATATGGAATCTTTTTTGTGCTTTATGTATTTATGGGATTTGTTTAATCATTCCTCAACACAGAAAAGACATAAAGTCAAAGTTATAGCTACATATTACAGATCCTCCTACAGTAATTATAAATACAGAGTGGAAAATGACTTGATTCCACAAATATTCACCCCTTAGGTTATTAAATACAAAGCAGGCTGCTGTGTAGCCAATCGTCTGTAGCCTTCCCATAATTAACTGAGTGGAGTCCATATATATGCTGTTGTTTCTTTAAAATTAAGTCTAATTAGGCTGTCCCCATGATCACCCACATCGTATTACTTTATGTTCAGTAGAAACAAAAAGTAAATCATGACGAAGAAGGATCACTCAAAGAAAATAGAAGACTGGCAAAGTAATTTCTTAAGTTGCTGAAATACTACAGATTTAGTACATTCTGTTATAAAAAAGGCAAAAAGTTGAATACAACAAAGGGTTATTTTTGAACTGGAATTCCTACATAATTTGCACTTTTAGCAAAAAACGCACTACTCTGAGAGACTGCCAGTAGGCCCTTAAATTCTGTAATAGTTTTAATTTCTTTCATGGTCAAGTGGTTGAAACTATGGTTCCACCAAGAATGTCCTAGATGACTAACAAATAATGGTTTAACTGAAAATTATAAAAAAGGACATTGTTGGAGCCTATTTTTGTTCTGTGACCATTTGTGTTACTATGTGTTGAATTCCAACACATTTTTCCATGTTTACTTATCTTCTTGTAGTTCCTCAGTCTCATTTATGGTGTCACATTGTGAAACATGAAACTTGTTTTGAAAATATTGCACTTTTTTAGTTGAAGTAGACATTCCTGACCAGAAGTCTGCCTAATCTGAGGAAGATCATAGTGGCGACACGCAGAGCAGGTCAGTCTAGGCCATACTGACCTGAGAAACTTAATCTGGCTCCTCCTGGGGAATTCTCAAGTCAGTTGAAAGGTAAAATCCCACCAGTATGTCCTGCATCTGCCCTTAAGCTTTCTGTCAATGGACTGTGACTGGTACACTGTCCAACCAAGTACATCCTAGAACACAGGTCATTGGAAGATGAGATCTGGGAGGAAACACTAAATATTATTAATTTGAGGCGATGTTGTCCCTCAAATACAGGCAGCCACAGTACGTCTAGATCAGCAGAGCCATAAAGATTGACTAAGTACATACTTCTATCCTGGTACTTGTGGTTTGAAGGCAGACATGCAAAAAGACTTTAATGTAAGCTTGGCAAGGAGTGGAAGTGACCCTGGGATTTAAAATTTAACCACCTCATGCTACCCTGGCAGAGAATCAAAAAACTTATATAGACCTTAATAATATGTCTCCATTAACTTGATAGGGTCTTCAACAGCCATATTTCCACTACAGTACGAAAAAAATATTAACATGTAATCATGCTGGGATTGAGATGATATAGGTATGAAAATCTTAGGTTAAGATTTATTCAATTTTCACATTAAAAATGTACTAAACAACTTCTTCTTTTGGCTACTCCTGTAAGGGGTTGCCACAACAGATCATCTTCTTCCATATCTTTCTGTCCTCTGCATCTTGTTCTGTTAACACCCATCACCTGCATGTCCTCTCTCACCACATCCATAAACCTTCTCTTAGGCCTTCCTCTTTTCCTCTTCCCTGTCATCTCTATCCTTAGCATCCTTCTCCCAATATACTCAACATCTCTCCTCTGCACATGTCCAAACCAACGCAATCTCGCCTCTCTGACTTTGTCTCCTAACCGTCCAACTTGAGCTGACCCTCTAATGTACTCATTTCTAATTCTGTCCATCCTTGTCACACCCAGCGCAAATCTTAACATGTTTAATTTTGCTACATAGCCCCTTAAATGACATGGGTGGACAAAAAAGAATTTGACTGGAATAAACAGACAATTTTAGTCGGGGAAAAAATTTCTTGATGGGAAAGGAAAAAATCAGTGGCGGTGTCCTTCTGGTCTATTACTCCAGCTGCTTGAATTTTGAATATAATACGAGAAGAGTTTGCAAGCAATCCAGATGACAAGGTGACTGAAACACAGCACATGAGAGAAAGATTTTGCTTGAGAATGACTAAGATTGTCATTTCCAGACACAAACACTCAGCTCCGCTTCATAGAGTCAGCCCTGCTCTCTGCTGCAGACTCGTACAAAGTATATTTGGAATGACCATGCAGATGATCAAGCATCAGGGTTGTAGCGGTACAGTCTCTGTCTTTCCCACAGCAAATGTTGTATTCACATGCTGTGTTTCAGTCAACATATCATACGGATTGCTCACATATCTTCTTGTAATATGTTCATAGTAAATGAGTGCCCAGAGTTTTGCAAGAGAAAACAAAAGTCTCATCTTGTCTTCCCATCTGCTTTTCCTGCTGACTATTGTAGTGAGAATACCAAAGTATGTCATATCGTTTTCCCCCTCTGATCCATATAATTATTTTTTCTCCCATCAAACCTTCTTTTTCCTCCAGTCATTTTTTTTCTCCCATCAATTTTTTTTTTCTCACCCATGTCACTTAAGGGATACAAGTCTGTATTTGTTATAGCTAAAGCATTTAAAGTGGCATAAATTTTGAAAGACTAAAATAATTATACCCTAAAGCAATGAGCAAAACTTTCTGATATACAGGATATATACACAACATGAAGGCATCAGACACTCTGAGGAAGCCTTAAGGGACATCACATAATGTTCTTTTGACATAAAAATAAGCATAAGATAAAAAGAAACTAGAACTCTTGATCCAACAAGATTGCTTATTTCTACCAAATGGGTTGCCAGAATTACAAGATATACTTTAAGCTGTCAGAACAGAAAAGACAAATCTCTTACGTAAGCAGCAATAGCTACAGGATATACATTAAGAACCATCTTTAAGGGTCAAAAATGGAACAGTTAGCCTCTTATATAAACAATATTGTCTGATGTATCCTAATGTGACAAAAGGAAGAAGCCATAGGAGCCACTATTTGACAGATGAATTATAAAAAGGGAAGAATTACAGTAGTGTAGCTGCCTGTACAGCACCCAAGTCCAGCTTCAGTCTGAGGCTAGGCTGCTGTTTTGTGGAATTTCATTCCAGAATTTCCATTTCCCTTTCAGATTAATTTCGCTTGGCAATTGATTTTTTTTTTTTTTTTTGCTTTAAGATGGCAAAGTGAATCTTTGGGTTTTCTATCTGACTTATTTTTTGATCAGATTTGGGATACATTTGTTTGGTACTTCTCCCATTCTTTAAAATCTTCCTGTGCAATTCTACTTTGTTTCATCATTCAGAGCATGTTGTCGGCCTGTATTACCAACATCTGCTAATGAGTTTCTTTTCTATTCACAAATTGTGTCTTGGTAAGTAGATTAAGGTATTAGTACCAAGGACTCAGTTAAATCTCCACCACTAAACTATGTAACCTGATAACAGAAATTTGAAAAGAATTTTATTGTACTACAAAGTAACTCAGAATGGTTTAATGATGCATGATCCTGCCTGAGATATTCAACTTCATTTTAAAAATATTGATACCATTATGTGGTTTGTTAAGTCAATTTAGATGAGCCAGTCAACTAAACAAATAACATTTGTGGTAAATTTCTCAATATTGCCGCTGGATAAAACTACTAATTGTGGTTAATGCTGTAGTCCTAATATATACAGCATGCCAAAATAAAATTGCGATGAAATTGATTGTAAAAAGTTTAACTGTTGTGCCAGGGTAAAGTAGCAGTGTACATGTCAAATCCTGATTTCTGGTCAAACCACTGTCTTTGTCCTATCTCCCAGTTTCAATATGAGCTTGATCCAAGTGTTCTGCTCTACACCTACATTATAAAGATGTGAATATTAGGTTGATTGATGACTCCTGACCAATAAAAAATGAGTGAGCAAAAGGTTTTGCTCAAGTGTGATCTGGAATGAGCTGCCTTTCTGTCTTGGTTTTGTTCCTGCTTGGCACCTAAATGTGCAGTAAAAGGCTCCTGATCTCTGTGACCCTGTAATGGATTAGGTCATCTATGAAAATTAATTGGTGGATGACGTGGCACCCTGCAACTCCAGAACAATCAATTCTTCTTACTCTCTGTCATGATCTGTGTCCAGTGCTTGCCTTGTTTAGGGTGTTCATATGTTGCATTTATTAATTTTTGAAATTTTTCATGCAACATTATTTTGCAAAGAGCTCATGCTTCCTGACCATAGATGTGTTTACCCCATTGATTATTGCTAGCCTATAGGCAAACACCTTAGCCTGACTTTTAATGCAAATAGCTGTCAAAGGAAAGGAAAGCAACTTAATATCAGGGGAAGATTCTCTGGTACAACAGAAGTATAAGCAAATATATTGTCTATGGCTCAGGTATTGGCTCTCTAACTGTGGCCAGGAAACCTTACAAAAGATCCAAATGAGGTGGATGGCTGAACGAAATCCAAAAAGGATGTGCTCAGATAGTGAACTATTGAGACAGACAGACAACAAATGAGCAGAAGAGTGTGCTGACGGGTGTTTTTATTCAAATATTGTTTACAGGAATTGGTCCAATAAACAAACAACAAAGTCTTAGGACACACATTAACCGAGGGACTGGCTGTTCGATTGTTTGGAGTCAGGGCTCCGGGCATAGTCTTTTTTGTTACTGATCTATCTGTGCAGATGCTTTGTGCCTATTTCTTTCATGAAAAAGGTAGAAACACCTGTAAACAGTAATAAATCTTTTGTCACTGTTATTTCACAGGATTGCATGTGTTTTCTTTCTCCAGCTCCTCTAAGGCTTGTTTTGGATCATAGCTGCAGGACATAGCTAATCATGCATGCAAATTAGTTGGCGAAGCATTGCCAGTGTACAGAGATCAGTGTAATATATCCAGTGGCAATACTCATAATATTCTCATCATGGTCATTTAATGTACCCTTCCAAATGAAAATACTTGAAGTTTTTCTTTTTTGAATGCATACAGGGTGGAAGTCTGGAGTACTAACCAGGTCATAACATCATACATGCCCAAGGCAAACTATCTTACACTAAGCATACATGAAAGTTCTGCACATACAGTAGCTGCTACTGCTCTATGATGTCACATTGGTCTTGCAGAGCATCATGAGGTTCTGGGAAAAAAGTGCTTGTCTAAGCTGGCCCAGGTGAATTTCCAGGAAAACATTCAGCAAACAATGACACAGTATATTCGCTGCAAAAAATGCTTTGGTGAAATTCACCGATTCAACACTATTGATTATATTTTCTACGCACTACAACAGCACTCACTACAGCATATGTTGCTTTATTCTCTGTATATTATTATATTTATAATAATGTAAAATATTGAGTACAGTAAATGTGAATTTGCACTTACAAGTTTAATACAGAAAGTGGCACCTGACTGTCCATTAAGTGTCATATCATTACTGTCTGGTTTTGTCCTGCAGTGTTTGGAGGCTTTGAACAACAGATTGTTCACTAGAGGAACATGATACAATATGTTCAAACTGAATACCTAATGCAAGGTTTGAAACTGAAACTAACTCTAATGAAAAGGATCTAGAAGTCAAAGTGGATTTATCACAATCTAAATCCAGAGAGTGTACAGACATGTTTAAGAAAGCTAACATGGTGTTAGGTTATAGCACTATGTAGGGAATTTAAGTACGTTTATGCTTTTGTTATAAAACTCACTGGTGAGACCTTATCTGTAATACTGTGCTCAGTTTTGGTCTTTATATTACAATAAGTAATAAAACATATGCATGGTGTAACACTGAGTAGCATTTAGAGACTTGGTTAGCTGGGTTGAAAATTGAAGCATTGTTAAATTTTCTAGTCACTGATTTAAAAAGTTTGCTAGCACAATTTTGTTAATTACATATTTTTGTAAAAGTGAGGCATATTGAAAAAGTAATCTGTAATTGCTGGTACAGTACTAGTGTTGTGGAAAAAAATTTCCTCAGTCTTCAAAGAAGACAGTCATAGAGCCCAGATTACAACGTAGAATATTTCTTTATTTACACAGAGTTATGCACAAATATCTCAGTCCATGGAGTTAGCAATCAAATAACCAACATTAAAACATCATGTCATCTGATATGCAGAAATGTATTACTTCCTCCAATCAACTAACACCAGTGAGTCTGACTCATGGTGATTCTGAACACCACTTCGTTAAGAGGTATGTTTTACAGATTGTCCTATTGATCTTAGCACCGTTTCATAGGAGGATGTATGGGCTTTCCCTTCAGTTTATCAGTTTATTCAGTTTCTGGAGGGCTGCTTGTCACTCATTTATCTCCTACTGAAGGACATTTATTTCAAATTTTAGGACAGATGGCCTTGTTCTGTGCAGTAGAATACAGCTCATCAGTCCATTATGATGAGAGATTAGTTCACACCAAGCTGATTGACACTGAATACAACCTTACCCATAGTCTCTGGAACAATCCATTCATCAGCAATGCCTTGACTTCCATTACTCAGCAACATTGGATCCCGTTAGATATATCTTTTCATCCACCACTACACATTCTATCCATGTTCATTTGTCGTCAAGTTCTCAGGGAGGTTAGTGAGTACCGAAATAACATCTATAGGTGTTTCCTTACACAGAGAACCATAGACACATGGAATAAGCTACCAAGTAGTGTGGTAGGAAGTAGGACTTTAAGGACTTTCAGGGCTTTTAAAAGTAGATGTTTTATTAGAAGAATTAAATGTATAGGACTGGTGGGCGGCAGCATGGTGGCGCAGGGGTAGCGCTGCTGCCTTGCAGTAAGGAGACCTAGGTTCACTTCCTGGGTCCTTCCTGCGTGGAGCTTGCATGTTCTCCCCGTGCCTGTGTGGGTTTCCTCTGGGTACTCCGGTTTCCTCCCACAGTCCAAAGACATGCAGGTTAGGTGCATTGGCAATTCTAAATTGTCCCTATTGTGTGCTTGGTGTGTGAGTAGGTGTGTGTTTGCCCTGCGGTGGGCTGCTGCCCTGCCCAGGGTTTGTTTCCTGCCTTACGCCTTTTTGTTGGCTGGGATTGGCTCCAGCAGACCCCTATGACCCTGTAGTTAGGATATAGTGGGTTGGGTAATGGATGGATGGATGGACTGGTGGGCTTTGTTGGGCTGAATGGCCAGTTCTTGTGTAGATTGTTCTAATGTTCTAATACAACCATTTTGATTACACTTAATTCCAGTCATGCAAAGCAGAACGAGTAAGACTCAGCAACACTCCAGAATGAACATCTTTTCATTGACTCAACAGCTCATCTAAATGGTCTCAACTTTCCTTGTCATTTATATAGCACATTAAACAGACTGCATATGGGACATAGTGTTTGTGTAGTCACTCTACATAAATGGGGACTGATAGATGATCCACTTTGTGAATGTGGTAAGCCACAGTCACTGTTGCACATCGCTGATGACTGCTGTTTGATGAAGTGTATTGATAGAAGGCACCTTGATCTGTCTGATGAATCTGCAGTTAAATGGCTTGGCAGTGACCACATGCAGTATGATGACAATATTGGTTTAATCTCTATCTGTTTAGGCAAGAAACATTTAAATCCTTTAGTGTTTTGTTGCTTGTAGTACTAGTACTACAAATCTTGCTTATTTACTCACATTAATGGCAGCTTTCTAATGCTGCATTCATTGCTGATGCCGCAAAGAGCTATGGGTTCAAATCTTAACACAATCTATATCAAATTTGTTTTTTCTCTCTGCATTTATATGGGTATTAGTTTCATCTCATATCACAGAGATATGAAGTGGCATCTGTAAATCATTGAGTGTGTGAGTGCACCCTGATGAACTGGTTTCCGCCCTGGGCTAGTTTGTGCCATTCATGCTGAGATTGACTTTTGCTCCCTGTGACTGCATGATGGAAAGAGCAGGAATCAAGAAGTCTGGGTGGAGTGCACACACTTCTTTCTAAGTTTAACACCTGATAAGGATAGTCCAACCTTTTCAGTCCTGGCATTGCACCTGCATTTTCTGTCCAGGAAATCGGCTAAATAAAGTTCTATGCTAAAAGCACTTTATTCTGACTGCATCTGTATTTTACCATTGGTTAATTTTTAGCCTCATTGCTCATGCTGTAAAATAATGAAGTCTTCCACAGTGCATTTATGCCTTCAGAACAGAGTAGTTCCATCAGCAAAGAAAACATACAAAATGATAATGTTCTCTTCACTTATTTTCCACAGAGCAATACCAGGTATCACTGTTTCCTCCTCTAAGTATACTTTAGTTATGTGTTCTTAAATTATTCTTTACTCCAGCCACACACTCGCTGAATCTTGATAAGGTCTGACCCACAGTATCTTATATTATGAAAGCAATGTGGCCTATTATCTGACACTCTCTGTCCTGTCCACATTACTGACATACTGTAAGATACTAAGTTCCTAAAAACTGTAGTTTTATTCCCTGCATGAACAAACTCACGTATACTAACAGCGAACATTCTGAACAGATTTCTTTCCCAGAGTGGTATAATGTCAATATCCTTTTGGGATAGCAGCAGATGCACCTAAACTGTTGGCAGTACCAACGTTTTTCATGTTGTTTATTCATTTTCCCAATTCATTTTTCCAATAGCAAGTTTTAGTCTGAAAATGAAACTGAATCAGTAGTTAAATCAAGCTATAGTGATAACAATGCGATTTGTTCCTCAGATGTTGACACAGACAGAAAAAATTATGCATATGGCACTGTACAATTAAACTGCCACGATATACACAGTGAATTTGGTCCTGTAAAGGTTCACTGAGGTGTGAGTAACTGTGGCAAAAAGGGACAAATGATTGCAATCAAGTGAATGGCAAAACAATGTTAGCCTCTAAAGACTGTTCACAATGCAGCAACTGTCAATGTGTTTTTTGGGGGCAACGTGGAAATCATTAAGCCTTGTGCTGTGTTACTGTCAAATTCACAAAGACAGATCAGAATGGGAAAAATACCTTTATTTAAAATGCATTTCAAGTCACCCAGTACCCCGAAAGAGAGATGACTGAATTACAGTTGTTGATTACACTTCATAAATACACTGTTAATTATTGAAATGCATGATTAGCTTCATTTCTCATGTCCTTGCAAGTTACTGATAAATGGACCTTCGGAGTCAGAATTCTGCCCATTCTAAATTATACTGGTTCTCTTATCAACACTTAACATTATGCGAAAGCAATAGCAGGACTAGGTAACAGATCAAGGCTTTAATTAAAATGCTTTCTAAGAGTGCTAAGGGCAAAAGCTGAAAGTTAATAAGGATGTAGGTCATTCAATATTGTAACGTTGGTGCTGAGCACCACAATGCATGGATTTTCTGTTCTTTACATGACTCTTTGAGGTGCCTCGCTATCCTTAAAAAGGCTATTTGCCTTTTGCTGAACTAGTTGGTAAAGCTGGCAACTTTGTGCTCCTGCCACTGGTGATGTAATGCCAGCTCATACTGGAATAACTCATCCCTGGCTGATGTAACTTGTCAGCACCGTTATAATATGATCAATATATAATCTAACAGTGAAAATCATATTTAACAGTAAAAATCAACTCTCATAGTATCCTACAGTAACACAAAAGACACATTGTTCATTCAGATCAGTCATTATACCATTTCATGTGCAAGCAACAGAACAAAATGTAAGAAACGTCTGCAAAGAAACACACTTCTACTGTCCTGATTGCAGCATCGAGCTCTGCATTGGTGAATCGTTCAAATTGTATCACATGAAGGATGCGTATTAAATCTGCACCACTACAGCAGTATACGCTAGATATACCTTTCCTACTTTATTTATGTTGACCTTTTGATATTTACATGTTTCTGTTACATAGAATAATATTTTTCTTGTTAAAACAATTCAACATTTTTGGCTCATTTTCTGGGAGTAAACATAGCACTAAGGAAGCTACACAACAAAATTCAATAGCATAGGACAATTCAATTAAAGAAAATCAAAAAGAATTAAGTAATATGTTTTGAACACATCCCATGTCTCAGAGTACTCTAAAGCGGTTCTTTATGTAAAATAAAACAGCAATTAAATAAAGTAGGTATGGCTCAAGCCAGATTCTGAAAAAAACTTTGACTGGATCCTCCTAGAGAGATTTTTCCAGTATATTTGCTGAGTTCTAGAAGGTGCATTAGAATTCTTTCAATTATGCAAAACAATGTCTTCATAAAAGTGGGTTGGTGTAGGATATTACAACAGATTTTAGTTTTCTTTTTTTAAACATTATATTGAATATATTAAAAGAAAGTAACATTCCATACAAGCAAGTCAAACTTGACAAAACAGAGCTCCAATCAAATCAGCCCCCACCTATGATAAGGAGAGCTAGGCCAACAGAAAGAGTGAAACTTTAAGAGTGGGAAAAAAAAATAAACAAAGGAAAGAAAACCCTTTTCCCCAATTTAAATGCTAATTCTAAAATTGTATTGATTAAATCCTGCCAGGTTTTAAAAAGTTTTGATTTTTTTCAGTTTCAAATAGTATGTATCATCAGTTACCCACTGACTTAAAATAGTAGAGTTAGGATTCTTCCAGTTGAGCAAGATAAGTCTACGTTCCAATAGTGAAGTAAAGGCAATTACAGTTTGTTTGTCCTTCTCCACTTTAAGCCCATCTGGAAGTACACCAAACACAGCTGTTAATGGGTTAGAGGGATTGTGACACCAAGGCTCCCTGAAAGGCATTTAAAGATTTTGGTCCAAAATGATGTTAATTTGGTGCAGGCCCAAAACATATGACCCAATGAGACTGGAACTTGATTGCAACGTTCTCAGGGTGGATCTTGCCCTGGAAACATTTTCAACAATTTTAAATAAGACAGATGTGCTTGATAAAAGATTTTAAGTTGAATAATTGTATGCTTTGCGCATATGGAGCCAGAGTGAATTTTCAGCATGGCTGCATTCCACTCCTTTTCTGAAATGTTGAGTAAGAGATCCTTTTCACACTGTACTCTAGGTTCTTTGAAAGGGAGGGACTTTAAAATGTTTTTATATATAACAGAAATGCTATCTGAGTCCTCAAGACTGATCAATATTTCTTCTGGAATAGAGGTAGGAGGGAGGTGAGGAAAATTGGGCAGATTTTGTTTAGCAAAATTTCTAAATTGAAGGTAGTGAAAGAATTGTGTTGATGGAAAATTAAATTTGGAGTGTAATTGTTTGTAGGATATGAAGATGTTATCTATTTACAGATTTCAAAGTGATTTAATCCTGTATATTTTCCAAGCATTAAAAATTGTGTACAGGTGGTTTTCGTGCAGAGGTGCCACAGATAAAAGCTTTTCTATCTTGAAGTACTTCCGACATTGATTCCATATTCTGAGTGAATGAAATGCAATTGGGTTGTTAGTATATTGGCGATGACTTGTATTTACTGGGGTACAAAGCAAGAAAAATAAAGAAGTACTGCAGGATTTTATTTCTACTGTTGACCAAGCCTGTGTATGTTCATCTATCTGTGTCAATGTCCAGGTTTTTATAGCTTGCATTGTATATTTGTCGCCCTGTAATAAATTGAAAGTTAGATAGAGCCATGCCACCTTCTGCCTTAGGTCTTTGTAAGGTCACCCTTTGAATACGTGAATGTTTTGAATTCCAAATAAATGAGGGTATGATTGAATCTAACTTATTAAAAAATGATGTATTAATGTATATTGGAATGCTTTGAAATAGAAAAAGAAGTTTAGGAAGGATATTCATCTTGACTGTGTTAAATCTTCCAGCTAAAGTGAGATGAAGGATAGACCAAGTTTTTCCATGCAATAGCAAAATTTTGTTTATAAAGAGCTCTATGCTTACTTGTGATGTTTATCCCTAGGTATTTAAACTAATCTGTGATGACAAAAGGGAAGTTGTCCAATCTAATATTGTAAGCTTGAGAATTCACTGGAAAGAGCACACTTTTATTAAAATTAATTTTGAGTAGAGAAATCTTTTGAAATTCTACTAGTGCTGATAGCACTGCAAGCACAGTATTTTGTGGATCAGATATATTGTATGTAGCACCATATCATGTGCATATGGTGATATTTTCTGTTCAAGTCCTTTTCTGGTAATCCCCTTTATCTCATAAGCATTTTGAAAGTAAACTGCCAATGGCTCGATGGCATTTGCAAAAAGCACTGATGACATGGGGCATCCTTGTCTAGTACCACGTTCTAATCTGAAGTAGTCTGAAATAAAGTTGAAATACAAACTGAAGCTTCTGGACTGGTATACAGTAGTTTGATTCATGCAAACATGTTCAGGCCAAACCCAAATTTCTCCAATGTAGTGAAAAGGTAGTCCCATTCAAACAAATCAAATGCTTTTTCTGCAACCAACGATAATATCATCTCCGGGGTGTTAGACTTTGTGGGTGAATATATTACATTAAACAGGCATCGAAGATTGGAAGCTAAGAGTCTACCCAAAATAAATACAGTTTGGTCTCTGATATTACCGAAGGAAGCACTTTCTCAATCCTTTTAGCTAGAACTTTGGAGAGTATCTTTAACATCATTATTCAGATGTGAGATTGTATGTCTGTATGATGGACATTGTAATAGGTCCTTATTTTGCTTAGGAAAGACAATAAATAATGCTTGGCGAAAAGTTTGATGTAGAATTCTCTACCTCAAGAGAAGTCTCTAGCATTTGTTAATGTTTCTAAAAAAGGGGAGCTAACTTGAGAATTTTTAATAAAATTTGGCAGGGTAGCCATCACGGCCTCCTGCTAACCCACTCTGTAGTAAGTTTATAGCATCTAGTAATTGTGAGAGTGCTAGAAGTTTATCCAGTTCCACTGCAGAGTATCTAGCTGTGGTATCTGTAATACATCCAAAAATGCATTAAGTTGTGTCATGTCTTCTTTAAACTGAAATGTGTGCACTATATTTTTGTGGCCAATGATTTTGTCTCCGTCTCCGTGTTGGTAATTAATTGGTGAATACGTATTTTAAGAAGAGGGAGGAACATAGGGTGACATACAAGAGTGGAGGAAGATGCACACAGGTAGATTACATCCTATGCAGAAGAGTCAATCTGAAGGAGATTGAAGACTGCAAAGTAGTGGCAGGGGAAAGTGTAGTTAAGCAGAATAGGATGGTGGTCTGTAGGATGACGTTGGAGATCAAGAAGAGGAAGAGAGTGAGGGCAGAGCCAAGGATCAAATGGTGGAAGTTGAAAAAGGAAGACTGCAAGGTTGTGTTTAGGGAGAAAGTGAGACAGGTACTGGGTGGTAGTGAAGAATTACCAGACAGTTGGGAAACTACAGCAGATGTAGTATTGGTGACAGCAAGAAGGGTGCTTGGTGTGACATCTGGACAGAGGAGGGAGGAAAAGGAAATCTGGTGGTGGAATGGGGAAGTACAGGAGAGTATACAGAGGAAGAGGATGGCACAGAAGAAGTGGGATAGTCAGAGAGATGCAGAAAGTTGACAAGAGTACAAGGAGATAAGGCGCAAGGTCAAGAGAGAGATGGCGAAGGCTAAAGAAAAAGCGTATGATGAGTTGTATGAGAGGTTGGATACTAAGGAGGGAGTAAAGGACCTGTACCGATTGGCTAGACAGAGGGAGCGAGCTGGGAAAGATGTGCAGCAGGTTAGGGTGATAAAGGATAAAGATGGAAATGTACTCACAAGCGAGGAGAATGTGTTGAGCAGATGGAAAGAGTACTTTGAGAGGCTTATGAATGAAGAGAACGAGAGAGAGAAGAGGTTGGATGATGTGAAGATAGTGAATCAGGAAGTGCAACAGATTAGCAAGGAGGAAGTAAGGACAGCTATGAAGAGGATGAAAAGTGGAAAGGCCATTAGTCCAGATGACATACCTATGGAAGCATGGAGGTGTTTAGGAGAGATGGCAGTGGAGTTTTTAACCAGACTGTTTAATGGAATCTTGGAAAGTGAGAGGATGCCTGAGGAGTGGAGAAGAGGTGTTCTGGTGCCGATATTTAAGAATAACGGGGATGTGCAGGAGTGCAGTAACTACAGAGGGATAAAATTGATGAGCCACAGCATGAAGTTATGGAAAAGAGTAGTGGAAGCTAGGTTAAGAAGTGAGGTGATGATTAGTGAGCAGCAGTATGGTTTCATGCCAAGAAAGAGCACCACAGATGCAATGTTTGCTCTGAGGGTGTTGATGGAGAAGTATAGAGAAGGCCAGAAGGAGTTGCATTGCGTCTTTGTGGACTGGGAGAAAGCATATGAGTGCCTCGAGAGGAGTTGTGGTATTGTATGAGGAAGTCAGGAGTGGCACAGAAGTATGTAAGATTTGTGAAGGATATGTACGAGGAAAGTGTGACTGTGGTGAAGGCTGCAGTAGGAGTGATGAATGCATTCAAGGTGGAGGTGGGATTACATCAGGGATTGGCTCTGAGCCCTTTCTTATTTGCAATGGTGATGGACAGGTTGACAGACGAGATTAGACAGGAGTCCCCGTGGTCTATGATGTTTACTGATGACATTGTGATCTGTAGCAATAGTAGGGAGCAGGTTGAGGAGACCCTGCTGAGGTGGAGATATGCTACAGAGAGGAGAGGAATGAAGGTCAGTAGGAACAAGACAGAATACATGTGTGTAAATGAGAGGGAGGTCATGGAATGGTGAGGATTAGTGATGAGTGAGCATGCTCGGCCGAACATGTGTTCGGCTCAAGCATCGCTATGCTCGGAGCATGGCGCTACTCGAACGAGCACCACATGTGCTCGTGCGCCATGCTCGAGTCTCCGCCCCGCACGTTTCGCGGGTTGGAGATAGCCAATCAAGGGGCAGGTAAGTACTGCCCTCAATTTAATTCCAGTAGCCATGTCAGGTGCTGGCATTACAGTGATTGGCTGGCCAGAACACGTCATCGGGTGCTATATAGCAACTGATGCCGTGTGTTCGGCTCAGACAGAAACAGGGAGAGACACGGATAGGCAGGGACAGATTAGTGTGCGCAGACTTTCACAGCTCTCACATTCAGCAAAGACCCAAAAGTCCTTTTAAGGACTCTAGTTTGTGTTTGACAGTCTGTATTTTAGACTACATTCATCTGGACACAATATACTGTGCATGTTCTGAGCTTTTTTGTGACTTATAGTGTTCTAAAACAGTGGCTGTAGTTCACATTACATTCATCTGGGCCTAATATACTGTGCATGTTTTGGCATTTTTTGTGACATATACAGTCGGACATCAGAAAAAATTTTCTGTACTTTAAATTCAATTTAATCTGGGGCAAATATACTGTCCATATTCTGGTCTTTTTTGTCACATATAGTGTCCTTAAACAGTGGCTTTAGTTCACATTACATTCATCTGGGCCTAATATACTGTCCATATTCTGGTGTTTTTAGTGACATATACATTTTAGCGGCATTAATATGAAGAAGGTGAGGAATAAGGGACAGGGAAGTGGGCGTGATGCTGATGGTGCACGCAGAGGCCGTGGCCCTGGGCACGAAGAGACTGTGCTTGCTGCCAGTGCACCAGAAAAAAAAAAAAAAACACTGTACCCAGCTTCATGTCCAAGTTAGCTGGGCGTCACAGGACAATACTGTCCAAGTCAGGCCAGTGCGAACAGTTGGTCGGTTGGATTGCTGAAGATAATGGTTCCAGTCCTTTAAGCACCACCCTCTCTTCCACCAGGTCCAGTCTCTGTAGCCAAGAGCCTGGTCAACAAAATCCTCAGTCTGATCATCCTTCCTCCCACCATGTAGAGGCTTTCCAAACGAGTGATCTCACACTCGGATATTCCGAGGAGCTCTTTACAGCGCCACAATTAGATTTGGCCCTCTCGCCCAGCACGCTGGAGGAGGGACCTGAGATATTGTGCCCTGATTCCCAACGTCTTGAGCCTTCACAGTCGCAAGAAGTTGACGGTGGTGATCGGCAATCACGAAGTGGATGATGATGAGACACAGTTGCCAAACACTCAGGTTATGTTTAGGTCAAGTCAGGAGGATGAGCAGAGTGAGGAAGTGGAAGAGGAGGTGGTGTACGATGAGGTCACTGACCCCAAATGGGAAGGTGAAAAGCCGAGCGAGGACAGCAGTACAGAGGGGGAGGGATCCTCAGCACCGCAACAGGCTGGAAGATGCAGTGGTGTTGCAAAAGGGAGATGTCAGGCCACACCAAACAGGCCTGCAACCGTGACACCGAGCACCCCCATGCGGAAATCTACCTTGCCAAGGGGTAGGTGTTCCGCAGTATGGCTTTTTTTAAGGAATGTGCAGACGACAAAAGAGTGGTAGTTTGCAACCTGTGCAGTACCAAAATGAGCTGGGGTGTGAACACTAGCAACCTCACCACCACCAGCATGATATGCCACATGGCATCCAAGCACCCTAATAAGTGGGCCGAACGCCTGGGTCCACAATCTGTATCTGCGGGTCACACCACTGCCTCCTCCTCCCTTGTGTTACGCACTGCTGGCCAATCCCCTGTCAAAGGCGCTGGCCCGGATGCCCCGCTCCCTGCACCTGGACCTTCACATCAACCAGCAGGATCTACATCCACTTCCCTCTCCCAGCGCAGTGTCCAAATGTCAATAAAACAGGCATTTGAACGCAAGCGCAAATACCCACCAACCCACCCACAGGCCATAGCCCTAAATGCGCAACTTTCAGAATTACTGGCCCTTGAAATGTTGCCATTTAGGCTTGTGGACACTGAGGCCTTCCACAGCCTGATGTCGGCGGCCGTCCCTCTGTACACAGTCTCCAGCCGCCACTATTTTTCACAGTGTGCCATGCCCGCTTTACACCAGCATGTGTCCCAGAACATCACCCATGCCCTGACCAACGCAGTAACTGTGAAGATCCACCTCACCACGGACACATGGACAAGTGCTGGTGGCCAGGGACACTACATTTCCCTGACTGCACACTGGGTGAATGTTGTGAAGGCCGGAAATGAGTCGTACCCTGGGATGGCACAGGTGCGACTCACGCCCAGGATTGCGGGTCTCCGCCAGCAGCTATGCTACTGGCTCCAACCTCCACTTCTCCTCCGCCTCCTCCTCCTCCACTTCCACCTCAAACAGCAGTCAGCCATCAGTCACTAGCTGGAAGCAGTGTAGCAATGCTGTGGGGAAGCTCCAATAGGCAGTACTGAAGCTGATCTGCTTGGGGGACAAACAGCACACCACCGCAGAGCTGTGGCAGGGTATAAGGGACCAGACCGAGCTGTGGCTCTCGCCACTCAACCTACAACCAGGCATGGTTGTGTCTGACAATGGCTGTAACTTGGTGGCGGCTTTGGAGCTCGGCAACCTGACACACATTCCATGCCTAGCCCATGTTTTAAACTTAGTTGTTCAGCGGTTTATCAAAACCTACCCCAATTTGTAAGAGCTACTAGTGAAGGTGCGCAGCTTGTGTGCCCATTTCAGAAAGTCGTCCACAGCTTCAGCCGGTTTGTCAACCCTGCAGCAGCGCTTGCGACTTCCAGCTCACCGACTGTTGTGCAACCTGAGCACGCGCTGGAACTCTACGTTCTACATGTTGGCCAGGCTTTGTGAGCAGCAGAGGGTAATTGTGGAATGCCAGATGCAACATGGTCGTCGCCTTTCCAGTCAACTGCCACTATTCACAAGTGAGGAGTGAACATTGATGTCAGACCTATGTGAAATTTTAAAAAACTTTGATGAATCCACAAAGATGGTTAGTGGTGATAACGCTATCATCAGTGTAACCATCCCACTGCTGTGTCTACTTAAACGATCACTGCTTACAATTAAGGAGGACGCTCTGAATGTGGCAGACGAGGTAATGGGGGAGGAGATGACACAGGGTGATAGCGAGACCACCCACAGTTTGGCTTCACAGCGCAACTTGGACCATGAAAGGAGGAGGAGGAGCTGCTGGAGACTGTTGCCTCTGCTACAGAGGGTAGTAGTACCCATGTAACTTTAATTACATCTGTTCAGCGTGGATGGGAAGAGGAAGAGGAGGAGGAGGAGGAGATGGAGAGTCATCCAGATGTCGACATTGATGCCTTGCCTGTTGGTACTCTGGCACACATGGCTGACTTCATGTTAGGCTGCCTTTCCCGTGACCCTCGCGTTATACATATTTTAGATAACACAGATTACTGGGTGTTCACCCTTCTTGACCCCCGCTACAAAGAGAACTTCTCATCTCTCATTCCTGTGGCGGAGAGGACGAGTAAAATGGTGCAATACCAGAAGGTACTTGTGGAGGGATTGCTCCAAAATTTTCCGTCTGACAACGCGGCCGGCACAGTCCGTACTTCCTTAGGCAACCGAGGAAGGGAGACAAGGGGAACACACAGCAGTTCCAACAAAGGCAGGGCAACACTAACCAAGGCATGGGACACTTTCATGACACCCCGCCAGCAACCTGAAGTGCAGCCTAGTGGTACAAGGAGGGAAAAGTTTTGGAAGATGGTGAAGAAATACATAGCAGACCGTGTCAGCGTCTTAAATGATCCCTCAGTGCCGTACAACTACTGGGTGTACAAGCTGGACACGTGGCACGAACTTGCGCTCTATGCCTTGGAGGTGCTGGCCTGCTCTGCTGCCAGCGTTTTATCTGAGCGCGTATTTAGTGCTGCTGGTGGCATTATAACAGATAAGCGTATCCGCTTGTCCACTGGCAATGCTGACAGGTTGACTCAGATAAAAATGAACAAGGCCTGGATTTCTCCTGATTTCTCAACTCCACCACAGGAGAGCTGAGCTGATAAAGGCAATTTCAAAATATCTTTTTTAATGGACTTTAAAATGCACTGCACAAGGTATGTGGTTGGCTCTTGTTTTCTACTCCTCCTCCTCCTCATCCAGATTGTATATATTCCCTGCACTCTAATTTTTTAAATAAGGTCAGCTCAAGTGCAGGCCCTCAACTCTAATTTTTTTATAGGGTGCGCTGAACAGCGTGCTCTCGCATCTAATGTTTTAGAGAGTCAGCTCACCTGCAGGCACTCGCATGTAATGTTTTAGAGTGTCAGCTCAACTGCAGGCACTCGCATGCAATGTTTTAGAGCGTCAGCTCACCTGCAGGCACTCGCATGTAATGTTTTAGAGCGGCAGCTGAACAGCATGCACTTGCATCTAATATTTTAGAGCGTCAGCTCAACTGCAGGCACTCGCATGTAATGTTTTAGCGCGTCAGCTCAACTGCAGGCACTTGCATGTAATGTTTTAGAGCGTCAGCTCAACCGCAGTTACTCCCATGTAATGTTTTAGAGCGTCAGCTGAACAGCATGCACTCGCATCTAATGTTTTACAGCGTCAGCTCACCTGCAGGCACTGTCATATAATGTTTTAGAGCGTCAGCTCACCTGCAGGCACTGTCATATAATGTTTTAGAGTGGCAGCTGAACAGCATGCACTCGCATATAATGTTTTAGAGCGTCAGCTCGCCTGCAGGCACTCCCATATCATGTTTTAGAGCGTCAGCTCACCTACAGGCACTCCCATATCCTGTTTTAGAGCGTCATTTTTCCTGTAAAATTGATTTTTTGGGGGGGTTTTGGGCGTGTTTTTGTCAGTCTGTAAAAGTGGCGTACAACTCGGACAAACTGGTTCCCAGCAGCGACTTGGGAGTCCAAGATGCATCCAGACATCGTCCCCATGCTGTTCCCGGTCTATTTGAGGGTGTTTCTGTCACTTTCTGACCTTTTCCAATGGACCAGGCACCCTCCCCTCTTTAGAGCAGGGGGTGTCTGGTTGTCTCCCATTAACTTACATTATACTCGGGTGCTCGAACACCCGAACACTTTGGTGCTCGCTCATCACTAGTGAGGATGCAAGGAGTAGAGTTGGCGAAGGTGGATGAGTTTAAATACTTGGGATCAACAGTACAGAGTAATGGGGAGTGTGGAAGAGAGGTGAAAAAGAGAGTGCAGGCAAGGTAGAATGGGTGGAGAAGAGTGTCAGGGGTGATTTGTGACAGACGGATATCAGCAAGAGTGAAAGGTAAGGTCTACAGGACGGTAGTGAGACCAGCTATTTTATATGAGTTGGAGACGGTGGCACTAACCAGAAAGCAGGAGACAGAGCTGGAGGTGGCAGAGTTAAAGATGCTAAGATTTGCATTGGGTGTGATGAGGATGGACAGGATTAGAAATGAGTACATTAGAGGGTCAGCTCAGGTTGGACGGCTGGGAGACAAAGTCAGAGAGGTTAGATTGCGTTGGTTTGGACATGTGCAGAGGAGAGATGCTGAGTATATTGGATGCTAAGGATAGAGCTGCCAGGCAAGAGAAAAAGAGGAAGGCCTAAGAGAAGGTTTATGGATGTGGTGAGAGAGGACATGCAGGTGATGGGTGTAATAGAACAAGAT
Organism: Polypterus bichir lapradei; assembly: GCA_026402145.1. Lineage (NCBI taxonomy): Eukaryota > Metazoa > Chordata > Cladistia > Polypteriformes > Polypteridae > Polypterus > Polypterus bichir. Next base: position 250,468,149 of record JANRMT010062791.1, read on the forward strand.
GTAGAGGACAGAAAGATATGGAAAAAGATGATCTGCTGTGGCAACCCCTAATAGGAGCAGCCGAAAGAAGAAGAACTTTACAGTTAAATAAATTACCCATGACGATCACATATCGCCCTTCAGAATCAGATACTACATCTGATACTAAAAATTAAATTGTTCTATATATAAGAATTCCCACACCTCTAGTTTTCTTTGTATAGCTGGAATGGAATATTTGGCCAGTCCAATCTCTGTGCAACTGAAACTGATCCTTGCTTAATAAGTGGGTTTCTTGTACAAATACTATTTTAGCGTTTAGACCTGTTAGAGGAAAAAATAATTTCTTCCTCTTTAAACTGTGATTGAGCCCTTTTACATTCCAGCTTACAAAGTTCACTGTTTGGTCATAGAGACATTGCTTCTGAATTTTTCTTGTCATTTTATAATCTTAAATTAAGGTTGTGCATTATTATGGGACTCGTCCGTTACAGGAGATGGACGTCTGAGATGGAACTCTGTTAGCAGTGGTGTTATTTTTTCTTTTATCATCCTGAGGTATTCTGGAATATACTCAACTTGAGCTGCTTCAATTACAGTATATGCAAGCATGTATAAGCATGTGTGCCAGAAAAAAGGCTCAGAAAAAAATGATAAAGACTGCTAAAGCTTCATCTAAGCCTAAACAGGCCTTGAACAGATAGGCAAAAGCACAGATTGCCCGAGACCTGATGCTGCTGCATCGTCTCCAGCCGAGAGTGAAAGTGGAAATGAATGTGCAAGTGAGTTGAGCTAGGAGTACTCGTCGATTTCAGGTTAATTGAAAGTGAAAATGGCCTTACCTTTCATGCTGTCAACTACCCATTGCGAGCCAGAAACACCTAATCCTGTCTGATCTGAAGGTAACAATCGCTGTAATGGCCTCCGCTCTCGAGGGGGGAGGGGGGACATAAAGGAGCTCAAAAAAAATATAAGGAAAATGCATCTAAGTTTGAGAATAAACTTTGAGCACTTGGCGCTCAGTTTGAAGACATTAAGCAAACTTTCATGACTCGTACTGAAATAGTTGAACAACTGGCATCTACTGCTGACAGAAAAGCAACGACTGCAAATGTTGAATGCAAAAGTGCTTGGAGACAGACTAGCTGCATTGGAAGATGGATACAGAAGGAATAATATCAGAATTAAATGTCTCCCTGAAAGTTGTGAAAGTTCAAACCCATTGAAATTCACCGCTGAACTATACTCTAACATAATTGGAGGGGACTTCAAATCAGACACCAAGATAGCAGCAGCTTACCGGATATGTGGTTTGAATGCCTTAAAACCTAGGAGCCTCCTAGTGCATTTTGACAAGTTACAATTTAAATTAATGTTACTTCTCAGATAGAAACAAGAGATCATATTTGAAAATAACGGCATTTGTATTTTCAATGATTTCCCACCTTCAACAGCTGCTAAACGAGCCACATTTTTACAGCATTAAACAACACTTATGGAAAGCCGAGAACAGATACAGCCTCTTGTATCCTGCCAAAACTGAAAGTGGACATTCAAGGTAAGTTCTACATTTTTACTTCTCTGGAAGAAACAGAAAAAGAGCTAAGAAAACTGATCCCGAAACTTTTTGAAATATGACAGTGAGTTGCATCGTGTCTTGGCAAGCAAACAAGATCTTACCTGCTGTTTGATCAGCTTTTTTTGTCTATGTTTTAATTACAATTATATGCATGTATCAATGTATGTACAGTATGTGTATATATGTATGTGTATATCTATATATATACAGTATATATATACTCAGCAAAAAAAGAAACGTCCCCTGACTTTCAACTGTTTTTACTTTCAGTAAACTTAATGTGTAAATATTTGTATGAACATTAAAAGAGTCAACACCATAAGACATAAACTAAAAATGTTTCACAATGTGTCCCTGAATGAAGGGAGGCTCAAAATCAAAAGTACCAGTCAGTATCTGGTGTGGCCACCAGCTGCTTGAAGTACTGCAGTGCATCTCCTCCTCATGGACTGGACCAGATTTATCAGTTCTTGCTGTGAGATGTTACCCCACTCTTCCACCAAGGCACCTGCAAGTTCCTGGACATTTCTGGGGGGAATGGCCCTAGCCCTCACCCTGCGATCCAACAGGTCCCAGACGTGCTCAATTCCTTCGACGATAAACACGAATCCGTCCATCACCCCTGGTGAGACAAAACCATGACTCATCAGTGAAGAGCACTTTTTGCCACTCCTGTCTGGTCCAGCGAAGGTGGGTTTGTGCCCATAGGCGGCGTTGTTACTGGTGATGTCTGGTAAGGACCTGCCTTACAACAGGCCTGCAAGCCCTCAGTCCAGCCTCTCTCAGCCTATTGCGGACAGTCTGAGCACTGATGGAGGGATTGTGTGTTCCTGGTGTGACTCGGGCAGTTGTTGTGGCTATCCTGTACCTGTCACGCAGGTGTGATATTCAGATGTACCGATCCTGTGCAGGTGTTGTTACACGTGGTCTTCCACTGCGAGGATGATCAGCTGTCCTTCCTGTCTCCCTGTAGCGCTGTCTTAGGC
>JANRMT010062791.1:250485692-250507461 GCA_026402145.1 Polypterus bichir lapradei
TGTATGTATGTATGTATGTATGTATGTATGTATATTTAATATATTTTTATATTCATGGCATTCGTAGTCTGAATCACAATCTGATTGTATGTGTGGTTACCTACCAGGTAACACTTGTGGTTGGTCTGCAAGTCGGCAAACATCCGCCACGGTGCCCTCTTCAGTTGCAAGAAGCAGATCATAGAATGGTTGAATAGTTTACTGTCAAATAATGCAAAGAGTACGCGACACGTGTTTCGCCCTAATTCTGGGCTCATCAGGCGTACACACTCACTGCACCCCCTCTCGGGGAATCGAACGACGTCTGAGGCGAAACTTCTTTACGTTGCGCCACGGCGTGTAGTTTATTTGACAACATGTAGATCGGGGTAACTGCATTCATGGCAATTGTAGTCTGAATCACAATCTGATCGTGTACTCTTTGCATTATTTGACAGTAAACTATTCAACCATTCTATCTATCTATCATATAGTGCCTTTCACTCTATCTGTCTATCTATCACACATACAAGCATTCAGAAATGGTAAAGGTGACTCCAGATTGTTGGCCCTGGAGGCAGAATTTCAAAGGCCAAGCCGTATCTGAAGCTGGCAAATAAAATGAAACTGGGCAAAAGTGTGGAATCATCCAGAAGTCCTGCACAGTCTGATGTTGGTGTTCTTTTGCCCATCTTGACCTTCTGTGTATTTAAAGGAGAGGCCAACTGAGGACCTGTAAGGTGTTTCTTTCTCAGACTACACACTCTCCTGCTCTTCTGTCCTCATCCCATTCAGTTTCCCTTCTTCTCTGACGTCAGGCTGGCGAGTATATGCACTGCTACAGCATGTTGTTGCTGCACCCACCACACGATCAAATGGCTCAGGATCCTGGTTGGCAGCCCCCCCCAAGCAGACACGCAGTCTGGTGTTAGCCAGGTGTTACGTGAGGGGCCCCTTGGCCTGGCCCAGCCACTAAGGGGTCCTCCCCAGTGAAGCTCACCCTCAGGTAATCGTGCCACATGGCTGTAGTGCCATGACTGACGCTCCCTCACAAAGCAGGTCATGTGCCTCATTCGGGTAAAGGAGTGGATGTCTTTAAATAAAATCTTCATTTTCTTGGTAGGCTGGTGCGCTGCATGCAAAAGGTGTTTCAGCCATTTTTATAAAACTGAACTGTACAAGGGCCAGCGTGTGTCAAAGTCAAGTCAAAGTGAACTTTATTGTTCTCTCGACCATATACAAGTATACAGATAGACGAAATTGCGAAGCTCAGGGTCCACAGTGTAACAACATGATGTGCAAATAATAAATTAAAAATCGAATTAAAATTTAAAAATTAAAACACAAACGAGACAAGACATTGTGCAAAGATAGGACAAAGAAGTAGCAGCAAATATTGTGTAAGTTATGTAATATAATTAATAAATAAATAATAGATATAGATAATACAGAGATTATCAGTGTATGATAAAAGTTGTTTAAGACGTGTAAACAATGACAGGTCAGAATGTTTCACAGCAGAAGGATATCAAGAGTGTCCAAATACTTAAAGGTCAATATGAGATTTTCAGTTCTTTTCTACCTGCACACTCATTTTAGCAGGATAGTGGTTTTCATGTATAAAAGTTCTGTTTTTAGAGGTGGTTGAGGCCGTGTGGAAGGTCCCGGGGGCAGCCTGGTGTTAAGGAGTCTAACAGCTTGGGGGTAAAAACTCTCCTGCAGCCTGGCAGATTTGGCTTTGATGCTGCAATATCTTCTCTTGGATGGCAGAAGTGTGAAAAGTCCATGTGAGTGGTGTAAGGGGTCCTGCACAATGCTGCAGGCCTTGCGGACACTGCGTTTGTAAAATATGTCCTGTAGTGAAGGGAGAGGCACCCCAATAATGTTCTCTGCTGTCTTCACTATCCTTTGCAGGCGCTCGCGGTCGGATATGTTGCAGTTTCCATACCAGACAGTGATGTAGCTGGTCAGGACACTCTCCATGGTGCCTCTGTAGAACATGGTGTGGATGGAAGGGGGAAGATGTGCTCGCTTGAGCCGCCTCAGGAAGTTTAGTCTCTGCTGGGCTTTCTTGATTAGTGATGAGGTATTATGTATCCATGTAAGTTCCTCAGTTATGTGCACACCGAGGAACTTGGTACTCCTAACAATCTCCACATCTAAACCGTTGATGCAGAGAGGGATGTGGGCAGTACATGATTTTCTGAAGTCCACGATTATCTCTTTTGTCTTGTCGACATTGAAAGATAGATTGTTGTCTTCACACCATGCAGACAGCCGTTTCACCTCATCTCTGTATGCTCTTTCATCATCCCTGCTTATCAGTCCCAGCACCGTCGTATCATCCGCAACTACTGTTTAACATCATTCCCTGGGTTTACTCTTTCAGGACTGTTTAAGGTTATACAGTCATTTGAAAATTTAATTCTTTGGATTTTTGTTTATCATTGGCTGAGCTTTCAAAGTAGCAATTTCCTTTTACTATATGACATGCCTTATGGAAACAGTAGTATTTCAGCAGTGACAGTACATTTATTGGATTAATAGAAAATATGCAATATGCATCATTACAAAATTAGACAGGTGCATAAATGTGGGCACCCCAACAGAGATGTTACATCAATACTTAGTTGAGCCTCCTTTTGCAAATATAACAGCCTCTAGATGCCTCCTATAGGCTTTGATGAGTGTCTGGATTCTGGATGGAGCTATTTTTGGCCATTCTTACATACAAAATCTCTCCAGTTCGGTTAAATTTGATGGCTGCCGAGCATGGACAGCCTGCTTCAAATCATCCCTTAGATTTTTGATTATATTCAAGTTAGGGGACTGTGATGGCCATTCCAGAACATTGTACTTCTCCCTCTGCATGAATGCCTTTGTAGATTTCGAACTGTGTTTTGGGTCATTGTCTTGTTGGAATATCCAATCCCTGTGTAACTTCAACTTTGTGACTGATGCTTGAACATTATCCTGAAGAATTTGTTGATATTGGGTTGAATTCATCTGACCCTCGTCTTTAACAAGGGCCCCAGTCCCTGAACTAGCCACACAGCCCCACAGCATGATGGAACCGCCACAAAATTTGACAGTAGGTAGCAGGTGTTTTTTCTTGGAATGCGGTGTTCTTCTTCCGCCATGCAAATCGCTTTTTGTTATGACCAAATAATTCAATTTTTGTCTCATCAGTCCAAAGTAATTTGTTCCAAAATTAATCTGTCTTGTCTAAATGAGCATTTGCATACAACAAGTGACTCTGTTTGTGGCATGAGTGTAGAAAGGACTTCTTTCTTATCACCCTGCCATACAGATGTTCTTTGTGTAAATTGCGCTGAATTGTAGAACGATGTACAGATACACCATCTGCAGCAAGATGTTCTTGCAGGTTTTTGGAGGTGATCTGTGGGTTGTCTGAAACCATTTTCGCAATCCTGCACATATGCCGCTCCTGTATTTTTCTTGGCCTGCCAGAGCTGGGTTTAACAGCAACTGTGCCTGTAGCCTTCCATTTCCTGATTCATTCCTTACAGTTGAAACTGACAGTTTAAACCTCTGAGATAGCTTTTTGTAGCCTTCTTCTAAACCATGATACTGAACAATCTTTGTTTTCAGATATTTTGAGAGTTGCTTTGAGGATCCCATGCTGTCACTCTTCAGAGGAGAGTCAAAGGGAAGCACAACTTGCAATTGACCACCTTAAATACCTTTTCTCATGATTGGACACACCTGTCTATGAAGTTCAAGGCTTAACGAGCTAATCCAACCAATTTGGTGTTGCAAGTAATCAGTATTTTGCAGTTACATGCACATTTTTGCATAGCCAGTTTTTTTACATTTGATTTAATTTCATACAACTAAATACTGCTTCACTTGAAATCTTTGTTCGGAAAACACCCCAGTACTCAGATATTCCTAGGAAATGAAAGACATACCACTGTTATCTTTTCTGTTGAAAGTAGATTAAATTATTATGCAGGCTGAGCGGGGGTTCCCAAACCTTTTCATATGAATGTATTTTATGTTTATAGTACTTGGACTGTGTTGTCAATAGATATCCCTATTTTAATCCTTTTAGACTGCTGCTGGGGGGCTTGTTTTTTTGGGACACACTGTGTCACTAGGTATATCAGAGGACTGGGACTTTATGAAGTGTGTTCTAGCCTCATGTGGGGAGACAAAATGATGGGTGGGAGAAAGAGAGCAAGTTATTGCTAATCTATCCTTTCAATCCTTACAATTGTAAGTGCCAATGTAACAATAAGCTTCATGGCAGTAACTGCAGGAAAAATTGGAAATTAAGGTCAAAGCTAATTTATGTAATAATATACTATCTTAAATTAAGACTACAAAATGTCAACAAAAGTTCAGAAGCAATGTCTCCATCACCATACAGTTAATTTTGTGAGCTGGAATGTTAAAGGTCTCAATCAAGAATTATAAAGAGAAATAAAGTATTCTCTCACCTAACAGGTTTAAACAACCGATTTTTTCAAGTTCCGAATAAAATTAGTTTCAAGGCGATATAAGATAAACATTATCAAAACTTTCCAAACCTTATGACCTAGATGTGTGGGCTAATGATGATTTCCCTCACAGGCTGGATCTTGACCTGGGTAACTTTTAGATAAATTTATAATTTATATATATGAAGGATGGACAGTTTTTCATTGGATTAAGACATACTTGGCTGGTATTGAACTAAAACCATGAAATTTGTTAACATACTCTGGTTCATCCAGACTCAGTAGTATCATCAGGGGCATAGATATAGATGAAAGATGAGTGACATTGGACAGGCTACTTTTGACTATGGTTGGAAACATGCACTTATAGCACGTTGCCGCACTCACCATACGACATACCACCAAGTCTTAAATAAGTAATTACAGTAACCCATACAGGTGCATGATTCAAGAACTCCTCTGCCTAAATGTGTCCTCCACTGATTCCATTGGTAAATGGTGCAGCACTAAATTGCTGGTAAAATGATGGTAACTACTGTTGACTGAAGAGCAGAGCAGAGAAAAGAATTGAGAGAGGACTTTGACCAACGCTTCCTACCATGGCTAAGTGAGCAAATGTAACTTTACACAATTCTGACAGCTTCCAACATTTTATTGTATGAATATTTGCTGCCCAGTAATACAATTAAAATGTACTTAGTATCATGCTGCCTTCACCTTTACACCTCGGTAGTGTCACATTTTATGTTTGATAATTTTGAATTTCATATAAATAATGATACAATTGAGTGTAAGTTTTTAAAGAAGTAGTAGCTGTGCAACCTGTTTAAGATGGATTGAAATCCAAGTAATCAAAGTAGACCTCAGTGTTACTGCTTGCAATGCACTATTGGAATGTATTTTGTAATGCATGTAGTGTTAAAATGCACTGCATTTGTCATTCCAACAGATGGCACACCACAAACATTTGTAGTAATAAAATGTATTACTACAAATTTTTGTGTGGGACCATCTGCTGGAATGACAAAAGCAATGCATATGTGTCTATTATATGCCATTTAGTATAGGATTCATAAAAGCAGTGTTAAAGTTTGTATTGCACTATCTGTTGGAATGGAAAATAAAATGCATTTTATTACTACAAATGTTTGTGATGCTCCATCTTTTGGAATGACAGAGACATAGCAAACTGATGATCACATGGATAGACCTACAAACACTTATCTTTTTTTAAGGTGTATTTCTTAATGCCCAGAATATAGGGATGCTCAAAAAGAGATAATAAGAGCTTCGGGAAGATTGTCATTTTGATGATATTAATACTTAATTTAATTAACATCTTGTTTCTTCTTCTTCTTCTTTCAGCTGCTCCCGTTAGGGCTTGCCACAGTGGATCATCTTCTTCCATATCTTTCTGTCCTCTGCATCTTGTTCTGTTACACCCATCACCTGCATGTCCCCTCTCACCACATCCATAAACCTTCTCTTAGACTTTCCTCTTTTGCTTTTGCCTGGCAGCTCTATCCTTAGCATCCTTCTCCCAATATACTCAGCAACTCACCTCTGCACATGTCCAAACCAACACAATCTCACCTCTCTGACTTTGTCTCATTTCTAATCCTGTCCTTCCTCGTCACATCCAATGCAAATCTTAGCATCTTTAACTCTGCCACTTTCAGCTCTGTCTCCTGCTTTCTGGTCAGTGCCACCGTCTCCAACCCATATAACATAGCTGGTCACACTACCATCCTGTAGACCTTCCCTTTCACTCTTGCTGATACCCGTCTGTCACAAATTACTCCTGACACTCTTCTCCACCCATTACACCCTGCCTGCACTCTCTTTTTCACCTCTCTTCCACAATTCCCATTACTCTGTACTGTTGATCCCAAGTATTTAAACTCATCCACCTTCGCCAACTCTACTCCTTGCATCCTCACTATTCCACTGACCACGCTCTCAATTACACACATGTATATAGTTACTACAGTCCTGTACATCTCCCTTATTCTTAAATATCGGCACCAGTACACTTCTTCTCCACTCCTCAGGCATCCTCTCACTTTCCAAGATTCCATTAAACAATCTGGTTAAAAACTCCACTGCCATCTCTCCTAAACACCTCCATGCTTCCTCGGGTATGTCATCTGGACCAACGGCTTTTTCATTCTTATTCCTCTTCATAGCTATCCCTACTTCCTCCTTGCTAATCCATTGCACTTTCTGATTCCTAGGTCCATATCATCCAACCTCTTCTCTCTCTCATTCTCTTCATTCATTAGCCTATCAAAGTACTCTTTCAATCTTCTCAACACACCCTCCTTGCTTGTAAGTATCTTTCCATCTTTATCCTTTATCACCCAAACCTGCTGCACATCTTTCCCAGCTTGGTCCCTTTGTCTAACCAATCGATACAGGTCCTTTTCTCCCTCCTTAGTGTCCAACCTCTCATACAACTTATCATACGCTTTTTCTTTAGGCCCTCTCTACCTCGCGCCTTATCTCCTTGTACTCTTGTCTACTTTCTGCATCTCTCTGACTATCCCACTTCTTCTTTGCCATCCTCTTCCTCTGTATGCTCTCCTGTACTTCCCCATTCCACCACCAGGATTCCTTTTCCTCTTTCCTCTGTCCAGATGTCACGCCAAGCACCCTTCTTGCTGTCATCCTTACTACATCTGCTGTAGTTTCCCAACTCTCTGTTAATTCTTTACTACCACCCAGTGCCTGTCTCACCTCCCTAAACTTAACCTTGCAGTCATTTTTTTCTCAACTTCCACCATTTGATCCTTGGCTCTGCCCTCACTCTCTTCCTCTTCTTTATCTCCAACATCATCTTACAGACCACCTTCCTATGCTGCTTAACTACACTTTCCCCTGCCACTACTTTGCAGTCTTCAATCTCCTTCAGATTTACTCATCTGCATAGGATGTAATCCACCTGTGTGCATCTTCTTCCACTCTTGTACGTCACCCTATGTTCCTCCCTCTTCTTAAAATACGTATTCACCACTGCTATGCCCATCCTTTTGACAAAATCCACTATCCTCTGACCTTCTTCATTCCTCTCCTTGACAGCATACCTACCCATCACCTCCTCGTCTCCTCTGTTTCCTTCACCAACATGACCATTGAAATCTGCTCCAATCACCACTTTCTGTCCCTTGGGTAAATTGTTAATCACTTCATCCAACTCACTCCATCTTGTTTAATATTTCCAATTACATTACGACAATGATAATGTGCATCTTTTCTTAACAATAATGCTGCAGGAAAATTTCAGATGATCCATTTATTTCCAGATGAATAAGCCATTGTGATAAATGACATTGCCATGTATTGTAGAATTTCATATTGCATGAGTGGGTAAATAATTCAACAACACTATATATATTTTGTAAGGAATCCAATTAGCACTTTGTGCTTTTAACTTTTTCATTCTCTCTCATTAAAGCACCATAAAACTTAATGTAGAAAATTTTGCAATTTCAGTGAACAAAGAACCCCTCCAGACCTGTATTTCAAGTTTAGTGTTTATAAAACTCTGGGGTATTGTGCCCTCAGGTAAAATTGCAAATTTTCTCTGTTTTCAGTGTTGCTGTCTTTTTTCAGGCCCATTTTCAATACGTTCCCACCCACGCTGTCAATGGTAAAGCTATTAAGTTCTTCTCTTTTTTCCTTTTTTCCCCCAAATATATTGAAATATTTATTGGTTTGGGTAGGAAACAGACAATATGCTCATTTTAACATGTTATTTACATTTTGTAGTAAACCATAACAGTACTATGAAAGTAATTTCAAGTGAAGTATTGAACAATTTAAAGGGGAAAAGATAGACTGTACTTTTCCATATAAGATTTTTTACTCAGAAATGCCTTTTTATCAGAATAATAGGCTAAGCGTAGCCAGGAAAACATATAATGAAAGGGAAAAGAAGGAGATTAAAAATTGGCTTGCATAAGGAAATTTATTATCTCTATGGAATCAAGTGTGAAATAAAAACAGCTGAAATGTAATACAAGTTAAAAATATAACCCAAAGCACATTGTAGTAGGTGTTGTAAAAAGATTTTCAAAAGCCTGACAGTCATTTCAGTTTCTCAATGTTTCCAGTACTGGTAGCTCATCCTAGTTCAATTCCCTAGGTGAACTATTGAGAGCCTGCAATTCTGTAATAGAAAAAGTGTATTTTAAAAATAAGAATGAAATTTGACTTTTGACAATGTCATAATTATTTGCTGACTATATTTATCTTATCTTCCTTTAAAGATAAGGTGAGAAGCTCAGTCATCCGGGAGGGGCTCAAAGTAGAGCCGCTGCTCCTCTGCATCGAGAGGAGTCAGATGAGGTGGCTCGGGCATCTGATCAGGATGCCTCCTGGACGCCTCCCTGGTGAGGTGTTCTGGGCACGTCCAACCAGGAGGAGGCCCCAGGGAAGACCCAGGACACGCTGGATGGACTATGTCTCCCGGCTGGCCTGAGAACGCCTTGGGATTCCCCCGGAAGAGCTAGAAGAAGTGGCCGAGGAAAGGGAAGTCTGGGCATCTCTGCTCAAGCTGCTGCTCCCGCGACCCGATCTCGGATAAGCGGAAGAGGATAGATGGATGGATGGTTGGATATATTTATCTTAATAAGTCAGACCGTTGACTAACTAGTAGCACTAGCAGAAAAGGGTAATGGGGATCATGTTTTCATATTTAATGTTACCCATCCCCATCAAGATTTACTGTCCTGCAGCACCTTGAGTCACTAGCTCATTAAACCACAGGGTGACAAGACGATTTATTGAGTTACTGTTTTGCTTCACCTCATCCAACTGTGTAATTTCTTCTCCCATCATGCCCGTCATGACTACCGACAGTTATAACAGGCACACTGGCATAAGGAACGCATTTCTTTGTATTATTATATCATTATTAATGTTTGTATTTTCTACATTTTGCATTTATGTAATAATTTGTGCTATATGTAATGTTTTACAGTATGTACTGTGTTCGTTCTGGAGAAACTGAATTTCCCTTCAGGGTTAAACAAAATGCCACCTATGAGTCTCTTTTATTGATGGGCTTCAAATTCTGTATCTTTGAATAATATTATTGTTCTTAAGGTTTACTGTATATTTATTTGCCAAAAAATAAACTGGCAGAAATACTAAAAATACCCACAAAGAAGATAATTTCCTGCTTTAAAGAAATCTGAAGCCATTCTTTGTTTCAGGCTTTTCTGGGATGAACCGAATTGCAGGTCAGTGAGCATTCAAGTCAGGATCTCATTAACATTTTCTTAACGATGGCATACAGGGGTGGAATATGCATTTTATTTTATAAAGTGATCAGAGCCTACATTTAATCCAAGTGAAGGTGCAGGTTTATCCAGTTTTGCGCACTGCATAAACCAAACAGGATTAGCAGGATGGTGAGAGATGGAGTGAGCAAAACAGATTAAAAAGAGAATGAAATAAAAAAAACCTTTCAGGTACTGATAGATTAATAACTGAACTCAAAAAACTCCATAGTTTCAAATGATAATGTTTGGCAAGTAATTAAAATAATTACCTTCTAGCCTTTGTTTAATGAACAATATAAATTTTACTGTCACAAAAAACTTTATGAAATGCAATTTGATACTTTTTGTTGTATGTTGATTAAAACCATTGTAAATTAATTGTATAAATTCAAATCATTTCATTTGATGAGTTGATGACAATTGGCGGGGCATATCTATCTTCTATCTGCTGATTATTTATAGGCCTATTAAAAAGAAAAAAATTATACTTGGTTTTAGTCCAAAACAGCACAACTTCACTGAACATAAAACAGGAGCCAAATTGTGATGGCTACACGACTGGGTCAGAGCATCTCCGAAACAGGAGGTCTTGTGGGATGTCGCCAGTATGCATCAGTTAGTGACTAGCAAGTGTGGTCGAAGCAAGGACAACTAATGAATTGGCAACAGGATCATGACGTCCAAGGCTCCTTGAGGAGAGTGGAGAATGAAGGCTAGTCCGCCTCATCTAATCCGAGAGGAGAGCTACTATAGCACAAATTAATAAAAAAAAATAATGGTGGCCATTAAAGAAAGGTGTCAGAACACACATCATAGCTTGCTAGTATGGGGCTGCATAGCTGCAGACCAGTCAGACTGCCCATGCTGACCCTTGTCCACCTCCTAAAGTCCCCACAGTGGGCATTAGACTGTCAGAACTGGACTACAGAGCAATGGAAGAAGGTGGCCCAATGTGATGAATCATGTTTTCTTTTAGATTAGATTACATTATGTGGATGGTCAGTTGCATGTGTGCTGTTTACCTAGGGAAGAGGTGGCAGCAAGATGTATTATGGGAAGAAAGCAAGCCAGCAGAGACACTATTATGCTCTGGGCAGTGTTGTTCTGAGAAACCTTGGGTCCTGGTGTTCATGCTGTTGTTAATTTGACACATACCTCGTACCTAAAATTGTTACACACCATGTACACCCCTTCATCGCAATGGTATTTCCTGATGGCACTGGCATTTTTCAGCAGGATAATGTGCCCTGCCACACTTCAAAAATATGTCAGGAATGGATTGAGGTGTTGACTTGTGGTTGAAGTTCCCCATATCTGATCAAGCATCTCTAGGATGCACTGGAAAAACAAGTCTAATCCATGGAGGTCCCACTTCACAACCTGCAGGACTTAAAGGATCTGCTGGTAATATCTTCTTGCCAGATACCACAGGACACCTTCAGATGTCTTGTGAAGTCCATGCCTCCATGTGTCATTGCTGTTGTGGAGGAACATGTAATGTTGTGGCTGATTAGGATATAGTCAGTATTCTACACAGTATACAGTATCTGATATCACAAAACGCAATCAGGATCCTGTGCTGTACACTTCGTATCCCATAACAGACAGCTGGCATTGTATAATCTTCCATCAATATTCCAGAATATACAGTCAATAGCCCACAACATACAGTCAGAGTCCTGTATTCCATACCATTGTCTGTTACTGTACATATCCAGCACTTGGAATCCATTAAAATTCAATATACACAGATGATATTCTATCAAATATGGTCAATGTCCAGTACTATACACTTGGAATTAACTAACATACGGTACAGCTGTTATCCTTGTTATGACTGATACTTACTGTTAATTTTTACACACTTCTCTGAACCTATTATGTCTTGCTTTATATGTAATTATTATTTTTATTTTGTGGTGGAGTGTAGTTTTAATAAGGTTACAAATATTTCATGTCTTTTCTGACACAGTCTTTGTTTTTATGTGCACTGCCATTTTGAGCAGTGATTACTATGCACCTATGCTCATGCACTTCATGGCCATCTGAGTTTGTAGATATTCTAAAGAATTCTCAGTGCTTTTGGTGTTCAGTGTTTGCAATTACTATACTCAACCTCCTTTTCTGGCTCGACTTTGATTTCTGGTTAGCTTTTTCAATTTAATGCAGGATGGGACGGACCACTGGTAACAATGCACTTGGCTTGGTTTACTGGTGTTTCCTTTCCTGGTCATTTCCATTATAAAAATCTTGCCTTTCTTTTGCCAACCATAACAATGCCCAAAACATACAAATTTTATCTCATAACTTACAGTTAGTATGCTTTCTTATACAGTTGATATTCAGGGCCAAACAATTAATATCTTCAAATATTTAGTTGCTATTCTTTCACATACAGTTTAAATCCAGTACTATACACTTGATATGCCACCACAAAAGGTACCTGTCCCGTACCACACAACCAGTATTCTGTATCACCACTAAAGTTTGCTTACTGACGTCTTCCTGCAGTTAGCTGGCTATTAAAATGCATATCTTTGGTAGTGTTGTTTATGGCAATCAGTCACAATGTGAATGTGACTTATTTGCTGTACAAGAAAACAGGGACACAGATTGAAATTTGTTAAGAGTAAATTCTGCACAAACATTGAAAGATTTTCTTCCGAGAGCCATAGATGCATGGAGTAAAATTGTGAGTAGTATGATAAACAGAGTGGTAGGGTCCTTCAGATCTTCAAAACTGATTTTGGGAAAAACAGGTGAATAGGATTGGTGAGCTTTGTTCAGAATTTTTCTAATGTTCTGATTAATTAGCAAATGGCATTCATTGCCCTGAAAAGTATAATATAACTCACAGACTTCTCAATCCTACTTAATCCAAATCATTGGTCACTGGAGAGTGCAGCCCATCCTGGAAGCATAGAGAGCAAGGCAGGAACCTCCACCAAAACAGGACACCAGTGCATCACAAAGCCCAAGGGCCAAGTAGGGCCAAGTGGATTTTTGGTATGTCTTTGGTATAATGGAGGAAACATACAAACTGGAAACAGGATTTAAATGGGCTGCACTAAATACGTGAATCTGAGTGTGGGACCGCGTGTGATTATGCTCTGCAATGGACGGCCACACAGTCGAGGTGCGCTGCATGCTTTGCTCCTGATGCAGACATTTCATTTGTCTTTTAGCCATAGCCACTCCCCTTTTTGCTGTCTACTCTTAACACCCAGGGGCATTTGTAATTTTAAAATATTATTATAAAATAACAAATTAACTAAAATGTTTGAAAGAGATTTTTAATTATGAAAAATACTTGAATGCGTTTAATGAGCCCTGGAGAGGAGTTGCCCATTCATTATCATTCTTTTCAGTGCACACTAACTGGTGTTTACGCCTTTGAACAAGCAGCAACAGTGAAATTCTATGAAGTCGGTTGGAAAGCGAATATGCTTTTGTGGACTACACACCATTCGTATTTAGCTTTTCTCTGTTTCACATTACATTTTAATTATGGTCTCTTTCACAAAGAGCACAAACAATAACATTAGAAATAGAACAATGCAGGGGAGTTTAATAAAACCTCCTACAGAAATTACACTGATTAAGAGATTATCTGCAGTGAAAACCTGTCACTAGCCAGTTATTCCTAGCTTGGAGTTGTATAGGCTTGGCTGTGGGTTTGTTCCTTTTACATTTAAAATATTTCAAGTGCTGCATGTGATGTAAAATAAATTGCTGTCACTTAAGGAACGTGTTCAGTATCGCACGATTTGGAGATCAGCAGGTTCTGATCATAGTGCAGAACAGTTCTTACTGCCAAATTCTGACTCAGTTATTTTACAGGAGAATGAATTGGGGTAGATGAACTGTCGCAGATATCATCTGGTGTGTGTCCACAGTCTCTGGACACCAGGGTCCTTAGGGGGACATAACCAGTAGGATATTATTGAATAAAAAACAACAATAGTCATAACATATGTAGGCCACACAGAAGTGGCCTTCTTTGTGTCCTTTGGAGGGTAACATCTCCTGTTCCAAACTATACTGCATCAAACATGAATAACGGCTGCCATTAGAAAGATTAAGGCAGCTTGAAGAAAACCTGCTTTTCAAGGTCCACCAGCTCCTGCAGCATTGTTAACTTCACTGGATACTGTTTCAGCATGAATTAAGGAACTTTTGGAATAGTCTTGCAAAGAACTTGAAAGGGAAGGATGGGTGAGCCTTCTTAAATGCTCTGTCTGTCAGCTCATCTTTCACTCTTTAAAAATGCAGTGTATCAAATGCCCTAAAGTACACTTTTTATGGATGATCTGGTAATGTGCATGATGATCACAAGGAAGAATGGAGGGGAGAGTTAAAACAAGAAGCTTCAACTGCATCTGCACTTCTAAACCTGTCCAATACCAAGAACAATGCACCCATGTTTATTTTTAATTTACATTATTATAGTTCTCTGGAAAAATGTCCATCTTGGACAGCCTGTTTTGGGCATGGTAGTACCAGGACCAATTCCCAATTGTAATGTATCAAGACCAATAGCACCAGGACCAATTCTGATGTCATAGTCAAAGACCTCACAATACATGATTTTGCAGTTTTCAGCATCCATGTTGACTCGGCAAACATATATTATAAGCCACAAATGCTAGAAACGTGTAATTCGCATATTTTAATTAACTGAATCTAATCAGTGGCCACTTACAAAATCAATACCATAGAATTGCCCTTCCAGGTTAAGACTCAAAACATTTTGATCAACATATGTAATGAAGGCTGGCAAGGTGGTAGCATGAATGTTAATGGGATTTCCTACAGTAAGCATAGTGTAGCCAAACAGCCAGTAATAAGGCTGATCTTGCCACAGGTTTATGAGAAGAACTGACATTAAAGGTAATCGGGGCCAAAAACTGCTAGGGGGCTGTTGTATATATTATAGTTATGCTGCCAGAGCGATGTTACTAGGGTCATGAGTTTCACCAATGTGACAAAAGCCAGAATGATTTGGACATCTACATAAAGTCAGTGATGCTGGTTTTATGAAATAGAGGCAGGACCATATCAAAAAGTGCATGAGGCTGTCCAAACCAGCCTGTCCCCAGTCCAGCCATCTCTCACAATACATCTTGAGACTCCGGCCTACCAAGACCAGAAATGGGGAAACTGGCTTTAAATTTTAAAAACTGTTTAACCAATCCATAATATCTATGATGTCTCCCAAGGGAAAGGAAACCTCAAAAAACATTTGACTTTAGGAGACAAAGGAGCCAAAAACTCTTTATAAATGAGGATTTGTTTCAGAAAAGTAAAAGTAACAGCAAATGCCCTAAAAAGGCAATCCACAGCAAACAAATTCCAATACACAATCTGTAAACAAAATCCAGGAACCCGAGCAAAATTTTTAAAAACACAGAAAATCGACAAGAAATATAATACTCACGAAAAGCTCCTTCGCAGGTATAATGGATCCCGCCTCTTGGGGTACAGGGACACGGGAGAACACTGCATAACACAAAGAAACACAGTAATTTAAAAAGGCAAGATCAAAGAAATATATTATTTTACATAAGCAAAAACAAAAAAAAAAACTGAACTAATGCAACTTGGACACTTAAACAACAAGGAAAAACATTAAAAAATTCCAAAAATAAACTCTGGCTTAACTGTAACAGTTGGCAGAATTTAATCTTCCTCAGAAGGATCATCTAACTGATAAGACTTTCTGAGTACAGTTTTCAGGTAGATGTGATTTCTACACGGAAACCCCCATCATTGTTGGGAAAGTTGACTGAATCCTGTTGTACTGAGATAACCTGGTTTCTTTTTTATTTTTCCTTTTTTTGCAAAACAATTGAGACTGTTTCCACCATAGACAATAAAGGCGTGAGGAACAAACTGAGAGATACAGAAAGTTGCTGCAAATTACATTTCCTGTTAACTCTGACATTACTTTCTGAAACTATTTCAAGGATGTCTCTTGACTTACATTGCCTGTATTAAGCACATTCAAAATTTTCTGTGTATTCCTTATCTGACAGAAATTCTGAGCCAACCTGTCCAGAAGGGCTCTTCAGTTACATCCTGCAGTTTTAGTTAGCTGGCTTGTTACAATTCAGAGCCATTAATTGTGAATTTTAGTTTTACTCAGTTGCATTAAGGTTTTAATTATTGCCTGCTTTCTTAACAAGTCATTAGTTAATAATGAGGTGCAAATGACAAAGGAACCAGTTGTCCAGCTAACATACTTCCATTTAAACCTGTGTACATGCATCATGAATGCGTCATGATATACATGCATCAACAAAAAGAAAAAGCTCTTGACGTCTCAAAATAACAGTCTTCAAATCAGAAAAAGGCTCCTAAAAACCTTTGTCTGGAGTGTTTTTAAAATGGCTGTGAGACAAGGACCTTAGGAGTTAAGAGGAAAGAGACTAAATTCATTTGAGCTATGGTGCTTACGGTGCTATGTTGAAAATTCAATGGGCTGATAAAATAATTAATGAAGATGTTCTCCCAAGTGTATGGGAAACTATAGCTCAAAGATGAATTAAACTTGTGGGACGCCAATTGACACATGAAGGGCTCCTGAAATTGATAATGGAAGGACAGGTGAAAGGGAAGACAGGCAGAGAAAGACAATGTTTGCAATATCTTCAGCAAATATAGAAAGATGAAGGATGCAGGAGCTACCAGAAAATGAAAAGGAAGGCGGAAAAAAAAGGAATGGAGAGCTGCTGCAAACCTATCTCTGGATTAAACATTAAAGAAGAAGAAGACACACATCATGAAATATCTCTGTTAATGCAGTGTTTTGAAATCAATGAGAGAGAAGGAAAGGACCGAGAGATACAAATCTAGTTTGGACCTCAAAACCCATGGAAAATATCCCTAGAAAATGAAAAATGTGCAGTGATTTGTCTTGGAAGAATGAAAGCACTAACAAGTTTCATTATCTGCTAGACCTGGCTTCTAATTACAATTTTGGTTGGAACAAAACCAGCTACTATGTCTCACCAGGACCACAACTGAGGAAGCCTACTGTAAACCATTATATTATTCTATATATACACTAGATAGGTATTTTGCATGAGAGAACAGAGCTGATTGCAGCCTGACTGGACATTTGATAAGACATTAAATGCTCACACAAGTCATATCCTTGTGAAATTGAGAATGTGTGATAGAACCCACATCACCATCCAGAGAACATGTCAGTAAATGGAATCAAAGGCAGCCTTCAGGTTAATGGAGGTGGTGTATACTGGGCATTAAACTTTATTGACATCTTAGACAGAAGCTATATCATAGAACGTGGTACAACCTGATGGTCCTGATCATTGTTTGGTTGATACAAGTGTTTGAAGTCAAGTTAGTAACATGTAAGAAAAAACCTTAGAATTGACATTAATGTGTTTGGGCAATAGCTTCTTTAGCCCTCTCCACAGCCTTTTACTTTGTAAAGTGATAAGGTTACATCTTCTTTCCAGTCACCTGGGACCTCTTAGGACCACTCTTCCAGACCCTGAGAAACAACAAGTGTAATTCAAAACTGGCTGGTTTAGTCACAAATCAAAGAATATCCATAGATATTAAATCACAGCCTGCTGCATTGTGGTAGGCTGAGTTTTCTTACCCTGTTTTTCACTTTTACTAGAGTTGTACTATCTTTTGGTGTTATAGGATCATCAGCCGAAGAGTCCAGTCAGGCAGCATGTTCTTGCCATTGTGCACCAGCAAAGACGTTTAGAACTGTAATTCAGTATTCATTGGTAGACCTGGACTACTATGACTGCAGTATTGGTGAGGCTGTAATCTCTTTCAGAACTACTGAGTTAGCCATTTATTTGTGATCCATAACATAGCATAACAGTCTCAAACCTGATTAATCCAATTCAGCATCAGTCTATCCCATTAGCTTTAGGTGTGGAGCAGAAAACAGCCCTGGACAGTATGACACTCTAACACAGAGCCAACTTGCCTACCCATGCACACTCATGCTCACACAGGGCTAATCTGGAATCACCTTAACATCTATGGGGATGTAGTAGGAAGATTTTAAAACCTGTATAGACACAGGAAGAAACTCCACACAAACAATGGATGGGTATAAAACTCAAATCCAGGACAATGGACCCATTAGGTGGCAGGGCTGCCAAACCTTGCCACCTCTATGGAAAAAAAACAGAATTTCAAATTATTTTGTATCAGTAATAAATAAAATAGAACAAAAGATTAGATAACAGGAATGATTTTGAATTTTAATTTATTTAAATTTAATTGTAATATCACCACATCCAAGTTTGTTTCCTGCCTGGATAGGCTCTATAATCTTTAATTAGATTAAGAATTTTTAAAATGAATAAATACATACACTTGTAAGCAAAGTATAACAAATGTGCTGTTGTGGAAAAAAAATGAGTAAGTGGGTGTCCACATGTATCTTCAAAGAAGTGGCTACCCCAAAAGTTGTATGCTGCTCTCCCACTAATCTGTGTTGACGTCAAAAAATAGAGAAAGCACATTAAAGTGATGAGAAGAGTGAAGTTATTTTTAAAACAAGTTGTCCACTGCAGATACAGGGCTGACTTTGGATGTTTGTTAATAGGAGGTTTCACATAGATGCTAAGTTTCTTTTCATAAACAGAATTGTATGAAACCAGATACAGAGACGTGGGGTTTAATTTTTTTTACATATGGCCATAGTTATCTCAAGTTCTCCATTAACTTTTTGAAATTAGCTTTAGATAGTAGCTCCCAAGCTTTAGATTTAAATTACTGTGGCACTGCATAAATTTGACGACAACCTTGATCAGTCACATTCTTGTTTTGCACTACTTTCACAGTGCACATTCCGTCAGCAAAATGTTTCTGTGTGCAGAAACCACGTATGGACATTATTGCAGCAGCATAAGTAAATGTATGTACTATGCATTCTAATTACAATAAAAACATCAGTAAACAGCTAGTAAATAAATGTCTGGTGCATGCCATTTATATTTAACTATCTAGAACAGGGGTCTCCAACCTGTTTTCCCCTGAGAGCTTCTTTTACAAAATGAAAATGGCTGAGAGCTACTCATGTTTTCTAACGTTTATTCTCATAGCTTATTTCAACCCAAACAAACTGAAAAAGCTTGTTTTGCCTGAACATTTACAAAATGTTGGTGTCCACAATTCACATTTTACATTAAAACATCACAAAAAATATTTAGTTCACCTGCAAGTGCATTTTGTATGTCTGTATGCATTTTCTAGTGTATCTCACACTATTGAATTAAATCATGAATGCTGTCAAAACAAAACAATGCAATTACAAATACACAGTGTGAAGGACAGCCGGGTCCCATGCCCGGCAGGGACACCCCTGCTGCTTATGTTCCGGGGGAGCCTCCATGGACAGTCCAGTACCTCCCCCGGGATGCTTGGTGGCAGCCTCCCTGGCCGACGGTGTTTTCCCAACCACCCGCAGGGCTCCATAGGAGATGGAGTCCTCCACAGCTTGGTTGGGGCCCGGCGTGGCCGCTAGGGGGAGCTGCCTGCTTCCCACAGCCAGGCTGGACGAGCCTGCAGCCCCACCCGGAAGTGCAATTAGGACCAGGTGGTTAATCACCTGGAACGCTTCCGGGTGGGCTATAAAAGGGCCCAGCCACCACCACTCGGTGAGCCTGAGTTGGGAGGAAGAAGGAGACGAAGCTTGTCTGGGAGGAGTGGTGGAGAATTGTACTGTGAGTTTGTGCTTTGGGACTGTGTTTGGGCTGTGTGGCACGGGGAAGACGTGTCACACAGTTGAAGAAAAAATAAAGCCTGTGTGTTTTTTTACACGTTGCCTCTGAGTGGTCTGTGCCGGGTCGGGCGCTATATAGCGCCTTTTACAACAGATATTACTTATTCATTTGTCACTTTGTTTCATGTCACTGTTTCACTTCACATGTCCAGTTGCACGTGTGATGTGTTTTTTAAGTTAGTCAGATGACTGGCACTGCATGGAGTCAACAAGAGAGGTGTATGATGGAGTGTAGCCACTTAGGTTCCCTCTTATGGAGTCATTTAAATGTTCATCTGTCAGTCTTGTTCTGTACTTTGATTTCATGACATTCATGCCAGAAAAGACAGACTCACAGAGGTATGTAGACCCAAACAAAGCAGACATTTTCAGAGCTGCTTGGTAAAGATTCTTATAGTTATCTGGCTCTACTAAGCTCCCGAAATGCTGAGAATGCTGTTGAGAATTTAACTGCACATTATTTTGAAGGTTTACTAATATATAATATATAAAATCCAATGTCTGTCTGTCTGTCTGTCTGTCTGCTTTTCACAAGAGACCCCTGATCTAGAATAATTAACCACATAATTAATTAACATTATCAATTAATGAATTAAACATTTTTTTTTGCATTTAAAAATAGATTTTTTAATCAGCCTGGTGATCTGATAATTTCCATACTTTGGAATCATCATCTGTAAATTAATCGATTTTTTCCCCCACCCCTATTATATATGCTCTGTATTAATGGTATGCACTTCCATTTATAAAAAAGACCTACAGTATACTATTTTCATATGTAGATTGGAGTCCTCCTTTAAACAGGCTACTTTGGCTAAATTCACTCAGCTCCTCAATGACCATTTTTACCTCATATGTTAAACAGATTTGAGATTTATAGAGAAGTGTGAATAGCAAAAAAATACATGGAAATAGAACTTTTCATAAGTGCTGCTAAATCTTCTATGAAGACATTTGTCTTAGACATGACCTATATTTTAACACTTGAATTGGAATTGCATAGAAATGTACAGCCCCCAAATAATTTATATCTCTGTATTAGAAATCAAGTTGGATGAGAGCTTGGGCTTGTCGTACCAATAGAAAGAAAGCATCATGGCCATAGAGCCCAATTGCCTTGTGTTTTCCGATGGAAATGACACATCTCGAACACATTCTTTTCTGATAGACTTGACATAAGTGATCAAATATCTCTCTCAACATTCTGAAATTTTCATATCACATACAGCCCATTTGGTATGTGATTTCCTTCATATCACACACCTTAACATAATAAATTAAGGTCACACTTTCTCAAGCTCTGGCTAAAACAGACAACCGAGTCTTTGAACGTAAAGAAATCCCAAATCTATACTAATAAAAGGCAAAGCCCTCACTCACTCACTCACTCACTCACTCACTCACTCACTCACTCACTCACTCACTCACTCATCACTAATTCTCCAACTTCCCTTGTAGGTAGAAGGCTGAAATTTGGCAGGCTTATTCCTTACAGCTCACTTACAAAAGTTAAGCAGGTTTCATTTCGAAATTCTACACGTAACGGTCATAACGGTCGATAACGGTCGACAACGTCCGCCATGTTGAACTTTCTTATTTATGGCACCATCTTCACGAAATTTGGTAGGCGGCTTCCCTGCGCTAACCAAAACCGATGTATGTACTTATTTCGATGGTATGACGTCATTGTCAGCCGCCATTTTGAACTTTCCAACGTCACTAATTTTCCAACTTCCCGTGTAGGTAGAAGGCTGACCCCATCTTCACGAAATTTGGTAGGTGGCTTCCCTGCGCTAACCAAAATCGATGTACGTACTTATTTCGGTGGTATGACGCCACTGTCGGCCGCCATATTGAATTTTCCAAACATCACTAATTCTCCAACTTCCCGTGTAGGTAGAAGGCTGAAATTTGGCAGGCTCATTCCTTACACCTTACTTACAAAAGTTAAGCAGGTTTCATTTCGAAATTCTACGCGTAACGGTCATAACGGTCAACAATGTCCGCCATGTTGAACTTTCTTATTCATGGCCCCATCTTCACGAAATTTGGTAGGCGGCTTCCCTGCGCTAACCGAAACCAATGTACATACTTATTTCGGTGGTATGACACCACTGTCAGCCGCCATATTGAACTTTCCAACGTCACTAATTCTCCAACTTCCCGTGTAGGTAGAAGGCTGAAATTTGGCAGGCTCATTCCTTACAGCTTACTTACAAAAGTTAAACAGGTTTCATTTCGAAATTCTACACGTAACGGTC
>JANRMT010062791.1:250507861-250549986 GCA_026402145.1 Polypterus bichir lapradei
GCATGCTCAAGAGTAAGCTCAGCGCACAGCTACAGCTTGGTCATATTACAACTGGAGGGCCGAACTGACAACGTGGCATACAAAGAGATCTTTAACAAATAATTATTGGTATATTTTCCCTTAGTTTAAAAAGGTTTAATTTTCTTTTTAATAAAAATTTTAAGGCAGTACTTCACCGCTGCGAAGCGCAGGTATTTTGCTAGTAAGAAATAAAAGGAGAGACAAACAAAAAAGGACAAGATGGAGGCTAGAATGAATTATGACCCTCAGTTGTATGGTACTCATTTCATGCCCTCAAAATATTACTTTTTGTGACGCTTAAGGAGAAGTACATTCTTTTTTGTCTATAGAAATACTCTGTCTACTGAACTCTCATATTAACCTTTTTTGCCAGACATTAATTAAATAATTCAATATCTCTCTCAGCATTTTGATATTGTCAGACCAGTCTTTTATATCACAGCCCTTCACCAGTCCTCATGTTCATAAGTTTCTACGTATAGGTAGAGATGTAATATTTGTGTTCAAAGCATCAATTACAATTTTTCATTTCAATTTTTACCTTGCCATTGTGAGCTGAAGAATCTGCAGGCATCATTTAGCATTTGGAAACTAAATCCTCTACAGACACATGTGACTTGAAAACAGTGTTAAGCAACCCAGCAACCAGCATGCCATTACTGTTCTTGGTGGTCTATTAGGTTGCACATGAGCTGAAAAATTAGTTTTCATCCATTTTGCACATACAGGGCTCATTCAGACTAGATATCTATACCCACTCTCTTATCACATTTAGATCATATGGAAAATTAAAATGAACAGTCAAAGAAACAAAAAAAATAGTTATGAGCCAAATATCACAATTGAGTTGCTTTTAGCTGCAGTGTGAATAAAGTGTAGTGCTGGAATTACCCTAAGAAGTACCCACACGGAATCAGTAAAAATACTAAAATTTAAATCGAAAGTTCTTAAAGATCTAACCACACAAGTAAAGGATTAGAACAAAAACATTAAAATGTGTAATTAAGTAACAATTTAACACAAAAGTAATTCTGTTTTATTTACAAAATATGTAAAAGAGATATTTAATGATTTTATATGAATAATGGTTTTTGATTGAGAAAGAACCAAGGCATAAAGAAAACTTAAATTAACACTAGAATATTAACAAATTAAAATGCAAAAGAAATCATAATAAACTTGAGGAAAGGAAAAGCTATAAACCAGAAGAAAAGAAGAGAAAACAAAACAGTCTTAATAAAAACAGCTCTAATCGTTCCAAACTCAGAATATCTTTATTCCACTCCCTGATCTGACATAACTAGAACAACATCCAAACTTTTGGACCAAATCTCCAAAACCTTAAATAGAATCCAAAAGTCAAAAAAAAAAAAAAAAAAACAGAAATGAAAAGCCACAGGAAATGTGAGAAAAACCTGGACTCACAGAAGGGGCACAAGACAAGGACTGAGCACTGCACTGGACTTGGAAGCCCTCTAAGTAACTGAGCCTTAATTAAATGTAATATTCAAGTAAAACACAGTGTTTGGAAGTCACTCACTTTTAGGCTCTGACTGAAACCAGCAACCAAGCCTAAGAACTTAAGGAAATCCTACCTAAAACTTAAAGAAGGAACAACAAAACTTAAAGGAGGAACAACCAAAAAAGGAAAGGATGGAGTCAAGTGCAGAGCCCAGGATGAATTGTGACCTTTAGTTGTAATGCCACTCTGAAAAGTTACTTCATTCTGATGCATAATGAGATGTTCGTTCCTTTTTGTCTATAGTAGTACTCTGTATACTGAACTCTCATATCACTCTCTTTTCTCTGTAAATTGATCTGACAGCCACTAATTCAAACTGGAGTAAAATTGTTTTAATTTACAGTAAACGCTCTAATAAATTGGAAGATCTTCTGATCCTCCATCAATCTTGCTTAATCCACTTTTACCAGTGCAATATTCCTACAACATGTAATTAATGTTATATACTTTTCATTATCGGGTAGCTCAGTTATAATTGACATCGGCCCCTGTGTGTTTGTGTGTGTGTTCACTCTGAGATAGACTGGTGACCCATCCTTAAATTGTTCCTGTCTTGTACCTGATGCTTGCTGGGATAGGCTCTAGCTTCCCTGCAACCCTACCCCTGAATATGCGGGTTTAGAATACGAATGGATGGATGAAGATATTAAATGTTTTTCCAGGTCCAAGACTGGGAACCATTGTTGCAGATTAATATAGTCTTGTAGTACATATGCTATGGAATGGCACAGACATCCTCCAAGAAAAAGACAGACAGTAGGAGAGGACCTAAATGTGGTAATGTGGAATCACTGTGGGGTGGTATGAACTGTAATGTGCAGTGTGTGTACTGCTTTGGAAGAACATAAGAGGACTTTGTTGGACAGTCATCTTATCTAAATATCTTGACCATACATTCCTCTCTCTCCTGTTTAATTAATCTTAGCCTGAATGAACCTATTATTTTTTTACATTTAAGATTTTTCATTTAAAGATTTACCATTGTTGCTTTTTGTCCTAGTGTGTGGATATAAACACAGGAAACTTCAGTTTCTGTATTACATCTTGCCTGAAGAAGGAGCCTGAGTTGCCTCGAAAGCTTGCATATTGTAATCTTTTTAGTTAGCTAATAAAAGGTGTCATCTTGCTTGGCTTTCCTCTACATTCATAATGGCTAACACGGTACAACACCCTAGTACCGAAGAACATAAGGAAAGGATTTCATGCATGCTAGTGAGAGTTGTGGTCTGGGTGTTAGTGTGCTATGCTCCCCTAGGGACACCAGAGGGCAGGCCACCAAGTACATTTCATGGATGCTTGAGCCTTTCATTGAAAAGGAAATAATGCCAAGAAGGATGTGACAAAGCTGGCAATAACCCCTGCCATGCTGGAGGGTCCTTGGCCCTAGAAGAGAACATAGAGGATTATGCCACTCATCTGACAGAGCCACGTGAACTGATAATCTGCCTTTGAAGACTTGTCCCTACAGTATACTGAAGCTACTTATTTTTATATTTATTCTCTGTGTTCAGTTCTTCCTTTCAGTTTTTTTTAAAATAAAGGCACCATTTTTAGCTAATTTGTAAGTACAGAAGGTTGTTACAAAGGCTCCCTCATATCTAATTCCTCAAAAATAATACATGCACAAAAACATGTGTTGGTACATAATATATTTATCTTTAAGACTAAGACTGACCAAAACAGAAGAAGGCAGTGGCACTGACTCAGGATATTATTAAAATGTTGCCTTGATCATAAGCCAATTCCAGCAGATTGGGAGAGGGAGCCCCCGGGGTTGGAAAATTCACCTGCATGTTAAACACTCAGTACTTGATAATAATGTAATAGCCTAAATAAAATGTGAGAGAAAATGTAAAAGCTAAAGCAGTTAAATCATTCAAGCATGACTCACCAGTGAACAGAGGCAGAATGTCATGATAGTGCTGGAATATTCTTCTGTGTGCCTGGAAGACGAATAATTCCTCCACAGGAGACTCCAGCTTCACTTTCCAAAAGTTGTCCAAGTGGTTTATTCTGACTTTTTGTCTATCCATTTTCTGTACTCACTTTATTTATTTGGAAGCAGAGCCACACCCAGAGAAATTCTGCACAAGGCAGGGCTCAAACCTGAATTAGCCACCAGCACATTATGGTGCTCTCACTGGCTTGCTCATGTTCACATACTCACACTAACTTACTCATTCACACTCACTGTTTTGATGTGGGAGGAAAACTGAAGTGCCCAACAGAAACCTCAGACAGACAGAGAGAGAATGTGCATATTCAATAGAATAAGGGCCGTGTTGGGACTCAAAACAGAGAGTGATGTTGACCATTATATCACCATGCTTCCATTTATTGGGTATTCTTTTGGCAAACGAAACATCTCAAAATCTGAAAAGTCTAGTAACAGCAACATCCGGCCCATGTAATGCATGTTTTCTGGATTTAGAAATGGTGGTTGATACTGAATGCAGCAGTCTGTGATATGAAGATCTTCCCACTCCAACTTAAAGTTGTTTTGACTAGTATGTAAAATATTTATATACAGTAACCATATGCATTGACTGATTTTTCTGCATTTTTTCACTCTTTTCCAAAATAATTTTCCTAGTTCCGTTAAACTGAAATGATCAATAATTAACCCACCTCTGGCCATCAGTAAAGGCTATCCATAACTGATGACCAAGTGAGCAAACATCTAAGGAAGCTACACACAGAAAAAAAACATGGACCAGGTGGAATTAGTCCTCACATTCTTAAAGCCTGTGCTGACCAACTTTATGGTATCCTCTGTCATCTGCTCAGTCTGTCATTTAGACTGCAAAAAGTGCTACTGATGTGGAAAATACTCTGCGTCGTTCCTGTTCCAAAGAAAGCAGGCACCTCTTCACCTAATGACAACAGACCAGTGGCCCTTACATCTCACCCCATGAAGACTATTGAGAACTGCTTCTGGCCTATATGAGGCTTCGTGTGGTAGACATCCTGTACCCACAGCAGTTTGCCTATTGGACAAAGATTGGAGTGGAGGATGCAATTCTATATCTGTTCCACAAGGCTTATTCACACCTGGACAAAGCTGGCAGCACTGTGATTTCTCTAGCACCTTCAATACCATCCAGGCATCCCTGTTAAGGAGTAAGCTTGGAGATATGCAGGTAAATGAGCCTATGGTGTCCTGGATAGTGGACTATTTGTCAGACAAACTGCAGTTTATAAGACTCAAGAACTGTGATTCAAATACAGTTGTGAGCAACACTGGAGCACCACAAGGAACAGTCCCATCTCCTTTTCTCTTCACCCTGTACACCTTTAACTATAAATATAATGCCTGATCATGTCACTTGCACAAGTGTTTTGATGATTTTGCACTTATGGGGTGTATTGATAATAGGGATGAGACAGAGTATAGGAGTCAGGTGGATATCTTTGTTTCTTGGTACAAATAACATTTCGTGCAACTTAACATTAGCAAAAAAAAAAAAAGAAACTGGTTATAGACTTTCATCACACCAAAGAGATGGTCTCTACTCAAGGAGTGGATGTAGAGGTGGTGCATTGCAACAAGTACTTGGGAGTCCACATCAATCACAGGCTGGGCTGGTCTTGTCTGGTAACACAAAGGAACTATATTAAAAAAGGAAGAGCAATATCTTTTCTCTTAGGAGCCTGTATTCCTTTAATATGGGTAATAACATCCTCCACGTCTTCTATAACTCTGTGATGGCCAGTGCGATTTTCTACATGGTGATGTGCTGTGCCGGTAACATCACTTCAAGAGAGGCCCACTAAATCAACAAGATAATTAAAAGGGCAGTTTTGGGACACACTCGGGACCTCCTGGAGGTAGTAGCAAAGGAGAGAATGAAAACAAAATGGAGTGTCATTATGAGCAATTCTTCGCATCCATTCTGACACACTAACACACTGGACCTCTAGCCAACAAATTATTCAGTAGAATTGTATCAAGAAATGCTTCTTCATACCAACACTACAGTATAGCCATATGCCTGCACAATGCCTCGCTGTGCCTGTGACTGCCGAGTCAGATGTTTTCTTTCTTTTTTAGCCATACTGGTGAACATTTGAGAGGGGTTTGTTGTTTGTCATAATATAATATTATTAATAATAGTATTATTATAATTTAATAATATTATAGTAATATTTATGTATTATTTTAACTTTCTATCTATCTATCTAAAACCTTAACTCACAGCTCATAAGATCCTCATTGTTGGGGACCTGAGTGGCTGGACCAGGCCAAGGGGTAACCCACGTAGCACCTGGCTGAGGCAGATAGAGGGTAATTTCTGGAGGATGGGACTGGGCCGTGTGTCTGCCTGGGGGGTTGTCAACCGGGATCCCGAGTTGTTTTGTCTTGTAGTGGGTATGGCAATGCTCTGTACCAGTGCATGCTCCGCTACTTTTACACATGAATGAATATTGCCATTTTCAAAGTACTGTTTAATCTGATGTAAAACATTTACTTTTATTTGGGAGTGTTCATTGTAACATTAATAGGATAACCACCATTTCTCGGATTGGAGGTTAATATAATTCAAGAAACAGAGCTAAAATATAGCAAAATACTGTAGTCTATCCTGGTTTCCCTACTAAATTCCTGTCCTTAAATGTAGGCAATGTGAATGATCATTAGAATTCTGACATTCAGCTCAGGCCGTTTGCCATCATTACAATATATGTCATCATGTTCAGTTCATGACATTATCCACCACTACCATTTACATTATTTCAACTTTCTTCTTGACAATCCCTTACACCTCCCTGAAAGATCACATTTTCACCCAACTGTTCTCCATTTTTTTTCTTTACACAGGTAATCCACTTCTCTACTTCTTCTCATCACTTTCTCATCAATCCAATCAACTATAGGGCACATAGAACATCTCTGTACACGTAAGCAATCATTTAAATTTCATTCTGTTCCAACTTTTCTTCATCAAAATTTATTCACATATTTGCATGACTTTTTCCCTTTTGATGCCAAAAAGGAGGTGGCATTTCTTATAGAACACCCGCACTTTTGCTAACACCACACAATCTCTACTTTATAACACACTAGACATTCAATTTCAATTTTATGAATTTTTTACCTTACAAAAAGTAAAGCTTTTATTGCTCCCTTTAACACACTTTTGAAAAAGTAAATGAATTTACTACCTGTAGGCTCTCTCGCTTTCACAACACTAATTCCTTTCTGAACTTACTTCCTGTAGTCCATGCAATGAAAATAGTTCACAGTAAAAATATTATTTTTTATTCTTTCACTTACTCTTCATCTTACACCCGTACACCAACTTTAATTTTTTCTTTAACCATTTTCATGCATTTTGCTTCTTTGCTTTCCACTTCTGTATTATCTCTTTCAACTATACACCACTTCAGTTTTCCCAATCAGTACAAGATCAGAAGCTGCCAAAACAGCCAGTCCCTTAAAATTCAACAGTAGTTAAACAATAAAATGAGACCGCTCAGCCAATCAAACTCCTTTTCCAATATCTCAGTTTACATTTTTGTAAATTTCCCAGATTCATATACATTGTAAAATAATAAATTGAGAGACATAAGAAGTGTTAGGGTCACAGACTGACATACTATAGACATAAAAATATCAAATAAACTGCTCACAATTTAAGAAAACATTCTGCCAACAACACTGGTGGATATGATGTATTAACTCACATCCACTTCCTGTTTATGCATCCTTTATAGATCGGTGCCAGAAGAGGTGGGTTTCGAGGTGAGGTGGAAGTGATGCCAGGGGGTACTCTTCAAAGGAATTGTATTCTGCTCTAGGGATAATAGTGGAGAATGGGCCAAATACTATTCAATATTCCTTCTCTTTGCTTAGTGCAATCTTAAATTAATCCCAAAAAGAAATTCCTTAAGGTCATATGCTTGACAAAATGAACCAGTAGACTTATCCAGAGCCAATACCTTTAAAGATATTGAAGACCCAATTTGATCAAAAGGCTGAATAGTGGCACGTTGGTTATTTAACTGCTCTACCTCAAATACATATGTGGTGTTTGCATATTCTTGCAGCCTGTCAGGATAGGACTATTGCTGTAAACCGTGCCCCTATGTTTGTGTTTGCAAGTTCACCCTCTGCCCAATATTGTGTCTAGTCAGCCACTTGGGCACACTTTAAGAGGCAGTCACAATCTCAGCACTGGTCCTTAACATTGGTATCTTTATCAAGGAAACTGAGGCACAAGACATGAAAGTGGAGCCTTCTCCATTACAAATAGCGGACAGG
The DNA here is from genome assembly GCA_026402145.1 of Polypterus bichir lapradei. Taxonomy (NCBI): domain Eukaryota; kingdom Metazoa; phylum Chordata; class Cladistia; order Polypteriformes; family Polypteridae; genus Polypterus; species Polypterus bichir. The sequence continues at coordinate 250,515,667 of JANRMT010062791.1, forward strand.
ACATGTTCTAATGTGACTGCAGATCCAGATGGGTGGAGAGAAACTATAGAAAACAGGTGAAAATAAAATAAATGCTTTGTTGACGTATATAATACAAAAAGCAAGGTTAAAAAGAAGCAATCAGAGGTAACACAATAGTTAGACAGACAAAAATAAGAGACCGGCTAAAACATATAAATGAAGGCATATGAATTCAACTAGACAGCTTTTATAAAGCCAGCAGAAACACAGTGCTACAGAAGAGTTGTCCTCCTTTATTTCCGTAATTCTAGAATCAAAGTGTACATAAATGGAAGTACAGAGGAAGGTCACATTAAGTGACTTCTATTCATGGGCTATATCAAACTTGCCGAAACACAGTTGATGATCTTGTCACCAAAAATGTCAGTATAAATGACTGAAAATCATGGGCCATGTCATACACACCTCCACCACCATATTACTAAAGATAAAATCAAACCTGTTGAATTTTATTAGAGTAAATTGCAGACTAGTTAGAATGGGTTGCTAGGCATGCCACATTATGCAACCATCTCCATGAGGTAAAATTGCTGGCTCCCTACAAGTCACTAAGATTAAGTAAATTCAAAGCTACGACTGTAAATTGCTGGAAAGGTCTTGTAATGAGTCAAGGCCTTAAGCCACATTTTGTACTTCTAAAATTTTTATTTGTATACTGTATTTAGGATTTGTTCTGTTCTGTGTATTGTATTGACCTCCTTCTTTTTGACACCCACTGCACGCCCAACCTACCTGGAAAGAAGTCTCTTTTTGAACTGCCTTTCCCAAGGTTTCTTCCATTTTTTCCCTACTGGGTTTTTTTTGGGAGTTTTTTCTTGTCTTCTTAGAGAGTCAGGGCTGGGGGGCTGTCAAGAGGCAGGGCCTGTTAAAGCCCATTGCTGCACTTCTTGTGTGATTTTGGGCTATACAAAAATAAATTGTATTGTATTGATAAGGCCTTTCAACAGGCACAACACTTTCCTGCTCCATCCCAAAGATGAGGTGATTGCTCTAGTATGAATGTGTGATGTTGGTTTATGAGTCACACCCTAACCCTAACCTTACATTTATAACAAAAATCACTAAACTTGAGACTCCTTAAGAATAAAATAAGAAAAACAAAATAAAATATTTATAATATAAAGTATCCCAGAACAATTAGACAACAAGTAATCCATATTATAGACCCAAATAGAAGGCATTAAGACAACAAGTTTAGAAAAGATGGTTAGGAGACCTCTGGTGCATTCTACCTTCTCGTGGTAGAGGTCGGATGTCTGTTACAAAATAGCAAAAAGGTTTTTAACCTTACAATTTGAATTATTTCATTAATTAAAAATCTTCACAATGCAACCTAGTGAGAAAGATAAGCAGAGGTTTACATGGACTACTAACCATGCTGAAATAATTCCACTGCAATTGAAGAAGAAAGAGCATCTCATTCTTTGTGAAATTTGTTCTCTTTGTTCATTTTATCAGAAACACTTGAAGGGTCTTTCATGTTGCTGGGTGGCAAATTAGTCAATTATACAGGAGACAACATCACTTGAATGGCTAATCTAATAACTGTCTGGTGTATATTCAGCTATCTGATAGAAAAAGCAAAGTAAGTTTATTTCAGCATGGAGTCAAACTGTACATGGCTGTTTTTCAGAAAATAACACTTCATTCTGGGTGTGGTTTGGGGGAATTGTATCAATTTAATTAAACATAAGAAATGAAAGGGTTTTTATAACTTTCAAATATTCTTCTAATTTTGGTTTAAAATGCCAAAATCTGTCTGAGGAAATTGGTGAATGAACTAATAAATTGATTTCATTTCAATGGGCTCCTTTTTCTTATTATTCACTATCCTCATTGTTTCTAGCACATTATATTAAAATGCCATTATGAAGGGAAGCTTGTCTTAACTTGATATTTAGTAGTAAGACAGAAATCAGAATATTGAGGTTACTGAATTATTAGAAACCTTTGATCTCTGACAGTCTTTTGGCAACATGTATGAGAAAATAACTAAAACTATTATATCTAACCTCAAAAATAAATTTTTGAGCGATGCAGAAATACCTTAGAGAAAAAATTGGAAAGAAATATTATAACTAAGGAACAATACTGTGCCGGAATACTTTATAGAATGCAAAATAATTTTGTTTTCCACAAGAGAATTGGTGATTAATGAGGATGTGCACGTAAGTGGGCCCTGTGGTGTCCCTTGCAGTGAAGCAGATACCCACTGCACCCCTGAATTTGTTTAAATGGGTATAAAAATGGTGTGTCACAGGATAAATAACACATTTTCTCAAGGATGAATAACGAAATAATAACAATTTGTGAAGTTGTAGATCACCTACAAGTAAAATAACATAAGTGTGCAATGTGGAGCTTATAAAAATATGCTAGAAAAATCATAAAAAGTGGCTGAATAATAATATTATTAATAATACTGAACATAACTAAAAGAAGTTCTTTTGAAATTGCGGGGTCAGTTCAAATGTTTTAAGAACAGCAAAAGAGAAACACACAGGAAAAGAAAGTACAGAATGCACTGAATTCTTGTTTTCACTGCTAATAAGATTAGTAATATACCAAGGAATATTAGGGTAAAATTAAATGATGTGGAAATTATAATTGCAAAGACTAGAAAGAGGATTTAAAAGACTAAACATACAGTGCTTCAATAAGCAACATTAACCAAAAGGTCTTAAAGAAGGTAATGATCCTACACAACTATTTAACATTTCTTTTTTGGGGTTTGTTAACGATTGGGGAGATTCTTAAGTAATGGAAGCTTAGTGCTCTTAGTGCTCTTTGTACCATTATGCCTATGAAAGAGAGTTTGCAGCCCTTGGTAATTACAGGCCCATTAGCATAACTTGTGTCTCAGGTAAATTAATTGAACCAATTGTAAAAGACAGCTCTTCAGCCCAGGTGTGTTCCCAGATGGTCAGTACTGATTGAAACAGGGACAGTCCTGTTTTCCATAATATGCTAGAAGAGCCTTACAAGGAGGCAAAAAGAGCATTTGGAGGCAGGTAGCTATATGATTTTATCTTTCTTGTCTTACAAAAAACCTTTTGATAAAGCACTTCATAAGAAACCAGTCATCAAATTGCAGAGAATGAGGATGCAGTATGCAAATAAGAGCAGAATTGGCTAAACCACAGAAAATTGAGGTTTGTGGTTTAAAGAACTTGGGTTACTTAATGGGTTCATGGTAAGGGTCTGTTGCGGAGACTATTTCCTTTTTAAGTTATTTAAATTTCAAAAATAAAAATATAATAGACAAATTGGTGAACTGACAGATGATGCTAAAATAAATGGATTAGTTGATCCCTGGAATAAGAACAATTGCCTAAATAGAGAGACTCATAGGCAAGGAGAATGCTGAAAGGGGGTGTAAATTTAAGACATAATTTTATATTTTTTTAATATTAGAAATGTTTTGCAAAAATAATCTTAGGCATTGTCCACATCTGTATTTAGTAATATAGCTAACACTAGCCGTAATTAAGGCTAACATTTTGCAAACCCTTTCATCTTTTCCTGAATGGATAACACACTCATCATCATAATTCATATAGCAACAGATACATTTTCTAGAATACTAACAAGTGTACTGATGAAATAGGGTGATCAATTTAAACTCCCTGATCAATAATTGCACAGGTATACATTGAAAAAAATTGTTTTGATTATTTCATATTATTCTTTGAATTTACTACATAATAATATTAAAATTATATTTTCTTCATCATGTACATTTTTTTCACAAAAAACATTTCTGTCTGTCAGATATAGCAATATTTGTAAATGATCATTGTTTGCATTTAGTACTATTTAATATAAAAATGTCAGTCAGTCAATCAGTCATTATCCAACCTGCTATATCCTAACCACAGGGTCACGGGGGTCTGCTGGAACCAATCCCAGCCAACACAGGGTGCAAGGCAGGAAACAAACCCCGGGCAGGGCGCCAGCCCACCTCATGATACACCCACACCCCCACACCAAGCACACACTAGGGACAATTTTAGAATCGCCAATGTACCAAACCTGCATGTCTTTTGATTGTGGGAGGAAACCGGAGCACAAGGAGGAAACCCACACAGACACGGGGAGAACATGCAAAGGACCCAGGAAGCAAACCCAGGTCTCCTAACTGTGAGGCAGCAGTGCTACCACTGTACCACTGTGCTGCCCTTTAATATAAAAATCTATGTTTAAAATCAAAATAGTTATTTTATTTGATAATAAGATCACATAATAACTGGAATTGAACATGGTGGTAATCAGTTACCAGCCTGGGAAAACAAAATTCCCATGTTCTGTCTGTGAGTGGGACAGCAGAGCCAAGGCTTTACATTGGGTTCAGAAGGAATGTTCAGCTAGAAAAAACTACAGCTTGAGGCCAAAAATATCATTGGACAAAGCTTGGTAGATTCAAAATAAGTGCTGCCAGATTGAAGTATATGTGCTGAAATTGTAAGAGGGCATTTTTGCTGGTTTAATTATCTGAAAACTAATTTTCTATCAAAATTTAATGGTGCAGTGAATGACTTGGACCAAGAGGCTTAGGTTTATAGGTAATAATAAAGATCTAAATTTATAAAGAAATTGTGAAAAATGTGTTAGTTAAGTTTGAAGAATTAGGATGCAAAATTAGTCTCAAAGTTCACTTTTCAGATTTACATTTGGAATTTTTCCCTAAAAAACTTGGAGTGGTGAGTGAAAAGCAGGGGGTGTTATCAGAAAAAGTGTACAAATGATGAGCCACCAAAGTTTTGGATCAAAAGAAATTAAGAAATGACAAAAACTAGAGAAGTTCTATGTACACTCATCTAAAGGATTATTAGGAATACCATACTAATATGGTGTTTGACCCCCTTTCGCCTTCAGAACTGCCTTAATTCTACGTGGCATTGATTCAACAAGGTGCTGAAAGCATTCTTTAGAAATGTTGGCCCATATTGATAGGATAGCATCTTGCAGTTGATGGAGATTTGTGGGATGCACATCCAGGGCACGAAGCTCCCGTTCCACCACATCCCAAAGATGCTCTATTGGGTTGAGATCTGGTGACTGTGGGGGCCATTTTAGTACAGTGAACTCATTGTCATGTTCAAGAAACCAATTTGAAATGATTCGAGTTTTGTGACATGGTGCATTATCCTGCTGGAAGTAGCCATCAGAGGATGGGTACATGGTGGTCATGAAGGGATGGACATGGTCAGAAACAATGCTCAGGTAGCCCGTGGCATTTAAACGATGCCCAATTGGCACTAAGGGGCCTAAAGTGTGCCAAGAAAACATCCCCCACACAATTACACCACCACCACCAGCCTGCACAGTGGTAACAAGGCATGATGGATCCATGTTCTCATTCTGTTTACGCCAAATTCTGACTCTACCATTTGAATGTCTCAACAGAAATCGAGACTCATCAGACCAGGCAACATTTTTCCAGTCTTCAACTGTTCAATTTTGGTGAGCTTGTGCAAATTGTAGCCTCTTTTTCCTATTTGTAGTGGAGATGAGTGGTACCCGGTGGGGTCTTCTGCTGTTGTAGCCCATCCGCCTCAAGGTTGTGCGTGTTGTGGCTTCACAAATGCTTTGCTGCATACCTCGGTTGTAATGAGTGGTTATTTCAGTCAAAGTTGCTCTTCTATCAGCTTGAATCAGTCGTCCCATTCTCCTCTGACCTCTAGCATCAACAAGGCATTTTCGCCCACAGGACTGCCACATACTGGATGTTTTTCCCTTTTCACACCATTCTTTGTAAACCCTAGAAATGGTTGTGCGTGAAAATCCCAGTAACTGAGCAGATTGTGAAATACTCAGACCGGCCCGTCTACCACCAACAACCATGCCACGCTCAAAATTGCTTAAATCACCTTTCTTTCCCATTCTGACATTCAGTTTGGAGTTCAGGAGATTGTCTTGACCAGGACCACACCCCTAAATGCATTGAAGCAACTGCCATGTGATTGGTTGATTAGATAATTGCATTAATGAGAAATTGAACAGGTGTTCCTAATAATCCTTGAGTGTACATCAATAAATACAATAAATTATTTTCTTTACATATATGTTTAAAAATATTAGATTGACTAAATATATTCATGTTAGATTGATATCAAAGAATATTGCACACATTAATAAATTGTGTCATTTGTTAAACTTTAATTAGATTTCATTTCAATTTTGCACTTAAATGTGATGCAAATAAAAATTACTATTCATAATTACAGCTATTTTTTATGAGCTGTGTTGTGCAAGAGCAAATCAGACATGTGAACTAATGATGAACAATGCAAAAGAGACACAGATGACATGGGTCGTTCTAGTTTCTTAATAGGTAGTCATGTAATCAATTAAAATTACACATAGGATGGCAATAAAAAACTAAAAAATAAATCAAAAGATGTTATTATGCTTCCAGATAATAAAATAAGTTTGATATGGTACACTCTACACTATACTGCAACCACCACAGACCAGAACTAAGACGACCATCTCAGATTATTAAATATGATTTTTGTTTTCACAATGAAATAAACTTTTCGATGCAATTGGATTGTTTTGGGTCTCAGGCCATTAACTCGGTTCATTAATGGAAACCATTTTTTCTTTATTTGTCAGCAAACAACCAAGAACTTTTTGTCGGTCAGTCACTGAGTTAGTCAGGTACATTTAATATATAAATACCTAGATATAGTTTTAAAATGTTATTATGAATCATGGCATATACAGGAAATCCATTCAGTGTTGGTACCTTCTTTGCTTGCTTGGGTTATATCCTAGAGGTAATTCTTGGAGGGACTCCACTGTCTCGCAGGACACATTCATGCATGTACTTACACTTATTCACACTGGGCCAATTTAAAGTTACTAATCAAAAATGCTATATTTTGACCATTTTGTTTTGGAAATGCTACAGTTAGAAAAGAAATATTTAATAAAAAAAACAACCTTACAAAATCTTTCATTTCCATTTTAATTTAGCACCGAGATTAACATTGCTCCAGGGGCGCTGTACAAATAGCTGAACCTGCGCTCTGACCCCAAAGCTCTCTGGAGAGTAAGTTGGGGTATGTGAAAAATGACAAATTCCTAATACATGAAATTATATATGGCGATTAAAGGATTAAAGTTTTCTCCACAGAACAGACTACAGGTATTGCACAGATGTATGCATTAAAGCACTATCACAACATAAAAAGTTCTAAAACTTTACACATACAAATGAGTGTACATTTAGTATCTGCATATCTACCAGTGTGCTACCAGGAACTCAGATAAACTCTAGGTTCTAACTTCTGTAGAAGTGAATAAATGCTGTTGAATTGTAGTGCTGAGGCTGGGGGCTTACTGATAATCTGGACAGGTGAGTGTTTTCCTGAAGGACCTGCAGCTTCCATGGGCCATTGCACTATAATATATAAAAATGAATGGCAAATAAACAGCAATTTTAATGTAAAGATTATTTTTGTTTTATTAAAGACTAGCAAAATACCCACGCTTCGCAGCGGCGAAGTACTGCCTTAAAATTTTTATTAAGAAGAAAATGTAACCTTTTTAAACTGAGGGAAAATATGCCAATAATTATTTGTTAAGGATCTCTTTGTATACCATGTTGTCAGTTCGGCCCTCCGGTTGTAACATGACCAAGCTGTGCGCTGAGCTTACTCTTGAGCATGTAACTTACAGTTGGCCATGTGAACAGTAATCTTGTCTCAAATCTCACAGCTTAGATTGCTGCTGTCATAATCGGTTTGAGTTTCATGGTTTGTTTCAATTATGATAGTATTTGCAGGATTTGTTGTGTTGAAGTGACATTCGGCATCTGTCAAGCATTGTAAGCACACAACCGGTTTCATCGATAAAATCACATCCAGCTTTTGAGAGTTTAAACACTCATAAACATCAAAGTGTCCACTACTGAAATCGTCACCTGTGAATCTAAGATGTTTAAGAGGCATTGGCGGTTGTCGAAAGGTGTAAAATATTTGGCCATTTCGGTACACTTGAAAGCGACAACCGAACAATTCAGCGGCAGCCATCAACTCACATGCAGAACCATAGGTGAAGGGCTTAAGCATTTCACTCTTCTAGTGCTCCTGTGTAGTATAATTATCTCCTGTACCGTCATCAGTCCACACCTTGAACCTGTCCCAGTCATTCAATACATAAGACACAATGTTCCTCCGGATATCAAGAGTGAGCCTGATATGGCCGTGCAATATGTAACAAAGAGAATGGAAACGGTAGGTGCCATCTCCAGGCATGGAAACCACTCAGTAAGTGAAAGTTCTTTGATCGATAGTGATCACCTCGATAGACATGGTAATGGGGGTTGGAATGATAAAGGAAATGGGTACCTGAGCAATGTAAAGTAAGTCTAAAATACCTATACAATAACTATAATTGTAATAAACAAACAATAAAACAGCGGAGAAGCCGTGGATTAAACAAAAAGGCTGTAGTTATCAGTAGGGAGACGTGAATCCCGTGGCGAAGCAAGGAAGGGAATGTAGAGACCGGAGCGACGGACGGTGTTATATAGGCTGGCAGCCAACAACGTGGGAGGTGTTGGGATGGGGGACCCAACGCCACCTCACACAGTGACTGAGCTGCAGGCTATGGACGTATATATGTACGTAAGTAGGATTCAGTTAGCGTTGGGAACCCATGTACCACATTTCTTGAAGATGGGCCCATAAGTAACAAAGACTGTTGAAAAGTTCAATATGGTGGCCGACAGTGGCATCATACCACCGAAATAAGTACGTACATTGGTTTCGGTTAGTGCAGGGAAGCCGCCTATAAAATTTCGAGAAGATCGGGCCATAAATAAGAAAGTTCAACATGGCGGACGTTGTTGACCATTATGACCATTACGCGTAGAATTTCGAAATGAAACCTGCGTAACTTTTGTAAGTAAGAGTTAAGGAATGAGCCTGCCAAATTTCAGCCTTCTACCTGAACGGGAAGTTTGAGAATTAGTGACGTTGGAAAGTTCAATATGGCGGCCAACAGTGGTGTCATACCAACGAAATAAGTATGTACATCGGTTTCCGTTAAAAGTTTAATATGGCGGCCGACAGTGGCATCATACCACCGAAATAAGTACCAAATTTTAGCCTTCTACCTGAACGGGAAGTTGGAGAATTAGTGACGTTGGAAAGTTCAATATGGCGGCTGACAGTGGCGTCATACCACCAAAATAAGTATGTACATTGGTTTCGGTTAGCGCAGGGAAGCCGCCTACCAAATTTCGTGAAGATGGGGCCATGAATAAGAAAGTTCAATATGGCGGACGTCGTTGACCGTTATGACCATTACGCGTATAATTTCGAAATGAAACTTGCTTAACTTTTGTAAGTAAGCTGTAAGGAATGGGCCTGCCAAATTTCAGCCTTCTAACTACACGGGAAGTTGGAGAATTTGTGACGTTTGGAAAATTCAATATGGCGGCCGACAGTGGCGTCATACCACCGAAATAAGTACGTACATCGGTTTTGGTTAGCGCAGGGAAGCCACCTACCAAATTTCGTGAAGACGGGGTCATTCTTCTACCTACACGGGAAGTTGGAAAATTGGTGACGTTGGAAAGTTCAATATGGCGGCCGACAGTGGCGTCATACCATCGAAATAAGTAAGTACATCGGTTTCGGTTAGCGCAGGGAAGCCGCCTACCAAATTTCGTGAAGATGGGGCTATAAATAAGAAAGTTCAACATGGCGGACGTTGTCGACCGTTATCGACCGTTATGACCGTTACGTGTAGAATTTCGAAATGAAACCTGCTTAACTTTTGTAAGTAAGCTGTAAGGAATGAGCCTGCCAAATTTCAGCCTTCTACCTACACGGGAAGTTGGAGAATTAGTGATGAGTCAGTCAGTCAGTCAGTGAGTGAGTGAGTCAGTGAGGGCTTTGCCTTTTATTAGTATAGATATAGATAAGGAAGAGAGAAGTTTCGACCTAAAGAAGACAAAAGTTCAGAGCTAAGGAAGACAGAAGTCTCAAAGTAAGGCAGTAATACTCACTGATCATGTCACCAGAAAGTGGCAATGTGTTGCATGTTGATTAGGAAAACTTACTTTAGCTAAATCACCATAACCTAATGAGGTAGATGGACTTGGTATTTGAAAACTTAGAACTGTGTTGGCTCTGCAACTCTGCTTGTGCTTATCAATTCACTCTTTGACATGTAAAGAGTTACAAAGGCACTACAGGAAGACTGTGGGATGTGTATTAATGATTGTTAGAGACTATCAACTACTAGCTCCCTCTCAAAAGTGCAGAAAAGCTTGAATTCCATTAAGTGTACAAGGGTAAGTGTGAAATATAGCCAATTTGTCTACTGGTCTCCATCTTTTCTGTGAAATTTTACCTTAGCTTCTAGTGCAGTTCTCATTGAAAATGTATTTCACTTATTTAAAAATTATTTTTTTAATGATCCCACTTGTCTTGGATTTAAAAAAAACGAACGAAGAATCAAAAATATGTGTGTGGAAGCTACTCACCCTTTAAAATGCATGTGGACCGCTGGTGTGGAAAGTTTTATAATCAGTCCTTCATGCCACTTGTCATTTACATGCATATTCTGTGAAAAATGTAAGTATGGCTAAAATGTTGATCAACTTCTCATATAGGAAACCATTGATTTCATCTTCAATTGTTATTCATTGTGCTCAGCTGATTGAAAAGTATTGTTTTACTTTTTTATGATTAAATACTGAAGCTTTTCATGCTGAGTAGCTATGTGAATTTAGAACGCTCCTCATGTCAAAGCATTACATCAGATTCCTCTTCTTCTTGCTTGAACTTTGCGGTGTCACATAGGAAAATGCACAATAAAGAAAAAGAATAATGTTTAAACTGTATCCTTTTTGAGTGCAGGACATGCTAACTAAAGAAGACAAGATTCTCTACGGATTGTTGTATGTTACTTTGTAAGCCCACACACTTCTTGCTGTTTATAAATGTTTACATATTCTGGCAAATATGTAAGAATGGATGTAAATTTATTAAACTACTACTATAGTTCTATAACAAACAAAACGTTTCTGCTTTGTTTGTTATTTTATATGCCCAAATGATTGAAGAGTATTGTTTTACTTTTTACGATTAAATACTGAAGCTGTTTTATGCTGAGCAGCAGTGCGATTTTGGAAAGTTGCTCATTTCACAGCATCCCATCAGGCCCCTCTCACTCCTGCTAGAATGATGCAGTGTCAGATAGGAAGATACATGACAAAAGAAATAAAACTGTATAAACTGTCACTATTTTGAGTGCTTGAGATGCTAACAAAAGTTGCCAAGAATCAGTACAGACTGATGTATATAGTGTCACACACTTGTGATTAGGAGACAGCTAAAGGGCTTGAGTAAGTGTAATACTACATCAGACCAGGGGAGAGGCAGAGTGTGCAGGTCCTGGCACCTCTGATGACGTCACTTCTGGCTCTGGCACCTCTGATGACGTCATTTCTGGCTCCGGCATCTTTGATGATGTCACTCCCGGTTCCGGTATAAATGACATCATTTCCTCCACCAGCCCTTAAAACCACCATCTTACCTCCACTTATTCAGTTCTGTTTTGGACTCAGTCTTGTAAATTACTTCATCTTTTTCAACCTTTTGCAGCCAGGATCATAATATACGGGTGGCTGCCCCAAACCTTTCTGATTGTCTGCAGTCTTTTTGTCACAATAGCCTTGTTATAAGCCTACATGTAGTTTGCCATTCATAAATGTTTACATATTTATGGAAATATGTACATATGTTTGTAAAATTTAAATAATACTTTCATAGCAGACAATTATTTTATATGCTTAACGGATTTAAGTGTTGCTTCGCTTTTCACTTATAAACATTAATAAATAACGAAGCAACTTCATGCTGAATAGCAGCAAGACTTTGAAAGTTTTTTTAACTGAAAAGATATGGTAACATTTAATATTAATAAAGTTATTAAAATTATAAAATTTTACTTTCATTCCGGACTTTTAGGAACTAACAGTATGCAGAGCTCATGGGTCTTTAGTGAGAACCACACTTGATTTTTACACCATTTAATGTAGCCTGTACAGTTATAGTACTAAAAAAATGAATAGTGCCTCTAGAGACTGGTGACAGTCATATATGTCATGGTTCAAATATAATAATAAAAGAGGGTGCCATTATCTTTATATATAATATGCTACCGTGGCTGTCCGTTTGTCTGTCCAGGATTTTAAATCACCTGTTGCTCGCAAACCATTTGACCTATTGACCTGAAATTTGGTACACATATACAGTAATCCCTCGCTATATCGCGCTTCGACTTTCGCGGCTTCACTCTATCGCGAATTTTATATGAAAGCATAACTAAATATATAACACGGATTTTTCGCTGCTTCGCGGGTTCTGCGGACAATGTGTCTTTTTACTTTCTGTATATGCTTCCTCAGTTGGTTTGCCCAGTTGATTTCATACAAGGGACGCTATTGGCGGATGGCTGAGAAGCTAACCAATCAGAGCATACAGTTAAGTTCTCCTGACTGAGAAGCTAACCAATCACAGCACGCAGTTGAGCTCCTGCGTGCTGAATGCAGTTTTAACCAGGAAGTCTCGTCTCTCTAATTCAGCATCAACGTGTTTCACTGTGTAAAGAGTTGTGCTCTTTAGTGTTTATCTTTGTGCATAGTCAAGCCCTTCATTATGGCTCCAAAACAATCTGCTACTGCTTCAGGTGTCGTGCCCAAGCGCAAGAAGAAGATGTTAATGATTGCCGAAAAGGTAAACGTTTTGGATTTGTTGAAGGCTACGATTCTTTTTATTTAAAAAGTAGGAAAGAAATATAAGATCTACGGCTGCAGTGTCCTTTTAACCAGGGTGCAAAACGAGTTGTAAGTGGATGTAATAAGGCAGTAGTCTGGATGGAATCTGCTTTAGGGATTTGGATTGAAGACTGCCAGAAGAAGAACAACGGCAGTGCTACACAATTGCCTGAAGTGGCTCCATTACAAGGGCTGTAACGCTCTCCTTTGTTGTGCAGTAAAATTAAACTCATTGTTATCGGACAAGTCATCGTGTCATTGTTGGTGAGTAACCATAATTAATTTTCTTCTTACAGTGCTTAGTACATGTACGTACGTTTAGTGTCACTGTACACACATTTACTGTATACTATTTTTCTTGCATTGTACGTAACACTTGAACACATTTATAAGCCATAAATGTTACTGTTTATGATTAAAGAAGAATAAAAATCAAGTTGAGTGTAGTCAGATTTAAAAGCCTTTTAAATCACTGTGACAGGCTCGTACAGGTTGTAGTTTCAATCTAATTGATCTGTAAGTCTTGAATAAAGGTGCTTTGCATAGGCTTGTGTCAGCCTACCATAAGATGATAAAACACAAAAGATGAATCTTGTACAAGTTGTTGTTGTTGTTGCTCCTACGATTCCTCTTTTACATGCAGTGATCATTGTGCTGTTTTGTCTGCCATTTTTGCTAATCCTTTCATGGAAGGGTCACAACCCATCCAAGGAAAGGTGACTGAAATATTTTCTGTTTAATTTCAAAGACAGACTCTCAGGCAGGCTGATAAGATCGCTGATAAGAAGTATGTCAAGCCAATGCAAATGTATTGTTTTGTATTCTATGTCATTGAAGCAGGGTAATTTTAAAGTTATTAGTATTTAAATACAGATAAAAGATCTTCCTGTTTTCACACATTGTACATTTTTCTTTTACTGTGTTTGCATTTTGCCTTAAGAAGGGGCCTTAACTACCTTGATTGCTTGTGTATTCTAATCTGTTTAGTAAGCCAATGAAAAGTGTCATTTTGCTTGACTTCTCATTGCTTACTTTTATTCCGTTAGTGAAATAAAACAGTGAACAGTAGAGTGTGCAGACTGAATTTAATTTTCAACATTGTGTTAATAAAGAGCACAGGAAAAATTCTTTCCAATCTTTTTCTGATAATATCTTTTTCATAATATATCCTGTCATAGATACACAAAATAAATCAGTCCAATCCAAAGCATAAAATGCAATTTCTCAATCAACTAATCAGACAATAGCAAACACAGGAAAATTTGTAACCAGCGTTGATAAGAATCCATTATACAACTAGTTGTAAACAGACTCAATTAAACAATAATAAACACTAATTGGCACAAGCAGTCAGCATTAAAAGCCACAACCAGCCAATAATTCAATGTGAAATTGGCACAGTTAATCTGCCAACAGCAATAGGCTCAAACAGTCAATAGATAGCTATGGGTTAAATTTACTGTATAAATTAATGAATACTTCCAGCACAATGCTAGCGCTTGCTATCTACAGAAATTTTCAGATGATGTCTCTATCATAGGCTGCATTAGTAATATAGACGAGTCACAGTACAGGAAGATTGTAAAGGACTTTGTATTGTGGTGCAGGGACGACAACCTGTTACTCAACATCAGCAAGACAGAAGAGCGCTGGTGGTGGACTTCCAGCCTGTAAAAGACCCTCAAAGAACAGTCACCATTTAGGGTGAGAATGTAGAAGAGCTACAAATAACCTGGGGATTCACATGAACAGCAAACTGGACTGGTCTGAAAACACAGTGGCGCTGTACAAGAAGAGCCAAAGCAAGCTGTACTTCCTAAGGTTCTGGAAATGTTCTACCAGTCCATAGTAGCCATTGTGTTGTTCTATGCTCCAGACTTCCAAAATGATGTTAAACCAACAAAAATGATAAAATAACCAAATTCATCAGACTTTCCAACACCAAAATAAAATTCAAAAGTAAAGAAAATATGTTAAACTAAAACAGAGAAAAACTGAGTGTATGGAAATTCACAACACAGAGTCAGGAATGATCTCCATTGTCTCTGGGGTTGGCATTCTAGAATTCCCCTCCACGGCTACCTACATTTTCCTGCAGTACTGGACCCTAGCTCCCAGTTAGATGATCACACAAGCCTCATGTTGCCTTCCCACTAAAACAAATAAGGCAACAGTCATGTAGGGTATAATAGGACTCCTCCATACCCTCTTACTGGACTGAGGAGCTCCAAGTATTGTCTCTCCTATGATTCCTTTCTATTTATACCCCAGGAGAATTGAACTTTAGGACTGATTGTCTTAGGTGATAACAGGGTAAATTAACCTTGTTAAGTTGTGTCTCAGTGCCATCCGAGGGGAATATTACATATTTCATCGGTGACACAGATCCCACCCTGTCCTTACTGGTGGCCCTGCTATTAGCCTTTTGGGGCACCCTACAAATGCGTGGGGCATAGCATCCTCTGGCTGATGACATTCTGCAAGGACTTTTTATTTCCCAGCTCCTATCTTGCATGTTGTTAATATTTCTGCAGTTCCAGTCCCAACTGTGTCAGCAGTATTTCTTTATTAATATTGCTAAATGAACAGCTCATAAAAGAAACTCTCTGCAGTGACCGATGCTGGAATGAAGGTCACAAACTTGTGCTACACAGCTTCACCTTTCTTTTATGAGGTTGTGTTTGTTTATTCACTTTCACAGAGCTAAAAAATGAGGAAATGCGGCAAAGAAATGTTTGAAATGAAATCCCCAAATATCTCCACCTACTGTACCTGCTCCAATTCAATGAAAATGTGGCATTCATAAGTAAAGTGATAGAGTGAATAAAGGAAAGAAAAATCTGCACATCAAGAAAAATAATCCCTAAAGATTAGTTATTCAAAAAATCAAACTGATAATTCACATTTAACCATACATCAAAAGACCTCTCAGAGTGGCAGCAGTTGTGAGCTTTAGTTGAGCCACCTTATCAGAGGAGCTATTAATTTTAGGAGTCAGAAAGCTCTAGCAGGGCAGAACGATGATGAGTAACAGAATTTGAGGACTTCTGTGTGGATGTTAGATCTGTGTAGCTCTTGATCTTCAAAGGCATCTTATTCTCTGAGTTTATGAAATATGAATAGTGGAATAGCAACCCCAAACAGAAGGTGTGACCAGTGTAATAAGCTTATTGGATGGATTAGCATCTGACTTGGACGGAGGATGCTTCTTTACCTGCTCATCCTGAATGGGATGGTTGCTATTCCTTTTCCCAGTTTGGGGAGGACTGGGAAAGACTGCCTGACAAGAATACTTGTTTCCCTAGTATGATAAATGGCTGTGCTCCTCTTGCGTAGCTCTGGATTGGACATCTCTAGGACTGGATGAAAAGTTTAGTTCTGATGGGCAGTCCTATTGGGTTCCTCGGATGCTGCCAGGGGGCACTTACAGGAGAAGACTCCTTTGTTTTATAGTGGTTCCAGAAGTGCTTCCTGGGTGCTGTTTTCTGGCACAGGATGTACTCCTGGGTCTGGAATAAAAGGAGCAACCTCACCTCACTCTGAGTAATGGAGTCAGAAGGAGGTGCACTAAAATTTGTCTGGAATTAGTGGAGGAAGGAAAAAAAGAAAGAATTGCATTTTGGAAGAAAACCTTTAAAGAAATCTAATTAAATAAATAAGTATTTTGTATCCAGGACTGGTATCTGTGTGGTTGTATTTGAGGTTTGGGGCACTGAGACATACTCTACAGATCACTGCTGCCAGGGATATGCTCATGGGTGGGTGGCAATGTGGTCCAGCTCTGGGTTTAGAATAAGCTTAATTTTATTATAATTATCATGATCTCAATGTAGGTACTACTTAACCAAAAGTCATTTAACTATTAATATATTCATGTTTAATTTAACACCTGTGAACTAAATAAGGATTGATTACTAATTCAAGACAGAAAGAGAGATAGACTGCCGGACTCTGGCAGTTGCAATTAGAAGTCTGAAGGGGCAGTGACCTTGCAGTTCAACTGAGTGAGCTGGTTCTTTCTGAGTCCAAAGCCATGTTAGGAAGCCTGAGAAATTTCTCGGTGAAGTACTGACATGTGACATTTCCAGTGGTTCAACATCAACAGGTTTGTCATCTTTGGTAAGAACATTTTTGGACATTCACAAGAAGTATGGGTAAATGCTTGAAGTGCATGCATGAAAACATGGCAAGACAGATTTTGAGCTCTAGACATGAATAAAATGCTGTTCATTAAATTAGGAGTGTGACTGCATATTATGTTTGACAGTGTTAACAGAAGTGAAATTAAATTGTGACACTTAAAGATTACTGTAACACACCCATAAATCTGCCCATTATCATCTGAACTCGCTTAGTTTACTGTAACATCCTGGGATGCTACAGCCACATCATGTGATAGGCAGCCCAACAATGGGTCCACTCATGCACACAATGTACAGGTGCTGGTCATAAAATTAGAATATCATGACAAAATTGATTTATTTCAGTAATTCCATTCAAAAAGTGAAACTTGTATATTAGATTCATTCATTACACACAGACTGATGTATTTCAAATGTTTATTTCTTTTAATTTTGATGATTATAACTGACAACTAATGAAAGTCCCAAATTCAGTATCTCAGAAAATTAGAATATTGTGAAAAGGTTCAATATTGAAGACACCTGGTGCCACACTCTAATCAGCTAATTAACTCAAAACACCTGCAAAAGCCTTTAAATGGTCTCTCAGTCTAGTTCTGTAGGCAACACAATCATGGAAAAGACTGCTGACTTGACAGTTGTCCAAAAGACGACCATTGACACCTTGCACAAGGAGGGCAAGACACAAAAGGTCATTGCTAAAGAGGCTGGCTGTTCACAGAGCTCTGTGTCCAAGCACATTAATAGAGAGGCGAAGGGAAGGACAAGATGTGGTAGAAAAAAGTGTACAAGCAATAGGGATAACAGCACCCTGGAGAGGATTGTGAAACAAAACCCATTCAAAACTGTGGGGGAGATTCACAAAGAGTGGACTGCAGCTGGAGTCAGTGCTTCAAGAACCACCACGCACAGACGTATGCAAGACGTGGGTTTCAGCTGTCACATTCCTTGTGTCAAGCCACTCTTGAACAAGAGACAGCGTCAGAAGCGTCTCACCTGGGCTAAAGACAAAAAGGACTGGACTGCTGCTGAGTTATGTTCTCTGAAAATAAATTTTGCATTTCCTTTGGAAATCAAGGTCCCAGAGTCTGAAGGAAGAGAGGAGAGGCACAGAATCCACGTTGCTTGAGGTCCATTGTAAAGTTTCCACAGTCAGTGATGGTTTGGGGTGCCATGTCATCTGCTGGTGTTTGTCCATTGTGTTTTCTGAGGTCCAAGGTCAACGCAGCCGTCTACCAGGAAGTTTTAGAGCACTTCATGCTTCCTGCTGCTGACGAACTTTATGGAGATGCAGATTTCATTTTCCAACAGGACCTGGAACCTGCACACAGTGCCAAAGCTACCAGTACCTGGTTTAAGGACCATGGTATCTCTGTTCTTGATTGGCCAGCAAACTCGCCTGACCTTAACCCCATAGAAAATCTATGGGGTATTGTGAAGAGGAAGATGCAATACACCAGACCCAACAATTCAGAAGAGCTGAAGGCCACTATCAGAGCAACATGGACTCTCATAACACCTGAGCAGTGCCACAGACTGATCGACTCCATGCCACGCCGCATTGCTGCAGTAATCCAGGCCAAAGGAGCCCCAACTAAATATTGAGTGCTATACATGCTCATACTTTTCATGTTCATACCTTTCAGTTGGCCAACATTTTTAAAAATTCTTTTTTTGCATTGGTCTTAATTGATATTCTAATTTTCCGAGATACTGAATTTGGGACTTTCATTAGTTGTCAGTTATAATCATCAAAATTAAAAGAAATAAACATTTGAAATACATCAGTCTGTGTGTAATGAATGAATCTAATATACAAGTTTCACTTTTTGAATGGAATTACTGAAATAAATCAACTTTGTCATGATATTCTAATTTTATGACCGGCACCTGTAGAGTATACTTAACATACATGTGTTTAGGATGTAGAAAAATGAATTGTGCACGTTCCACATGCTCAATGTCCTGGACACAAATTGTGAAGTCCATGAAGTGGTGAGGCTGTAGCAGTGTAAACCTCTGCTCCAAAACTCTGTCAAATAGTCCACAAGTACATACCTGGGTTCATGCATCAGGAGTCAACATAAAAGTGCAATGTTCTTCATATGAATTTGAATATCAAGCAAAGTCCGGAGAAGGAACAAAGTGAATAGGAGGAATCACCACAGAATATCAAATAAGTTACTACAAATAAATAAATAACTAAATCTAAGATAATGAGCAGTTTCAATAGAAATCCTGATTAATACAGTATGTGACTTCAAATTATGCAGCCTTTGCAAAGCTCATAAAAAAATGTGAGGATAAAATCACCACTTGATAATAACTTCTGTATTCTACAAACATCTGTAAGATGTACTTGGTTTGTTTGTAATATTTTCAAACATTCTAAAAAATTGTCCCTAGTGTGTGCTTGGTGTGTGTGTGTGTTTGTGTGTGTCCTGTGGTGGGTTGGCACCCTGCCCAGGATTGGTTCCTGCCTTCTGCCCTGTGATGGCTGGGATTGGCTCCAGCAGACCCCCGTGACCCTGTTTGGATTCAGCGGGTTGGATAATGGATGGATGGATCACAAACATTCCACATTAATATGGCATTCAGTAACACACATGCATTCTGTACTGAAACATACATACTAAAATGTGTATGCTGTTTTGTGAAACTCACACACTTTACACCAGAATGCTGGCAATATACACTAAAGCACGCCCACTCTATACTAAAATCACATTTTGTAAATTCTGAATTTAATAAAATTGGTGAGAAATATACACACTCTACTAAAAGTCAATCTGAATTTCCTACATTGGTAGTTTGGAATAGTCCTGCAACCCCTACAGTTCATAATTAGTGCAAACATATTATTTTCTAACCCTGCTTAATCCAAACCAGGGTCGTGGTGGATGGGTGTGTTACCAGAGTCTATCCCGGCTAGCATAGGGCACATGGGAGGAACAAACCCTAGACAGGGTGCCAGTCCATCTCAGGGTGAACACACACACACACCTAAACACACTAGGGCCAATTTAGGATTGATAATTTACCTAATCTGTATGTCTGTGATCTGTAGAAGGAAACCAGAGCACCTGGAGGAAACACACATAGACACGGAGAGGGTGTGCAAACTCCACACAGATGACATGAACCCTGATCCCCTGGTCTCCTTACTGCAAGGCAGCAGTGCTACCACTACACCATCAGTTTGTAGTTAAATTGAAAAAATATGATTCTGCAAAATATTTTTAATCTTCCATTTATATCATAGAATACTCCTGTAAAAGAAAATTGCATAAATTAGCCTTCTTAATAATGAAGAAGCTGTTACATAATTAACTTTTTTTGGAGGAGAAGCAAACCACGTCCAACATTTTCTTATAGCTCTGTGAGATGTGTTAGAGCATAGTAGTTATAGTGGTCCAGCATAAATGGAGTACTGTACATTTCCTTATTTGGTGGAGGCCTTTATCCAAGGCGACTTACATCATTTATGATACAATTGGTTACATTACCTTTTAGTTTTCCAATTAGAGCACAGTCAGGTCAAGTGACTTGCTCAGGGTCACACAGTGCCAGTAGCAGGACTTGAACCCACAACCTCAGGGTGTGAAGTCCAAATCCTTAACAACTACACTACACTGCCTGCACTGTATTCAGAGAAATATATAACTGAAAAATATGCTCAAAGCACAGCTCCTATGATTTTTCAGATCGCAGTTAATTGCAAACATACACAAAATTTAGGCATTTTCTACCCCAACACAAGTGTGATTTATTATAAAGTGTATTATTGAAAATCACATTATACAGTGCCTATGCAAAGTGTTCATCCCCTTAAAGGTTTTCACATTATATTGTTATACCACATGGAATAACAATGGATTTAATCTGTCTTTTTGACACAGATCGACAGGAAAAGTCTCTTTTAGTCCAAAGTGAAAACAGATCTAAACGAATTACAAACTTAAAATGCAATATAATTAATCATACAAGTATTCACTGCCTTTAAATCATTACTAGTGCAACCATTTGGTTTTAGAAGTCACATAATTAGTTCAATGGAGATCATCTGTCTGTAGTTAGGAGGTTTCAGTTGATTGTAGTATAAATACATCTTATCTCAAAGGTCCAACTTAGTCAGCGTGGTGGCCTAACCTACAAAATGTGGTCAAAAGAACACGCCGAGCAACTGTGTGAAAAAAGTGATTGAAAAGCACAACTCACTGAATATCCAGTTAAATCAGTCATTAGGAACACAAATGAAAAGTGAGTGATTGTGTAAGAGTGAATTAGGCCACCAAAAAGCCATTGATAACTCTAAAGGAGTTACAAGCTACAGTGAGTGACATTGGAGAGACTGTGCAGTCAATACCTGTTCCCTGAATGCTTTACCAGTCACAGCTTTTTGGCAGAGTGGCAAAGAGAAAGCCAATGTTGAAAAAAAAAACAAAAATGACACATGACATCTCAGCTAGAGTTTGCCAGAAGGTAGATGCCTGCACATTATACATTATTAAAACACACCATCTCCATCGTGCAGCATAGTGGTGACAGCATAATGCTTTGGAGGTGCTTTTCTCTAGCAGGCCCTGCAAGGCTTGTGAGGGTAAAGAGTAAAATGAATGCAAAGTGTGCATGAAACATGCACCTTGGAACAAGATTTGTTTCCCAGTAAGACAAAAACCCCAAGTAGGCATAAAGCTAAAGCTACACAAGAATAACTTTATAACAACAATGTTAATATTCCGTCATGGCTGAGGCAGAGATTAGACCTCAGACCAGCTGAGAATTTGTGGCTAGACTTGATGAATGCTGGTCACTCACAATCCCCATGCATGAGCACTTTTGCAAAAAAAAAAATGGAGAAAAAGTTTGGTGTCCAGATTTGTAGAGCTGATAGAGACCTGTGCACAGATCTAAGAATGTCATGGCTGCCAAAGGTGAATCTATGAAATACCAAGTTAAAGTGGTGAATACCCATGTGATCACCTATTTTGTGTTTTAGATTTGTAATTAATTTAAGCCACTTTGAAGAGATCCATTTTCACTATGTCATTAAAAAGTCTTTCTGTTGATTAGTGACATCCTTCCATCCAACCCAGCCACAGGGGATGCACAAACCAGTCTGTTTCTTCGTCCCAGTCCCAAGCCCAGATAAATAGGGAGGGTTACATCAAGAAGGGCATCCGGTATACAATTTTGCAAAATTAATATGCGGACAACAATACAAATTTCCATATTGGATTGGTCGAGCCCTGGGTAAACAACGACCACCACCAGTACTGTTAGTCAACAGGGTGCTGGTGGAAATTGGGATGTCTGTTGGCCGAAGAAGAAGAAGGAGAAGAACAGGGGGGAGACGTGTCCGGAGGCAGGAGGAGGGGAGGAATGTAAAGAGATTGGAACTGAGGGTAGGAACTTTGAATGTTGGCAGTATGACTGGTAAGAGGAGAGAATTAGCCGATATGATAGAGAGAAGGAAGGTTGATATATTGTGCGTACAAGAGACTAAATGGAAGGGGAGTAAGGCCAGGTGGATCAGAGGTGGATTCAAATTGTTCAATCATGGTGTGTATAGGAGAAGAAATAGGGTAGGGGCTATTTTGAAGGAACAGTATGTCAAGTGTTTTGGAGGTGAAAAGAGTGTCAAACAGAGTAATGATTATGAAGCTGGAAATTGGAGGTGTGATGATAAATGCTGTTAGTGCATATGCCCTGCAATTTGGGTGTGCAATGGATGAGAAAGAAGATTTTTGGAGTGAATTGGACGAAGTGATGAGCAGTATAGCCAAGGGAGCGGATTTCAATGGACAAGTTGGTGAAGGGAACAGAGGAGATGAGATGGTGATGGGTAGGTATGATGTCAAGGAGAGGAATGAAGAAGGTCAGAGGATAGTGGATTTTGCCAAAAGGATGGACATGGCTGTGGTGAATACGTATTTTAAGAAGAGGGAGGAACATAGGGTGATGTACAAGAGTGGAGGAAGATGCACACAGGTAGATTACATCCTATGCAGAAGAGTCAATCTGAAGGAGATTGAAGACTGCAAAGTAGTGGCAGGGGAAAGTGCAGTTAAGCAGCATAAGACGGTGGTCTGTAGGATGACGTTGGAGATCAAGAAGAGGAAGAGAGTGAGGGCAGAGCCAAGGATCAAATGGTGGAAGTTGAAAAAGGAAGACTGCAAGGTTGAGTTTAGGGAGGACGTGAGACAGGCACTGAGTGGCAGTGAAGTGTTAGCAGACAGCTGGGAAACTACAGCAGATGTAGTAAGAGTGGCAGCAAGAAGGGTGCTTGGCATGACATCTGGACAGAGGAAGGAGGAAAAGGAAACCTGGTGGTGGAATGGGGAAGTACAGGAGAGTATACAGAGGAAGAGGATGGCAAAGAAGAAGTGGGATAGTCAGAGAGATGCAGAAACTAGACAAGGGTACAAGGAGATAAGGCGCAAGGTGAAGAGAGAGGTGGCGATGGCTAAAGAAAAAGCGTATGATGAGTTGTATGAGAGGTTGGACACTAAGGAGGGAGAAAAGGACCTGTACCGATGGGCTAGACAGAGGGAGCAAGCTGGGAAAGATGTGCAGCAGGTTAGGGTAATAAAGGATAAAGGTGGAAACGTACTCACAGGCGAGGAGAATGTGTTGAGCAGATGGAAAGAGTAGTTTGAGAGGCTTATGAATGAAGAGAATGAGAGAGAGAAGATGTTGGATATTGTGGAGATAGTGAATCAGGAAGTGCAATGGATTAGCAAGGAGGAAGTAAGGACAGCTATGAAGAGGATGAAGAATGGAAAAGCCATTGGTCCAGATGACATACCTGTGGAAGCATGGAGGTGTTAAGGAGAGATGGCAGTGGAGTTTTTAACCAGATTGTTTAATGGAATCTTGGAAAGTAAGAAGATGCCTGAGGAGTGGAGAGGAAGTGTACTTGTGCCGATATTTAAGAATAAGGGGGATGTGCAGGACGGTAGTAACTACAGGGGGATCAAATTGATGGGCCACAGCATGAAGTTATGGGAAAGAGTAGTGGAAGCTAGGTTAAGAAGTGAGGTGATGATTAGTGAGCAGCATTATAGTTTCATGCCAAGAAAGTGCACGACAGATGTGATGTTTGCTCTGAGGGTGTTAATGGAGAAGTTTAGAGAAGGCCAGAAGGAGTTGTATTGCGTCTTTGTTGACCTGGAGAAAGCATATGACAGGGTGCCTTGAGAAGAGTTGTGGTATTGTGTGAGGATGTCGGGAGTGGCAGAGAATTACAGGATATGTACGAGGGAAGTGTGGTGAGGTCTGCGGTAGGAGTGACGGATACATTCAACATGGAGGTGGGATTACATCAGGGATCGGCACTGAGCCCTTTCTTATTTGCAATGGTGATGGACAGGTTGCCAGACAAGATTAGACCGGAGTCCCCGTGGACTATGATGTTTGCTGATGACATTGTGATCTGTAGCAATAGTAGGGAGCAGGTTGAGGAGACCCTGGAGAGGTGTAGATATGCTCTAGAGAGGAGAGGAATGAAGGTCAGTATGAACAAGACAGAGTACATTTGTGTAAATGAGAGGGAGGTGAGTGGAA
This sequence comes from Polypterus bichir lapradei, assembly GCA_026402145.1. Classification (NCBI taxonomy): domain Eukaryota; kingdom Metazoa; phylum Chordata; class Cladistia; order Polypteriformes; family Polypteridae; genus Polypterus; species Polypterus bichir. The sequence goes on from JANRMT010062791.1 coordinate 250,540,198, forward strand.
TGGTGAGGATGCAAGGAGTAGAGCTGGCAAAGGTGGATGAGTTTAAATAATTGGGATCAACAGTACAGAGTAATAGGGATTGTGGAAGAGAGGTGAAAAAGAGTACAGGGTGGAATGGGTGGAGAAGAGTGTCAGGAGTGATTTGTGACAGACGGATATAAGCAAGAGTGAAAGGGAAGGTCTACAGGACGGTAGTGAGACCAGCTGCATTATATGGGTTGAAGATGGTGACACTGACCAGAAAGCAGGAGATAGAGCTGGAAGTGGCAGAGTTAAAGATTTTAAGATTTGCATTGGGTGTGACGAGGATGGACAGGATTAGAAATGAGGACATTAGTGGGTCAACTCAAGTTGGACGGTTGGGAGACAAAGTCAGAGAGGCGAGATTGCATTGGTTTGGACATGTGCAGTGGAGAGATGATGAGTAGATTGGGAGAAGGATGCTAAGGATAGATAAGGGTGTAACAGAACAAGATGCAGAGGACAGAAAGATATGGAAGTAGATGATCCGCTGTGGCAACCCCTAATGGGAGCAGCTGAAAGAAGAAGAAGAAGTGACATCCTTCCATCCATTCATTCTCCAAACCCAGTGGGGTCGTGGGAAAACTGAAGCCTATCTCAGTAGGCATAGGGTGCGAGGCAGGAACAAACCCAGGACAGAGTGTCAGAACATCGTAGGGAGAAAACACACACACACGACACTAGGGCCAATTTAGCATTGTGGCAACAACTGTAGGTTGACACTAAATTCACTGTCACTGCCACACAGCATGAGGACCATGAACTGTCTGACTTTAAAAGGATCTTTTTTACCTTTCTGGTCAGCCTGTGGAGTGCTGGAGCTCTCTGACTGTAAGATGTTTTCTGGTGACTCAACTCACTGTATGTTGTTTTGCTGCTGTACATGACAGATTACTTGTTACTACAGATTTTATCAGATTGAAATCCAAGGTACCATTGGAATATTCTAAATTAAAATCACATGTTCATACTTGGCTTGTTCCTGGAATTAAACATTAATGGTAGAGTTTGACCCAAATCAGAGGGTAAAGTGAACTTCATGATCATTAAATATTGTGGAAGGATTCAGAACTTTCAAAAATCTGTGTGTTATCTTTGATTATAAATGGTAATATAATTTCTCTTTTAATTTTATTCCCTTTAACATATTTCAAATTACATACAGTATATGAGTAACCTATTCTAAATCTTAGTTAAAAATTGTATGTTTCACCTATTGGCATTTATTTTCTGCTGTAATTTGCATTAGACTTTAGACCATATTTAGCCTTTTATACACCAATAAAAACTCAAAAAGAATGACAAAGTCAAGCATGAAGATACCATAAAATATGTATGTGTAGCAAACTTTACTTATGTTGAAGTAAAAGCTGGGCTCATTTGCTCCTTTTCTACAAGAGAAATGACAGTGCTGAGTAGTGTATAATCAAACAACTTGAGAAGTGGGCTGTTTTTACCCAACAGGCACCTGGGTCAATGACCTATTTGACAACCAGCCATTCACTGATTTTTATAGTGTAGCAATGCATAGGTGAAGTCACTGCAAAGCACCTGTCTATCTGGTTTTAGGCAACAGACTGGTGCAGTGGGTAATATTCATGATACATGGTACTTTGCCCTCAGTTTGATTCCTGGCTAGGGTATCTCCTCTGTCTAGTTTGTATTATTCATTCTATATTTGCTCTAGTTTCATTCATTCCTTCCCCCCAGAAAATGGTATCAGGTTTAGCAACACCTCCAAATTCCATAGATGTGTATGTGTTTGGTGAAAGCATGTGGCCAGCCATGGAGTGGCATCATGTCTATTGCATGCTCTACTTCATGCTTGTTGCTAGAAGGAAGTGTTATGGCCCCAGTAAATGATGATGGATGAATGGATGTATAGATGAAATGTGGTCATTTTTAAGTCCAGGATGCCATAAATATTAACCAAAATCAACATGGAAAATATGTTTCTTTAAATCCACAAGAACATATGTACTGTATATACTCATGGATTAGTTCTCCCTCAGATAAGCCGGGGCTTGATTTTATCGTATAATTTCTGGTATTTTATGTCGGTCGTATAAGTCGAATGCGGAAAACTCATGCTATTGGTTTAAGAGATTATGATATGCTAACGCCCACCTGAGAGAGTAACCACAGAGCACACTGCCTTTTTTATCTATTATCTATTTTATCTATTGTGCCTACGTGACCACACGGTAATACCCAAACTATTCCCGAATCAACATTTGCAATGATTTGTGTTTTTTGTATCTCACACCCTCATACACTTTTATCGTAAGAGCATCCCTCATCAAAGATGGAGCGTTCGATCAGAAGAAAATATGAAGCTGGTTTTAAATTAAACGTCGTTGAAGTAGTGAAAGAAATTGGTAACCGCGTTGCTGCAACAAAATTCAATGTGTCTGAGAAACTGATGCAAGATTGGAGGAGGCAAGAAGATGTAAAAAAAAATTTTAAGTGTCGCATTTTTGAAAGGGTGTATAAGTCGAGGTCTGATTTTATGATAGATTTTTTGGGGTTCAAGACCTGACTTATATGTGAGTATATATAAGGTATATATTTTTGTACCTACCTAATCCATTTAGGGTATTTTAATCTGCTGTATACATTGTAAACACTTCACTCACTATCCACCCCATTTTCCCATTGGGCGAGGACTAGGAACAAGGGGAACCCGAAAGGTCATAAGGTGGGGAACACAGATACCTCAGAGTATGCTCTTCTTTTTGGACCAGAAGCATCACAAGGGAGACTTGCCCAAGAAGAACAATCCAGAATTAGGGATATAATGCAGACTAGTAAATTCAGCAGACATGATTGAACTACCTCTTCTAGTCAGATGACCAGAAACCAAAAAAAAAGACAAGACAGCCGTGCAGTTGTGGCAAAGAAAAGTCATGGAACTCCACTTGAGACTGCTTGGAGGCATAACTGGAAAAGGGTCCCTAGCCCTGCTATCTAGGGCATGAGAAAGAGGTTTGATCTATTTATACTTGGACTCTGAACTTAGACTTATTTTCTGTTTAAAAAGAGCCACTCTCAGATAAATGCAAAAAGAGACAAGGTCTCTAAGGACAGTGGATAAAAAGTTTAAACTTATTACATTATTATTTGGCGTCTTCTTGATTATTAAAGGCTTTCTTACCTGGTTGGGATGGAATGTCTATTTAAAACGCTTGTTTGCTACTAAGTATGAGTTCTGTCACTCTCTATATACCCTACATTATTTTACTGTATATACAGTATATATAGTTTAGGTATGGGGCTGATTAAAAAGTAATGAGACTGATGTTTTTATTCAGAATCGGATGATTCCACAGGCTCAGAACATTTTTTTCTTTTTTGAAGTAGAATACCCTTTTTACAATGTTTCGGAAACAACATCACTTTAGTTAGAGATGCAACCATGACATTTTTCACTTCATTATCTGAGAGGAATTTTGTTCCATGTACTTGGTTTTTCAGTGTTGGGAATGCCCAGAAATCATATGGTGCAAAATCCAGGCTATATGGAGGGTGTTCTAGTGCAGTCCCATCAATTTCAGACAGTGCTACCAATGCAACAGCGGCAACATGCGGCTGGGCATTGTCATGAAGCGAAAAAACACTGTTTCTTTATCAAATCTGCTTTTTTTTTTCCTCATGGCTCCATGGAAATGGCATAGTAGTCACCGTTAACTGTCTGTCCATGAGGAACGCAGTTCTGTAGGATCATACCGTGCTCATCAAAGAGCAGCAGAAGCATGACTTTACCCTGGTCAAACACACCGAATTTTGTAATCAAAGGCGAATCCACGTTTCCACACAGTAAACCTTTGTTTTGATTATAGGTTATAATGACGAATCTCCTATTCATCACATGTTACAACTGAGGTTAAGAAATTTGGAATCCTCTCTGACATTTGAACACACCTTAACTTGGCTTTGTATCTGCTGTTCTGTGAGATTTGTGGGTATCTTCCTGGTGCACACATACACAACACATTTTCAGTTTCTCTGTGTTGAGTCCATTTGCATGAGATACCAAGTGAAGCTGAAAGTCGTTCGTCTTCTTGCAGTAGTTCATTAGCCTTGGCAATGTTGACATCCATAACCATGGTGGATGGCCTCACTGTATGCACTTCATCATTCACTTACATGTTGTCGACGTTAAAGTGCTTCCACCACTGAAATACAGCAGCACAGCTAATCATTTCATCACCATATGCTTGCCGAAACATTTCAAGAGTTTTGTTTCCCCTCTTCGACGTTTTAAACCTCCCTGAGTCCAAAAATACTATTTTTGGAATTATGTCTGTGTGTCTGTCTTACGTATTAGGTACAAAACGTAGATTTCTTTCAACATTTGGGCTATTTTCGTTAGCCGGAAGTGGTACTTTACCTTTTATTCATGCAGCTGCAGAGTCTGATTTATTCAACTTAACTTTTATAATAATTGTTCAATATATTATTAATTTGATTTGATTTGTTGTTGATGGTGACACAGAAAAACGGAAACTTTTGAAATGCGTAGTGGCAGCAATGTACAGTTGGCAGCACTGCGGAACAGGGACCTTGAGCTGTAAACAACCTCGCCATTTAGTAATTTAGTAATCAATTGCAAGGCAATCAATGGCAGCTGTGCGAGAATTGTTCGGTAACCGTGTCATCTCAAGACTCAGTGACATTCCCTGCCCCTCAAGATCACAGGATTTGTCCGTTTGTGATTTTTTCTTGTAGGGCTACCTTAAGAGTCGAGTCTACACAACTCGGCCAAGGACACTGAATGAATTGAAATAAAGAATTCAAAACGTAATTCGTGGTATCCCAGCTGAGATGTTGCAGCGATCAATGGAGAACCTCAACAGCAGATTGAAAGAATGCATACATACAGGAGGACGCCATCTACAGGACGTAATTTTCAGACATTGATCATTTGGATTACTGTCTCTTAAAAGGCAAGTTGTAGTGGTTCAATTGATGTCAATAAAATTTTTTTGTTGGATGTCTTCTATTTTTATTGGGTTTTTCAAAAGTTTACATTTTACTGTGTCACCCTGTACATAATATAAAAATATAATCATTGTCTTTTGTAGTTTACACCTCAAATATCCATCCCCATATCTGAGTATATGAGAAAGTCTAGGGGAGGCCACTCCCGATTTTTCCTACCTTGTATCACAGGCTACTCTTTCTGCCTCACCTCTCATTTGTTCAGTGTCCTTGAGTGTTTAGAAAGGCGCCTACAAATAAATAAAATGTATTATTATTATTTTTCTATTATTATTATTATTATTATTATTATTTTTCTATTATTATTATTATTATTATTTTTCTCTCTCCAAATCTTGACTTCATTTCACTTCCCTCTGAACCATTCCAGCTCAGAGTTTGTTGTTGAACTAGCAGGGAGAGCTCTTCAGAATCACGTCTAGAATGAAATGTGGGTCTGCACTGCTGAGACAAGGACAGATTGACCTGCTGAGCCTGTTAGCCTTCTCACCTGAACGTGTGGAAAGTTATCGAATACTGGCAGGAAGCTGATAGCAATAAAGATAAGGGGGATGCCATCCTAAATAAGGAGCCATGGTGCACCGCGTACCCACCACCATGGTGTCTTCTTTTTCTTGAGCCATCAATATTCATATCTCTCTCACTAGGTCTGAGCTGCATTTTTTTTTTTTTTTTTTTTGATATCTGCAACTACTCAGATCCTCTACGGACCCTGGACACCCTTCAGCACAGGAGCAGACAGTCAAAACTTCTAGGTACCTTAGTGACCTGGCTCTATAAAGGCCACTGAAAACCTGTCAGGTACTGTATGTGTGAGGCCTTCAGGGTTATCAAGTGGCAGCCTTTATTTCTGAGCATGTTTCACTTATTTCATGAAGAATGTATTAATGCTTTATGAATTAAATGATTAGTATGTATGCTGTCAGGTGCTTATCATTAGGTGAAGCAAGAGACAAGTGGAATGATTTACTGTTACACAATTAGGGAACATTTGGAAGAAGAACTATAGAGCAGTGGGTCATTATCCTGGGGCAAGGCAGCTGATAAATCTGTATGCAGGTGGCTTTATTAGCAACAAGCTGTTTTATGGTGATGGTGAGATCTCGACGAGGATATAATATAGATGAGTCAGCCAGCAATCCTGAAAAATTCCTTTGGATGCGAGTGAAAACACAATCCTTTCTAGAACGAAGAGCCATTTTACTTTATACAGCAAGTGTTTACTTGTCATGCTGGAGTGACATAAGGACATAAAGACAATGCAGTCTAGTACATCTAAACTGCCTAATATTACATTTTATACAGGAAGGTGAAGCACCATGAGCCAAACAGGCAAAAAACACCTTTTATTCATTTTTTAAACCAGCTTATAACAAAACAGCCACAGAGGAGTCTAAAATGTTTCCAAACAATAAAGCCTTGTGCAGTAATTATTTTAGAGTGGCAAAAATGCCTGGTAGTAAAGAATGTAAAGAAATAAAATGTTTCATTAAGGAAATGATTGAAATTAGTCTTTAGCCACTTCAGAAACTTGGCCATTATTATAGATGTACAAATATATCAAAGGTACAAATAATATTTTAAGAAACCCAGTTAATTAAAAAATGTATGTTTAATATCCATTCATTTATTATCCAACCCACTATATTATAACTACAGGGTCACGGGGGTCTGTTGGAGCCAATCCCAGCCAACAGAGAAGGATTTAGGAGTCATTAGTGGACTCTAAGCTATCGACTTCCCAACAGTATTCAGAAGCCATTAAGAAGGCTAACAGAATGTTAGGTTATATAGAACGATGTGTGGAGTACAAGTCCAAGGAGGTTCAGCTCAACCTTTATAACACACTGGTGAGGCCTCACCTTGAGTACTATGTGCAGTTTTGGTCTCCAGGCTACAAAAAGGACATAACAGCGCTAGAAAAGGTCCAGAGAAGAGCGACTAGGCTCATTCCAGGGCTACAGGGGTTGAATTATGAGGAAAGATTAAAGAGCTGAGCCTTTACAGTTTAAGCAAAAGAAGATTAAGAGGTGACATGATTGAAGTGTTTAAAATTATGAAGGGAATTAGTACAGTGGATCGAGACTTTAATTTTAAAATGAGATCATCAAGAACACGGGGACACAGTTGGAAACTTGTTTAGGGTAAATTTCGCAGAAACAGGAAGTTTTTCTTTACACAAAGAATGATAGACACTTGGAATAAGCTACCAAGTAGTAGACAGTAAGACGTTAGGGACTTTCAAAACTCGACTTGATGTTTTCTTGGAAGAAATAAGTGGATAGGACTGGGGAGCTTTGTTGGGCTGAATGGCCTGTTCTCGTCTAGAGTGTTCTAATGTTCTAACACAGGGCACAAAGCAGGAAACAAACCCCGGTAAGGGCACACACACACACACCCACACACTATGCACACACTAGGGACAATTACGATCACCGATGCACCTAACCTGCATGTCTTTGGACTGTGGGAGGAAACCCACGCAGACACGGGGAGAACACACAAACTCCATGCAGGGAGGACCCGGGTATGTTTAATATACATTTTAGAATTAGATAACACATGCACACTCTTATGCTGCAATGGTAATGAGACAACTGACTCAAATCTAATGCTACCAGCACAGGCACTGTCTTCCCATACCACTGACCAGCATAAGCATGAATTAAAGAGTAGATGCATAAAGAGTATTATAAAAATATTAGAAAAATTGGCAAAATGTTTGAGCATGGGAAAAATGTGGCCAAAATCAAACACTAAGGGATAGACCAGTTTGCAGGGCAATATACTGTATGTGTGTGTGCGTGTGTGGGTGTGTATATATACAATCATATGAAAAAGTTTGGGAACCCCTCTCAGCCTGCATAATAATTTACTCTACTTTCGACAAAAAAAGATAACAGTGCTATGTCTTTCATTTCCTAGGAACATCTGAGTACTGGGGTGTTTACCAAACAAAGATTTTTAGTGAAGCAGTATTTAGTTGTATGAAACTAAATCAAATGTGAAAAACTGGATGTGCAAAAATGTGGGTACAACTTGTAATTTTGCTGATTTGAATGCATGTAACTGCTCAAAACTGATTACTTGCAACACCAAATTGGCTGGATTAGCTCGTTAAGACTTGAACTTCATAGACAGGTGTGTCCAATCATGAGAAAAGGTATTTAAGGTGGTCAATTGCAAGTTGTGCTTCCCTTTGACTCTCCTCTGAAGAGTGACAGCATGGAATCCTCAAAGCAACTCTCAAAAGATCTGAAAAGAAAGACTGTTCAGTATCATGGTTTAGGGGAAGGCTACAAAAAGCTATCTCAGAGGTTTAAACTATCAGTTTCAACTGTAAGGAATGGAATCAGGAAATGGAAGGCCACAGGCACAGTTGTTGTTAAACCCAGGTCTGGCAGGCCAAGAAAAATACAGGAGCAGCATATGTGCAGGATTGTGAGAATGGTTACAGACAACCCACAGATCACCTCCAAAGACCTGCAAGAACATCTTGCTGCAGATGGTGTATCTGTACATCGTTCTACAATACAGCGCAATTTGCACAACGAACATCTGTATGTCAGGATGATGAGAAAGAAACCCCGTCTGCACTCACACCACAAACAGAGTCACTTGTTGTATGCAAATGCTCATTTAGACAAGCCAGATTCATTTTGGAACAAAGTGCTTTGTACTGATGAGACAAAAAGTGAGTTATTTGGTCATAACAAAAAAGCACTTTGCATGGTGGAATAAGAACAGCGCATTCCAAGAAAAACACCTGCTAACTACTGTCAAATTTGGTGGAGGTTCCATCATGCTATGGGGCTGTGTGGCTGTTCAGGGACTGGGGACCTTGTTAAAGTCGAGAGTCAGATGAATTCAACCCAATACCAACAAATTTTTCAGGATAATGTTCAAACATCAGTCACAAAGTTGAAGTTACACAGGGTTGGATATTCCAACAACAACAATGACCCAAAACACAGTTCAAAATCTACAAGGGCATTCATGCAGAGGAAGAAGTACAATGTTCTGAAATGGCCGTCACAGTCCCCTGACTTGAATATCATCGAAAATCTATGGGATGATTTGATGCAGGCTGTCCATGCTCGGCAGTTGTCAAATTTAACTGAACTGGGGAGATTTTGCATGGAAGAATGGTCAAAAATAGCTCCATCCAGAATACAGACACTCATCAAAGGCTATAGGAGGCATCTAGAGGCTGTTATATTTGCAAAAGGAGGCTCAACTAAGTATTGATGTAATATCTCTGTTGGGGTGCCCAAATCTATGCACCTGTCTAATTTTATTAAGATGCATATTGCATATTTTAATCCAATAAACGTAATGTCACTACTGAAATACTACTGTTTCCATAAGGCATGTCATATATTAAAAGGAAGTTGCTACTTTGAAAGCTCAGCCAATGATTAACAAAAATCCAAAGAATTAAGAGGGGTTCCCAAACTTTTTCATATGACTGTATAATATGTATGGATGTATAGAATGTATGTATATATAGATTTTAGTGGGGCAATGATGAGGCAAGGTGAGTCCAGTAATAGTTGGGGTGCTAACCATGCATAACCCCATTTAATTTGAAATAAAAAAAAAATGTGCTCAGTGACGATGCAGTTGTCGACTTGATACGTTGTGAATTGCTCTGGTGATGTTCTTAAAGACTTTCTGTTTAGCATGGTCAGGTCCAAATGAGATGAAATCTCTCTTTTACACTGGGCAGACCCGAAGGGGCAGGGTTTGTTTGTTGCCTTCAAGGGA
>JANRMT010062791.1:250550386-250568033 GCA_026402145.1 Polypterus bichir lapradei
GTATATATATACATGAGGTGAGACACAAAATTAACTGGATTGGTAAAAAAAAATGATTGATGAATTACATCCTTTTGTCCCTTAGGGAAACAGTGGGCAGACTTTCTCCTTCAAAACACACTACACAAGTTCTCCTCCCTGTACATTCTTGGCTGCCTTTTGTCTCTGTCTTTGAACCATTGCCTTGTTTCACTTGCAAAATATTAAGGCACTTGTACAGGTGATAAGACTGACTTTCAAGTTTTAGCCATTGGCCATCTTGAAAATGGATTGGTATTTATCATAGATATGTACTTAATGGAAGACAAAACCAAAAACGGCTAGGGATTGAAACCACACACACTTGCAGTGAGTGAGAGGAAGAATGAGGGATTGGGGATCATCCTGCAAAAAGACACCAAACTCTTGCTTTTTCTCATTGGTCTAACTATATAAGACTGTTAAAGCCTTGAACACATTACATGACTTTTATTGGGGGCAGGACTGCAGTCATCTATCTTGTTGCCTGAAAATGTCAGCTTGCGCAACTAGGAATTGCAGGTTTGTTAAATTACACAACTCTATGATGACTTTCCAGCAGAGATTCACATTTCCAAAGCATCACAAGGCATCTCTATTTTATGATATGCTTTCCATGCTGGCATGTTCAGCCACAATCACTGTTCCATTTTTTTCTTCTTTTCCATTCTTCCGTGGTATGTTAAACACACAACATCAGACAGACAAACACCTCTCTTGTGCAATGTCCAAAACACCCATGTTCCTTATTCCTCTTAGCTGCATCATATGCATTGTTCTTCTGGCTTAGCAGTCATTAGTTGTCAGCTATCACATGCACACAGAGTCAACTGCTATGATATAAAATAAAATCAAACCAGTTTGACTTTGCCAGGGCCAGTTGCAGACAGGTTGGAGTTCACTGCTTCAGGTTTCACATTATGACTAATTGTCACAGAAGTGTTTTGCAACTGCCTTGCTAAGATTAAGCAAATAACCTGGAAAAGTCAGGTAATGTGACATGATCTTAAGAAAAGAATGTCATTACCATGACATATTAGAGGATAATAGAGTAATGACAGACACTCCAAACAAAATTGATGCCATTCTTTAAACTCATTGACTACAAAGAAATTGAAATGATTCGAATGATTATTCACAACTAAAGCATCATTGACTTTGATTTTTAATCCTTAACAATTTGTTTGTACTGTACTTGTTTACAGGTAATTGTGAAATAGAAGTGATGTGGATAACTAATTGGTAAAGCTCTATTCCTCCTTTTGGGGATCCTCATCATCATCTAAGCTAGTCACAATGCTCAAGCCAGAGCCAATCCTATAAAGCAATCGACCAGTATAAGTTGCTACCACTTAGTGATCACAGCAAGCTTTGCAGCAGCCAGTTCTATGACCTCTTTTAAATGGTCCTTCTTCCCAACATAGACTTCTATAACACCTGATTTAACAACTTCATAACACAATAACAAGCGCCCTGACATCACGTTGACTCTCAATAGAAAGAATTATAACAACATTCATAAAAATACTGCACAATAAATACAATTTAGCTTTGCTATCTTTTATTTATTGTATGAATGAATTTACTCCAGTGTACAGTGTTTGCACTCGAGAGCATATTCCAGCAAAAATGGGGTTAACACCAGAACCAACTCTTGATGTAAAGCCAGTCTAATACAAGGCCCAGTCATTCATACACTCCCCTTCGCTTACACAGAAAAGGCTTTAAAGTTGATAATCAACCTAATAAACAAAAATGCAAAATATTGGAAAGTACAAAAAAAGTAAAAACAAAAGGACTGTGGGAGAAGATGCAACTTCTGCACAGATAGATCATACTTTTGAACTTAGGACTTAGAACATTAAAACGATCTGGATGAGAACAGGCCTTTTATCCCAGCAAAGCTTACCAGTTCTATCCATTTAATTCTTCCAAAATAATATCAAGTCTAGCTGTGAAGGTCCCTAAAGTCCTACTGTCTACCACACTACTTGGTAACTTATTCCATGTGTGTATGGTTCTCTTCCTGATGTTTGTGTGAAATTTATCCCTAACAAGTTTTCAATAGTGTCCTGGTGTTCTTGTTGAACTCATTTTAGAATAACAGTCTCGGTCCACTGTACTAATCCCCTTCATCATTTCAAACGCTTTAATCATGTCACCTCTGAATCTCCTTTTTGGAGTTGTGTCTCTGTCCTGCCTAGTAATGTCATTATTGAGTAATGTAGCACATGTTAAAAAACTTTGTTGGAAAAATGGTTTCTTTTCTCTTTTGATGCATTAGTTCTAAGCAATCCAGCTATAAGAGGGTGCCTGTGGTAGTTAAGCTGGTGGAGAAGTTAAGGCTATAATTTGCTGGTTTCTCACCCACCACTAACTCCTTCGTGCCTTAGCACCAACTGTATACCACAGCTCAGTGATTGTGAAGTGCCTTACAGTGATATGTATTATAAATGGTGTTATATGCAAGCTTCTGAAAGATTTCATTAACTGACAAAGTTATATAAATTGCTACCTGGCAGTGTCGTATTACTTGTAGCTGTAGAGTAAGCGTGTTCATTTTACATAACCCGAGGATTTAAAACACCAGATATGCTCAAAGAGATTTATGGTGCATAATTGCTTGACTTATCCTTGCTTTTTTCAGTGAAATGAAAACTTTAAAATGAAAGTAACACTCAAGTCTTGCATGGGCTTACTGTAACAGAGAGCAATCAAATTCACTTTACTGTAATTTAAACCATTTATTGAATTAATTTAATTAAATATTAGATTGTAGGAAGTTAGAGTCTATCCACTTTATTAAAATGTAATCTTGCATGTGCAGATTGCTCCAGGTTCAAAATCTGGTACAGGGGCATCTGGTGCATGTTCTCCCCCTGTTCCTGCTGGGATCATGCTAATTCAGCTTCCATTCCTGCTGCCTGGCGTAAGATGATTGAATGACTCTAGAAGGCCTCAATGTGTTTGTGCTGGAGTTCCAATGCATTGTAAACTGTGTCCCACATTTACCAGATGAAACATAACATAACATAATGTAGTGCTGTGCCTGTGTGCTGCATGCCAGTGCCAAGTGTCAGAGTGATTCTTGCTCTTTACCTTGCTCTTTTACGTAACCTGCTGTCCTTATGAGGTCAAGTCTCTGTTGCCACACAGTTGCAATTCATTTGTGACTTTGCAGGCTTGCTGTTTTTATTGAATCTCCTATAGCTGCCATTGAATCTGCTCATTCACATGATGGAATGCAAAGCTCATAATGTTGGTAACTCACCCAAGGCTGATACAACTTGTAGCTCACCTTTCAAAGTCACATCAGCAGTGGTCTTGATTGCTTTGCTGTCAGATGGAGCAACAGGGATATTAAGTGCTACGCTGGCATGTGGCGGAGCAGTAACGTTTCACACTGCACTTCTGTGCTGCAAACAGTTCATTATATGTGGCTAGGAAACTTTCTTGTGTAGAGCTGCAGATGGAATGAACATTTGGCTATCATCCTTCATGCTGAAAACTATTTTCCATGTTTGGATCTCATCTTTGAGACTCTTCCCTCCATGTCTGCTATGTAATGACTCTACAATCTGCCTCACTCCTTGCTTGTGCAGTTTCACACTACTCAACTGAGCTCCATGCTCCCAAAGCTCTGATCTCCAATGGAACTCAACGGATGGAGAAGAAGAGGTGGAGCTGTAGAGGTAGCGGTATCTCAGCTATCTTCCTTCCATTACTGATACTGGATACAATACCATTTTGGGACTCCAAGGCACTAGGTACTCTCTAAGTTGGACTGTAGGTATTCACCTTGTTATACTCCTGACACTGATGTAATGATAGTGACGAGTGGCAAAGGATTCTTGCTGTTTACATCTCTCTTTTAAGTCAGTTCTTGCTATTCAAGACTCATCACTGTTGCAGCTTATCAGTGCATTCATCAATATTATTAGTATAGTATTAGTATAACATTCTCAAAAACACTTAAACTAATTCATGAACTTGGTGGGACAGCATCATCCAGCACAAAACAAGATCCACACCAGGATGGGGCACCAGTCCACCCCAAGGCCCAGTCATGCACAAACTCATACTCAGAATCACAGAGTTGCACCCTGTGTTGGCTGGGATTGGCTCCAGCAGACCCCTGTGACCCTGTAGTTAGGAGTTGCCAATTATCAAAACCTGTAGGAAATATAGGAGGAAATCTAGAGTGCCCAGAAAAACTAAGGCAAAACATATAAATTAATTTTGAATTATTAAGTGACATACATATACCAAAGGAAATTGAAATACTGAGCTTTTATTGGTGGATCTATTGAATATACTGCGCTTTTCCTTTCTTGGAATATCACATATACAAACAGTTGTACATTCCAACATAAAGCTTTTATCTATATGATGCATATATATATATATATAGGGAGAAACATATAAAATGAAGAATTACATTTTATTTAAATAATATAATAATTAGAATATTAGAACAATTTTGATCAGAACAGGCCATTCATCCCAACTAAGCTGTCCAGTTCCATTCATTTAATTTCTCCAAAATAACATCAAGTTGAGTTTTAAAGGTCTCAGATTACTACAGTCTTCCACACCACTTCGTAAATTATTCTATATATCTTTCATACTCTGTATGAAAAAAAATGTTCTATTTGTTTGAAACTGACCTATAACAGGTTTCCATCTATGTTCCTGTGTTCTTCTTTATTTTAAAGGAACAGCCAGGATCCACTGTTATAATTACATTTATAATTTTAAATACTTCAGTCATGTCACCTCTTATTCTCTGATTGCTTATACTAAAATGGTTCAACTCCTTCAGTCTTTAGTACAGCTCTTCTAGTCTTTCCTCATAGCTCACACCTCTCAGTCCTGGAATCAGCCTGGTTGATCTTCTCTGGGCTTTCTCTAGTGCTGCTATGTCTTTCTTTTTGTAATATGGAGACCAAAAGAGTACACATTATTCCAGGTGAAGCCTCACAAGTGTGTTATACATCTTAATCATACAGTAACTTCCCTTGTCTTGAACTTTACACATTGTGATATGTAACCTAACATCCTATTAATCGATCGTTTCTCTCCACTGTCTTGATGTAGACAGAATATGAATCCACTGTGACTCCTAGGTCCTTCTCGTAATGAATGCTTTTAAGTTTCAGACCTCTCATTGTGTATTCATTCCTAACATTCTAACATGTAATACCTTACATTTACACATGCCATAAATCTGTTCAAACCTGTAGTCAGTCCAGGGCCCTTTGTAACAAGTTTGTCAATTCTACATGGTCTATCGCTCCATGTAGCTTGGTATCATCTGAAACCTTGACCAGCTAGTTGCTAACAGTGCTTTCTTATCTAGGTCATTTGTGTGTTTCGCAAAAAGCAATGGCATCAGCACCGATCCACTTAACAACATAACCCTTTGTTTGCTGTGTTTGAGGAAATTATGTACCCACCTACAGACCACATCCTGAATTCTAAATTCTTTTATTTTGACCACTGACCTTTCATGTGGTACTGTATCAAATGACTTCTGAAAATCAAGATCAATTATATGCACCTCTATGATATGCTTCTGCATAGAATCACAGCATATACGGTGGAATGGTGGTACAGTGGTTAAATGGTTAAAGATAATCCTTCAAAGCTCCATGAGCTAGATAAAATCTATGCATACACACTATGGTTTAACGTTTACATGTTCTACCTGTGTATACATACATAGGCCTTTTTGGTTTGTTCCAGTTTTCTTCCCACTTGTGTTCTCATAATTAGCTGGCATTCCATCTACATATAAGCTACTTGGTGACTTTCAGCAGGCTCATTACGAATAAGCACAGCTATGTCTGCTGATGGACTTGCACCTGATACTTCTGCAGTAAGCTCAAGCTCCCAAAGATCCATTAATTGAATTAAGAAGGCACAGATCATAGGTGTATACGGACATGCAGATTTATGGTGTACACTTTAAAAGCTGTACCTATCATTTTTGATCATTTTTTCATTATTCATTTGCACACAAAACTTAAAATCAGTTAGACTGGCCTCTCAATCAAGTAGCTGCTGTCTCAATGCCTCCTGTTATTAGTAAAGTTTCTAAAGCTTTTATATTCTAGCACACTGTTTAAAACACAAATCATTTCAAAATGTATTTTAACAATTCAGTACTTGGATACTATTAGTAAACAGTAGGATTAAACTATAAAAAAGGAGAAATCAAATTGCCAACATAATGAGGAAGGAAGACAACAACGAAAAGTTTCTGTCAGCAGCCGATTTAATTAAATGTAACTGCCTGTCACATAAACAGTTTGAGTTCTTGAACTCGGTGACATTTTTAATTATCAGGCAACACGCTCGGGGCTGCGTGATGGTCTGACCTTGATATTTTTAACATGCAGCAGGATCAGAGTGTAAAATCAATGATTAGGTAAATATTTGGCATTAGCTGTAAACAGCCTCATCTTCTGGATTACAGTGAATAGAACTGATAGAGTAGAAACAAAGATAGCAGAAACTAGAATGGGGAAGGGTTATGTGGCAGCCATATTGAAAAATTTATCAGAAGTAAATAATTAAAATGTTGCACATATTTTTTATATTAAAACATGGGTTTGCATTTACAAATCTTTCATAAATAAATTAACTAGATTTATTTCATAATTGTATCCATTACCAGAACTTCCTCATTTTAATTAGCTAAGGGGGCCAGAGATCCTGGTGAAATTAGGGGAATAGTAACAACAAACCCCAGACCTGACGACAATAATTCCTTGCAGGGATCACATCCATTCATACATGGGACAGTAGAAGATCACCGATCTGCCTGACTGGCATGTCTTTGAAGATGATTAGCCTATGCATCTGAATAATAGAGCATAAAATCAATGAGCTGAGCACAAATTTATATTAAATAAAAACCTCATATCTTTGCAAACTTTGTACTTTACCTTGATAAGCAAATTCAGCATAACATTCTCTAATCTAATAATTCCCAAACTCAGTCCTGAAGACCCACTGTGGCTGCAGGTTTTTATTCCAGCCAAATTCACAATCTACAGGGTGGGCCATTTATATGGATACACCTTAATAAAATGGGAATGGTTGGTGATATTAACTTCCTGTTTGTGGCACATTAGTATATGTGAGGGGGGAAACTTTTCAAGATGGGTGGTGACCATGGTGGCCATTTTGAAGTCGACCATTTTGGATCCAACTTTTGTTTTTTCAATAGGAAGAGGGTCATGTGACACATCAAACTTATTGGGAATTTCACAAGAAAAACAATGGTGTGCTTGGTTTTAACGTAACTTTATTCTTTCATGAGTTATTTACAAGTTTCTGACCACTGTTCAATGTTCTGCCCATTGTGTTTGTGTTAACAAACAAAACCACCGCTATTGGTCTGACACTAACCCACATTGGATAGATCCCTCCAAGACTGTTGGAACAAAAAAATTGATGGTATGGTGTGGTATATGGGGTACAAAGATAGTGGGGCCATTCTTCATCAATGGAAACCTCAAGGCCACTGGATATGCAAAATTGCTACATGATGATGTGTTTCCCTCTTTATACACTGAAGCTGGCACATTCCCTGAGTTTTTCCAGCAAGATGGTGCACCACCACATTATGGGTATCAGGTCCGAGCATTCCTAGATGAACAGTTTCCTGGAAAGTGGATTGGTCGTCGTGGGCCAGTTGAATGGCCCCCAAGGTCTCCCGATCTGACCCCCTTAGACTTTTATCTTTGGGGTCATCTGAAGACAATTGTCTATGCTGTGAAGATACGAGATGTGCAGCACCTGAAACTACGGATACTGGAAGCCTGTGCTAGCATTTCTCCTGCGGTGTTGCTATCAGTGTGTGAAGAGTGGGAGAAGAGGGTTGCATTGACAATCCAACACAATGGGCAGCACATTGAACACATTTTATAAGTGGTCAGAAACTTGTAAATAACTCATGAAAGAATAAAGTTACGTTAAAACCAAGCACACCATTGTTTTTCTTGTGAAATTCCCAATAAGCTTGATGTGTCACATGACCCTCTTCCTATTGAAAAAACAAAAGTTGGATCCAAAATGGTCGACTTCAAAATGGCCACCATGGTCACCACCCATCTTGAAAAGTTTCCCCCCTCACATATACTAATGTGCCACAAACAGGAAGTTAATATCACCAACCATTCCCATTTTATTAAGGTGTATCCATATAAATGGCCCACCCTGTATATATATATAAAAGTCAATGTATGTGTGTGTGTGTATGTATGTATGTATGTTCCAGCATCACTTCTGAATGACTGCAGCAATTTTCATGAAACTTGTTTCTCATTGGTCGACTAAAAATACTGTAGGGTGAAATCAACCCTAACCCACCCCCTTCTGGGTAGGGTCGGGGGTGATCTTGCGATCTTGTATGCATGTTATCATCCAGTTGACACTCGGAACGACCACCAGAGGGTGAACTGGAGGTGACTACCAGCATTCCTTATGTTTGAGCACCACCACGCCCCAGTTGCTTTTGAAATTAAATAGAGTTGGCCGGTTCTGAGCGTTAACTGGGTGATAACATACATACAAGACCGCAAGACAAGCACATTAGTGAGTCTTCATTGTTTGTTAATTCATCCATCCATTATCCAACCTGCTATATCCTAACTACAGGGTCACAGGGGTCTGCTGGAGCCAATCCCAGCCAACACAGGGTGCAAGGTAGGAAAGAAACCCCAGGCAGGGTACACACACACACACACCAAGCACACACTAGGGACAATTTAGAATCGCCAATGCACATAACCTGCATGTCTTTGGACTGTGGGAGGAAACCCATGCAGACACGGGGATGGCATGCAAACTCCACGCAGGGAGGACCCGGGAAGTGAACCCAGGTCTCCTTACCGCAAGGCAGCAGTGCTACCACTGTGCCACCGTGCCATTTTGTTTTTTAATTTATTTTTATTTTTAAAGTTGTTTTTTTTTTTATTTAATATTATTTTTCTCAAACAATTAAAAAAGAATAAACACTTTATTTTCCTTCTGGGCAACGCCGGTCATTTCAGCTGGTTAGTGATAATAATTGATCTCGTTTATTTAGGTGGTCTTTTTTCCCTTCTTTTATTCTGCCTTTAGAAAAGCACAGCAGTATAATTTTTACATTTATAACACATTTAGAAATATTTCTACGTTTGCTATAAATGCTTACCTCTTTTTTTTGTTGTCCTATTGTTTTGTCATTTTTTATGCAGTTTGCACCCTTCATTGTATCCTAATAATGATAATTTAAACAAACAGAACTGACAGCCAGGTAAACAAATCTGAGTGATGAAAGGCTGCAATAACTTTTAACATCAGACCCACTAATTAGTAGATAATAAATTAAAAAATCAGAACACTTGGAAATGTAGAAAGTAAATCAATATGAAAATATTGTTAAAAGAAAAAAAATACATTATTCCCATATAACTGTTTGGTACCTTTTAATATTTTTTTTTTTTTACCAAACTTAGTTTTCTAATTTCTATATTGTTCCCAAAATACAGAACTTAGGAAATAACAGTTCACTTAATTAGCCCAGGAGTCCAATTAAAAACAGAAGTTGGTTAGAACAAAAACCGAGGACCGAGTTTGGGAAGCACTGCTCTAATCCATTTAATACAATTCAGGGCCATGGGGATTTATTATATTTGAGCATGGGGGAGGTGCTATATAAACAAATCCATGATAAATAAATAAATGAAATTAAATGAATTATTTAAAAAATAAATAACATCAACTATAAATACAAAAGCAGAGTGTCCATAAAGTCCATAAATCCAAATCATATTAAGGGATATCATTCCGCTCTGTACTTGTAATATTTCTATTGCACTATTATACTGTATTGAGGATTACTTGTGTTCTGTTCTGTGTATTGTATTGTATTGATGCCCTTCTTTTTGACACCCACTGCACGCCCAACCTACCTAGAAAAGGGTCTCTCCTTGAACTGCCTTTCCCAAGGTTTCTTCCATTTTTTCCCTACAAGAGTTTTTTTGGGGTCTGGCAGGGCCTGATAAAGCCCATTGCGGCACTTCTTGTGTGATTCTGGCCTATACAAAAATAAACTGTATTGCATAAAATCTGTATGCAATTTAAAATAGTTGCAACTTTATAAGTATATGTGATAGAATTCGTAAAAAGGATTAAAAAGCTTGATGTATCTAGGTTTTTTTTTTTGTCATTAGAAGTTTTATTTTTGTCATATTTGGGGAACTAAAAATCCATGTGAGTCTGCTAAACACAAAAGAGATTCTTAATGTGCTAATGTGTGGCGTCCTTTGGGAAAAAATCAAGTCATAGGGCCATTCTTCTTTGAAAGGTGTGTTGTTAATGGTGATAGCTATTTAGAAATGCTGCAAAATTACTTTATTCCTCAATTTGAACAATTAGGACTGATAGAGAATACAGTATTTCAACAAGATGGCGCTCCTTGTCACTTTGCTTTGCATGTTAGATAGTTTCTATATAAGAAATTCCCTGACAGATGGATTGGAAGAGGTGGACCATTTTCTTGGCCTCCACGTTTGCCAGATTTGACTCCACTGGATTTATTTTTATGGGGACACGTGAAAACTAATGTTTATTCCACCACACCTCGATCTTTAGAAGACTTTCAAGCTAGGATAACTGATGTGATTGCTGGTATTACTGAAAATCAGCTTGAAAATGTTTTCAGAGAACTACAGAACAACAGAATTGCATTACTCTTTATATTAGTAATGAGGCGGACATGTTGAAAATTAACAAGAACAATAAAAAATGTGTTTCTTCTTTCTAATCTCTTTTACAGATTCTTTCTATCACATATACTTACAGTACAAAGTTACAACTATTTTAAATTGCACATGGACTTTATGGACACCCCGTATTAATACAAATACAAATGTTATCAATGTATGCCCTCAATAAATGCTCACTCATATATCTAGAAATGCAAGGGTTAAAGTCATTTTCCCTCAGCTTCATTTATAAATTCCTCCCATGTCCCTAGCTTCTTGACTTGAAAACAATGCAAAACATACTTGATCAGGTTTTGTTGGGGCCAAAAGGCACTGGGTTAAGCTTCTTGGAATGTTGCACACATTTTTTCAGTGGTCTTCAGGAATGAATGGTGGAACAGGAAAATCAACAAAACGGGAACATCCCTATTGATGTCATGGCAGTTGGTGACATCACAGGATGGACCTCAGGCAATTTGTAGCATTCAAGCCCATTTTAGTTAGCTACTTCAATTTTTAGAAGCCACTTATTCCATTAGAGGGTTAAGGGGGAATTAGTGCCTCTGCCTCTTTGATTTGTTCAGATTGATTCCAGCCAGATGTTGCTGGTGTACTCTGCATTAGAATAAGTAAATCTAAAAAAATTAATAAATGAATAAATGAATGAATGTGCACCGCCGTCTGCTCAATCCAAGAAAATATGATTTCTGTGTGAGTTTTTCCTGTACTTCATGTGCTGACTTTGTATATGTGTGTGTGTGTGCCATGAGATATCAGGTGCCTACCACTTGTTATGAAAGATAATCAATAAAACTACCTTAACTGTCTGTCTCAATAAATGAGAAAAGAGACTTAGAGATAAAGCAATGTCTGGTAAAGGTAGAGAGAGTTTTATCAGGACAATTACAGAAAATTGTTAGACTTATTGGACTGCAGCCGTGAGTCACGGGCAAGCCCTACACATCATGGATATGAGAAAGCTGTATTGAACACTTAGATTCGCAGGATGGCACCATGTTATGAACATCGGTGTCTGTAGTATTATTTGAGTAGTACCTATTGGTGATAAAATGCAGGAAACCCACCTGCACTGGTATGGCCACATTATCCAAAGAGAACACCACTCAGGGGCAGAGACTTCCCTCCATCTCAGCCCACAGCCTAAACAACCATGCCCTCAAGTAGCAATGGGTTAAGAGATGTCATGTGGCAAGTTAAAGCCATTAAATAAGATACTTTAGATTGGGAGAAATGGAGAGAGACATGCAAGTCGGGAGATCCTGTGGTAGCGTGGGGTAAACATTGAGAAAGAAGAACAACTGTACCGAGAATAGGGTATTCAGCCCAAAAAGCAATTCCAAACTGGAATTCACAGTACTATTTTTTTTAAACTCTTCAATTATATCACCTCTTAATCTCCGTTTGCTAAAACTGAAAATGTCTCGCCCCTTCAATCTCATTTCATAGCTCATACCTCTCAGACCCAGAATCAGTTTAGTCACTCATCTCTCTGGACTTTCTCTTGTGCTACTATGTCCTTTTTGAAATATGGAGACCAAAACTAAATACAGTACTCCAGGTAAGGTCTCACTAGTCTCTCTGTATATAAAATCCAACATCTGTCTGTTTGTATGTCTATCCACTTTTCACAAGAAAAATACTAAACGGATTTAGATCGGGTTTTTTTCTATAATTTGCTTGAACATTCCAGTTGATTTTGCAACTTCTCTCATCGCACTAAGAATCATAGTTTGCTTGCAAGAACGATATGTTTGTGCTAATCCAAGACACAAGCTGTGGGCCAAGGGGAGGGTGAAGCATGACGTCAGGAGTGTGGAGCTGGGCAGGGCCTTTGTCACTCACACCAGCCACCGTTCAAGTTGTTTTACCTCTGCGTTTTGGAGTGTACCTTGCCTCTGCTTAGCTAGCGATACCTGTTTGTTTATTGATTTTTAAAGTTTATCCTGTTTCACTACTATGGGGGAGCTGCGGGGGACGGTTAATATGTTATATAACTTAAGCATGACATCCCTTGACTTGTACTCAACACATCACGATATACCAATGAACATCCTATTAGCCTTCCTGAGCTCTTTGATACACTGTCCAAATGCAGATAGTGATGAGTCCACTATGACTCCCAGGTAATTCTCATTGTTGTACTCCCAAATTTTAAACCTCCCTTTGTGTATTATTCACCTTTCCATCTAGTTTGATATCATCTGAAGAACTTAACCAGCATTTTTATTACATCTTTGTCATGATAATTTAAGTATATTATAAAAGAGATGCGGCCCCAGCACTGACTTCTTAAGGACACCACTTTTAACATCAAGTCCCCTTCACCATAACCATTTGTTTTCTGTGTTTAAGTCAATTTTGTACCCACCTACCAGACCACACCATGAACTGCCACTTACCGTGATCACAAATCTTTAATGTAGCGCCTTATCAAAAGCATCCTGAAAATCAAGATAAATAATATTACATGCACCTTTCTTATTGTAAACTCCTGTTTCTTCCTCATTGAATTCCAGCATATTAGTAAACTCAGGTTTGCTATTTGTTAATACTCCTGTTCTAGACATCTGCTGTTGGACTTTTTCCTTAATTTACCTGTAATGCAAACTATGTTAAGCTTAATGGCTTACTGTCCAAAAACGTTTAAAAGCATGAGGTGTTTCAGAATAAGATCTCAACTGTCAGGGAGGTTATGCAACCAGAGAAAAAGAATGAAAAAGACATGGCAATGAGCACAAACCTGGATTGGTGTGGATACAGGATATGTTGGAGAGCCACCCAGCTGCTCAGACAAGGAATAGTTATGTATAGCAAAGCCTTTAAGATTGTGAATTTTTGTTGTTGTATGTGCCTTACAGTGATGCAACCAGGGTTTATATCCTGGGTCCTACCTGCATGGAGTTTGTATGTTCTCTCTATGTTTGCGTGGGTTTGCGCCATACTCTGGTTTCCTTCCGCTGTTCAAATACATGCAAATTAGGGGAATTGGTGGTGCTAAATTGGCTGAAGTGCGTGGATGTGTGTGCTCACCCTGCGATGGACTGGCACTCTGTCCAGGGTTTGGCCTTGCCTTGTGCCCCATTACTAGCTGGGAAAGGCTCCAAAGCACGGCCCTGGTCTGGATTAAGCAGGTTAGAAAATTACATGACACTTTGTATTTTTCTCCTTTCATCATTCCTGAATTCTTATTAATAAACCATTGAATGAAATACAACTGAAATAATTTTTTGAAGTGTTTCTCTTGGTTAGATACAGTGAGGTGACAACATCACAATGTCTTAATTGTTGAATAACAACAAATAGAAGACTACCCTTAGGAACCATATATTTTAGAATAGGTTTGTAGTTCTTTTATAAGTAACTAGCAAAATACCCGCGCTACGCAGCGGTGAAGTACTGCCTTAAAATTTTTATTAAGAAGAAAAGTAAACCTTTTTAAACTGAGGGAAAATATACCAATAATTATTTGTTAAGGATCTTTTTGTATACCACGTTGTCAGTTCGGCGCTCCGGTTGTAATATGACCAAGCTGTGCGCTGAGCTTACTCTTGAGCATGCAACGTACAGTTGGCAATGTGAAAAGCAATCTTGCCTCAAATCAATGCCAACCTTTTGTAGGGTCTGTCCCTGAGACTTATTAATTGTCATTGCGAAGCAGAGCCTTACTGGAAATTGGAGGTGTTTGAATTGAAATGGGAGATCAGAGGGTATAACGGGGATGCGAGGAATGAAAACTCTCTCCCCTGAGCCACTGCCAGTAAAAATAGTTGCCTCAATTAGGTTCTTTTGCAGACACGTGACCTGAAGTCTCGTGTCGTTACAAAGTTTCGGTGGCTGTAAGTTTCTCAGTAACATTATTGGTGCCCCAACCTTCAAAATTAGATTAAGCTGAGGAGTGCCTGGGGGATTCAGATTGTGGAGAAACTCTACTGGATAGTGAACCGCGTCTTCCACTTCTACAACTAAATCCACAGACTGATATGTTTTTGGTTGTGAAGGTAGTTCTCGAAGTAAAATGATGTTTATAGTCATAGTCATGTCATTTCTTGGTGCCAGGATAGCTCTCTCCCTCAACCATGACACGTCGTTTTCATTGGAAAGTTCAATATGGCGGCCGACAGTGGTGTCATACCACTGAAATAAGTACGTACATCATTTTCGTATAGTGCAGGGAAGCCGCCTACCAAATTTCGTGAAGATGGGGCCATAAATAAGAAAGTTTAACATGGTGGACGCTGTCGACCGTTATGACCGTTACGGGTAGAATTTCGAAATGAAACCTGCTTAACTTTTGTAAGTAAGCTGTAAGGAATGAGCCTGCCAAATTTCAGCCTTCTACCTACACGGGAAGTTGGAGAATTAGTGATGAGTGAGTCAGTGAGTCTGTGAGGGCTTTGCCTTTTATTAGTATAGATAAAACACATACTACTCTTCTGCAGCTCACTCATGTTGGCTCTATCTCATTCTCTAAGGTGGGATGGCTGTTCCATTTACCAACCTTCCAAGTGGCACTTAGAAGCTCCTGTACTCATTTCTCTCTCTCTTTTTCTGCCAAGGTCCTGGCCTCCGATCTTCCTGTCCATCTCACTCTAGATTATATAGACCTTTGTCTTGGAGTGACTTTTAAGGGAAGGATTAGGCTTAGTTTAGGAAGCATCTCTTGTGATCATTGATGATCATCCTTAGCTACATAAGATTAACAGGCAATAGTTCCCTCTGTCATTTACAAGTACTTATTTTGCTGACACCTTTATCCAAAGCAACTTACAACATGAAAGATACATTATGGTCACACAGTGTCAGTGGCAGGACTGAAGGGTTTGAAGTCCAAAGGCTTAATCACTACGCCACACTACCTGCCCATTATCAGCATTCGTTGTCCATGCACACATGGTAAGGGTTACAGAACTGTCATGATAGCTCCCAAGCTGTCTGTGGCACTAAATTGTAAAGAATCACAAGTAAAAAAAGTTGCATAAACTTAATAAACAACATTTTTTGGACTAGGCTTTTTGTGCTAATATTTATGCCATTTTCTCCAAATTAAATCACTAACATTTGGGGCAGACTTAAAATTAATTATTTAAGTTGAGACTGAGGCTGATTGTATTTAAAAAGATCAACATCTCACTCAAATTCAGCTTGTTCTTGACATCTTGCAGGAGTGTCAGACTCAGATCTTGGAGGGCACACAGTGCCTGCAGGTTTTCATTCAAGCCACTTTCTTACTTGTAAAATGCAAAAGACATCTTTTGCCTTAATTGTAAATGACTAGCTCTTTCAGATTCATAACCCCTATTGTTTCTTTTCTTTCTGACAACACAGTTAAAAACTTCTGTTGACCAGAATCTATACTAATAAACGGCAAAGCCCTCACTCACTGACTGACTGACTGACTGACTGACTGACTGACTCATCACTAATTCTCTAACTTCCCGTGTAGGTAGAAGGCTGAAATTTGGCAGGCTTATTCCTTACAGCTTCCTTACAAAAGTTGGGCAGGTTTCATTTCGAAATTCTACGCGTAATGGTCATAACTGGAAGTTGTTTTTCTCCATTTACTGTAATGGAGTTCAGCTGGAGGGGCGGAGTTTCGTATGACATCATCACGCCTCTCACGTAATCACGCATTACGTAGAAAGCCAGGAAGAGCTACAAAACGCGCTTTAGAAAACATGCATTATATAATTAAGAAGGCAGCGAAACAATTAGAAGCGAGCGAGTGACATATAAAACCATATTCAGCGGCTCACGTGAACTGACGCAGTGCGCAGACAAAAAGTAACAGTTCCAAAGAGTGCTGAACAAAAACCGAATTACACTGCTACGCTCAAATAGATAAAACACACGCCGTGGCGCGATAGTAAAGCATTCGCCTGTAGCGCCCACGTCCGAGGTTCGATTCCCGAGAGGGGATGCACTAAGTATGTACGCGCGCTTCTCGATTTATTTTAACCTCGCATCCCCTTAGTTTGAGACGTATGAAAACGCATGCGGTTAACGCAGAAAGACAGATCACCTATTCACCTATTGAAGCTTCATGAATAATAAATACTTTATTCGCGATCAATGATTGTTTTGGTAAAGCCATACTTCAGTGTATTCATTAGATGAACGGTAAAAAAGTAAGAGCGAGGGGACGGTAACTTACTGAAGCACACAAGCAAAACCACAATAGCACGCGGGCTCGATGTACTGACTTGCGCGATCACATTCCAAAAAATATTTCTTTTCAAGTTCTATTTAGTCCATATGAGTCAAACTCAAGGCCCACGGGCCACATCCGGCCCGGCGTGTAATTATATCCGGCCCGCGAGATCATTTTATATACTGTATTATTGTTATTAATGGCCCGGGTATATGAAGCGCTGGTAACACAATAAACTACAGATCCCATAATGCAGCGCTTCAGCTGCCTTGCTGAACACTTACCGCGTTAATCAAGTCTAGCTTATGACGCTGGAAGTTATTGCGAAGCTAGCCCACACGATGCCGAAGAGAAAAGTTGATTCTGAAAATAGAGCCTTTAAAAACCGATGGGAGGCGCCTTTAAAAACCGATGGGAGGCTGAGTATATGTTTACTGACATTGCCGGTAAACCCGTGTCTCTCATTTGTGGAGCTAATGTGGCTGTAATTACAGAATTTAATCTTTACAACGACTGACAAACACAGAATGTAACTTGAACACAACACATCGTACAAATACGACCCTGATTGAAACAAATAATGATAATCGAATCCTTGATCACAGCAACACTCACAAAGCAATTACTGTATATTGACAATCATGTTACGTTATTTTTAAAATGTTCCCTTTTCTTTTTCATAGCTTCTTTAACACACTAC